>CM054804.1:12983899-13480197 GCA_028984105.1 Lavandula angustifolia | reverse complement strand
TTGGTTACCTTCTTTCAAGAAGAGCCACGTTACTATATTCTTTCTCTAAGCTTGAAGGTTGGTCACGGTTTGTATGCATACTAATTTCATCGGAAGAAACCTCTCATTTTCGTCTATAAATAGATACCATGCGTTAGAAATAAAAACACACCAACAATTAATTTGTATTTCTTCCTTTTGCCTTCCATGTTTCATACATCACATACATTTATAGTTTCATTTCCTTAGTCCTAAATATCTAGTAGTTCACTAATGCTTAGAAGTAGTGCAACTACCGTGAATTGATGCTTGTCAGATCTTGGAGACGGAAACATGATAGACCATTGAGACCGAGTAGCGGAGCATTATCGTCTCATGAGAAAGAGTCCAACTCTGCCTCTGCCCATATGTTATAATGGTCATTTTTGACACTTTCGTTATCAATAATCTAAAGGACGATAGTTATGTTAAAGTAGACGCACGTTACAAGTGCAGTTGATGTACCCGATCCACAGATTGTCCAAGTAACGACAAGCAATAGAACATGCTTGCTTGAATTTTACAACAAAGAACGAACAATGGTATTCCAAGCGCCCCTGTTCATGCGGAAAGGCCTGGGAGAAATTCTCAGGTTCGAATTTAAGCGTTAGCAATCTAAAATGTCGTTTTATGTTAACTACATTAAATTTATCTCGATTCTTGAAAGAATGTACCT
This sequence comes from Lavandula angustifolia, assembly GCA_028984105.1. Lineage (NCBI taxonomy): Eukaryota > Viridiplantae > Streptophyta > Magnoliopsida > Lamiales > Lamiaceae > Lavandula > Lavandula angustifolia. Next base: position 13,479,503 of record CM054804.1, on the reverse strand, counting down.
CCCGAGTTTTGGGGGAAAATGAAACTGATGGAGCGTAAAGCATAGCGGCACGTGATGACGATGGGTCTCACAGGTGACCCCATATGTCGCAACTTCATGTGTTACAAATGGACTTGGCGGACCTTTTCTACATGGGTCATACCTCGACTGCAAAGACGTCGAAGGAATTGTGGGATTCTTTGGAGGACAAAATACTAGGCCCGAAGATGCGGTGTTAAAAGAAGTTCGTCGTTGGAAGATTCTTGAACACCTACAAGATGGTGGATGCCAAAACTGTAGTCGAACAAGTGCAAGAGATTGAATTGATCATACATGATATACTTGCTGGAGGTATGATCCTTTACACATCATTTCAAGTTGCAAGTGTGACGAGAAATTACCACCTATGTGGAAGGATTTCAAGAACTATCTCGCATAAACGTAAAGAGATGAGTCGCAAGATCTCGATAGTCCGTCTCGAATTGAAGAGGAGACTGATCGCGTGAAGCGGTCCCGAAAGACTAACAAGCTTCCTATGCAGGCAAGGGCTAATCGGCCGAAGAGCGTAAACAAGCACTAACCCAAAGAAACGCAAGTTCTTTGATAAGAAGCAAGATTCTAAAGGGAAGAAAAAGATCAAAGGGAATTGCTACAATTGTGGAAAAGACGGGCCATATTGCGAGTGCCGATGACGCAAGCGAAGGAATACAAAGGCCGGCCGCGCGAGCAAATATGACGGAAGAAAATTATGTTCCGGCCGAAGCATGTGTCGAATTTCATTTGACCTATCTGCGGTCGTAGATGGCGTAAACATGGCTCGTAATCCGATAGGATGGGGGGATTGAAATACCCTGCGCTACCAAGCACGTGTGTGTGGATAAAATCTATGTTTTCAACTTATGGAAGTTGTCAAGGAGGAGAAAATGTTATACATGTGGAAACTCCTCACTTCCAAGGTCCCCATGGAATTGGAAAAGTTGTACTCAAGAGCGTCGGCGATTGAGATGCTGACTCTCAAAACGTGATGCATGTTCCAACGTTACATTCAAGAATTTGGTTTAGCCTCGCTATTCTTAGCATAGGGATTTAGAATAGTTATTGAGGGGATAAGGTTGTATTGTCCAAGAATGGACAATTTATTGGAAAAGGGCGCTATGTTGATAGCGGCCTTTTCAAGACTAAATCGTATCAATGTCAAATCGCTATCCGTGATATTAAAAAGACCTTGGATTGTTTGCACTTGATTGAGTCTCCTAATTCTATGGCATGATAGATTAGGACATGTAAATCTAAAAATACCTTAAGAAAATTAGTGAATTTAGAATTGTTGCCAAAAATGTCTTTTGACAATCATTGATGTGTGAAATTTGAGTGTTGAAGCAAAAATGGCTAAAAAACAACCTTTCCATTCGGTGGAAAGATGGCCCCACACCTCTTGAATTAATTCACACCGATCTATGCGATTTAAAACTTGTGCAAACTAGAGGTGGAAAGAATTATTTCATAACATTTATAGAATGATTGCCGCAAGATTATGTTATGTATATCTTTTGAGTAGCAAAGACGAAGCTTTCAAGTGCTTTCAAAAGCTACTTATAAAAGTGGTTGAAAATCAACTTAACACCAAGATCAAAATGATCCGAAGTGATCGAGGCGGTGAGTATGTTGCACCTTTTGCGGACTTTTGTCGTGGAAATGGCATTATCCATCAAACAAGCGCACCTTATTCACCACAATCAATGGTGTCACTGAGCGAAAGAATAGAACACTTAAAGAGAGTCGATGAATGCTTATGTTGATAAGCTCGGACCACCACATAACATCGCCGGGGAAGCTATTCTTTCGGCAAATAAAATTTTAAATAAGTTGCCCTCAAAGAAACAAGATCAAACTCCATATGAACTATGGAAAGGTAGGAAACCATCCTATAAATACACTAAAGGGAGGGGTGCCTAGCAAAAAGTTGAAGTACCTAAACTTTAAACAAGTAAAGTTAGGACTAAAACTATTGATTAGGATCTTCATGGATACAAGCAATAGTAGCGCATATAGGTTCTTGGTACATAAGTCTGGAAATACCGACATAAAATGAGGGAATGATTATAGAATCCGTAAATGTTGTATTTTTTGAATCTTTATATTCCTAAGAAAGAAAAGAATGATGTGAGTTCTAAGAAACGAACTCATGAAGAAAGCTCACTTGCAAAAGATTAACCAGGTTAAATAAAAGTCAAGCCACAGAATCAAGACGAGGAAAACGAGCGAAAATAGCAAAGTCTTTTGGTCCAGACTTTGTAGTCCACCATTCATTAGAAGATGAACCACAAAACAATCAAGGCCGGATTTAGTGCTCAAATCCCGATGCTCCTCTATGGAAAGAAGCGATTAATAAGCGAAATCGAATCAGCTTATGAACAATCACACTCGGGAGATTGTTGATCTTCCTCCCAGGTTGTAAACCTTTAGGATGCAAATGGATCCTAAAGAAGAAATATAAGGCCGATGGGTCCATTGACAAGTATAAAGCACGATTAGTAGCTAGGGTTACAAGCAAAAGGAAGTGGTATGATTATTTTGATACATACTCTCCGTAACGAGGATAACCTCCATAAGAACGCTAATTGCCATTCTTTGCTTTACACAACCTTGAGATACATCAAATGGATGTTAAAACGGCATTTCTAAATGGAGATTTAAGAAGATGAAATATACATAGGAAAGTACTCAAGGGTTTGTTATTCCCGACTAAGAAGAAAGTTTGTAAACTTGTTAAGTCATTATATGGACTTAAACAAGCTCCCAAACAATGGCATGAGAAATTTGATCATGCTATGTTATCAAATGGTTTTAAAATAAACGAGGTGCGTGACAAGTGTGTACATTAAAGGCACACCCAACAACTTTGTCATTATATGCTCGTATGTTGATGACATGCTTATTATGTGGGAAGTAATCATAATATAATTATGAATACTAAAGCAATGTTGAAAATAATGTTCGACATGAAAGATATGGGAATAGCTCAGATGCAATTCTAGGGATTAAGATCTCTAGAACATCCGGAAGGAATTACTTTTATCACAATCTCACTAGTAGAGAATGTGCTTAAGAAATTCAATGCTTTTGATCTACCTCCGGCTAAGACCCCTCGTAGATTTGCTTATACTTAGCCAAAAATCGAGGAGATCTAATTTACCAACCAAGGGATGGAATACGCTAGGGTCATTGGAAGCCTAATGTACTTAGCAAATTGTACAAGGCCCGCGACATAGCATATTCTATAAGCAAACTAAGTCGGTTCACAAGTAATCCCGAAAGGATCATTGGACCGCACTAAATAGAGTTCTAAGGTATTTAAAGATACTTTAACTCATAAGTCTGCATTACACATAGGTATCCTTTGTATTAGAAGGATATAGTGATGCAAAATGGATATCCGACACAAAGATTCCAAGTCCACAAGTGGTTTGTGTTCTACCGTGGGTGGAGGAGCTAAATGGCATGGAAATCCTCTAGCGTGACTTGTATAGCTCGGTCTACAAATGGAATCTAATTCATTGCTCTAGACAAAGCTAGCGAAGAAGCCGAATGGCTACGAAACTTCTTAGAGGATATTCCTTGTTGGAAAACCCGTGCCTCTCGTTTTTAATACATTGTGATGATACGATCTGTCTGCAATAGGGAGAGCACAAAATAAGATGTATAATGGTAAGTCTCGACATATTCGTCGAAGACATAATACCATTAGACAATTGATCACTAGTGGAATAATATGTATTGACTATGTGAAGTCAAAGATAATATTGCGGATCCGTTTACTAAAGGTATTAACCGTGATCAATCAGTAATGCAATGCAGTTAGGGAATGGGATTAAAATCCACACTAAAAGAACGCTCTTAATGGTAACTCTACCACGATAATTGGAGATCCCATGAGCATGGTTCAAAGAGACAACTAAGTTAAGAATGTTCAAGTTGTGCACCCGGAAACACAACTAAAAATCCATTCTCTAAGTTGCCCCAAGTGCAAACCTTTGTAGCTTGTGGTAAAAGGGTAAGCTATAAGCCTTTCAATGATTCCTATAGCGATTGGGGGAGTATGGCAGGGATACTCTTTATATGAGATCACCTATATAAGAGAGAAGTGTGGCCGTCTAAATAGAAAAACACTTATGAATCCAAGATATGGTCCAAGGCCAAAATGGACACAACGTGAGAAACGAAAGATATCAGATCTATTATTGATAGTATATGTTATTTGCCTTGGTTTCACACAAAAGCTGACCGGTTCAAGACATCGCGTTCGCACCGAGCAGCCCGAGTAAATCCGATAACATTATATTAAGGAAGGTTCAAAGCAAAACTACCTATCCCGATGCAATAATAGGTCATTTGAGGACTAAGGAATTGCATAACATTTGCATTTTGCATTTAATAATCTAATGCGGGGGATTGTTAGATTTTAATTATTAGATTATTAAATTAAACGTTGCATGTTGCTTCTTTGTGTGAAAGGAAGTGTTGTTATAGAAAGGAAACGTTGCATGCGAAAGGAAATTGCTGATACGCTTATCACGCATGTAACGAAACATGACGCGTTTCACATTGATGCATGACTTCAATTTTAAAGTGAAAAGAGACGTTGGTTGGCTTCCTTCTTTTCAAGAAGAGCCACGTTACTATATTCTTTCTCTAAGCTTGAAGGTTGGTCAGTATCGTTTGTATGCATATGACCATTGGGAAGAAACCTCTCATGGTCTATAAATAGATACCATGCGTTAGGAAATAAAAACACACCAACAATTAATTCATTTCCTTCCTTTTTACTTCCATGTTTCATACATCACATACATTTATAGTTTCATTTCCTTAGTCCCAAATATCTAGTAGTTCGGCCGGAATTACGAGAAGTAGTGCAACTACTCGTAATTGGATAAGCCGTTGTATCTTGGAGACGAGTGCTATAGACCGCTTGCACCGAGTAGCGGAGCATTATCGTATTGCGGGAGAAAGAGTTCCAACTCTTGCCCTTGGCTAATGTTATAATCGTCATTTTTGACACCCCGTTATCAACACTTTCTTCTTGGCGAAGAATAAGATTTGTGCATCCACTACAAATTTCACCTGACAATTCAAAGTACAAAAGAAGATTTAAATAATCAAACACTTTATGTGATCAGATTCTATATTAGGTTGACATGGAAAAAAAAGAGAGAGTATTGGATTGGGTGCATTTATTTTAAAATGTAAAAAAAATATTCCCAACTCAGGATCTTGCTTTTTGTGTAGAATCTTGTTTTGTGTAATTAAAATTTATCCGAGTCTACGTAGTTTAGTTGTTATTTTCATTTTTTCGGTAGTAATAGATTTATGAGCTATTTAAATTGTGCATTACATAAATTCTGTAATAGTTTGCAAATTGTATGAAAAAATTTAGTAACCTAACCATATCATTACACGACAGACTTGAACTCTGACACCTATCGAAATATGATTATCAATTTGTTTAGATGGGTACGAACTGATTTTAGACACGTAAGATAGTTCCTCAAATGAGGGATAATGGCATGCACATGCATTGATTAACTTAAAAACATTTTAAAGGCGCACAACTTTAGGCATCAAGAAAAGTGTGTTTCTTGATTTTTTGATCCATTTTCTCCAAGTTTAATAGACTATAATTTGTAATGTCTGTAATTATTTATTGGATCTACAGTTGTAAAGACACCTGGGGCCAGAAGGCCCATAATAAACAGCAAGATCTAACCACTAATATATATATATATATATATATATATATATATATATTATACATGCTATGGATTAATTTGATTTAGTTTGTAGTTTTGTAGCATGGATCTTTATGATGAAGAAATAAATAATTCACTTGCAACACAAAAAAATGTTCTATATACATAATATATGGATTTAAAGAAAATGGTACGTACAAACTAATCGTAGAGAAAATTCATTAGTGTTGTGAGATTGACTTGATGTACACCTAACATAGCACACGCTTGCGAAGTCTATCATATAAAAGAAAGTACAAGTAGTTTGGATATCGCTTTCATGTAATTATTAAGCAAACAATCATAATATACATAGATTTGATTTGATTTGAATACTTAATCGAAATTATAACGCAGTTAAACATAAAAAATTATATATATGCGGTACCACCATATATGAATCTCGATTCAGATAAGAGTTTCACGGGTATATGCGAAGTCAAAAACTCTAATTATTGGTCTCAAGTTAGTTGAGTTTTTCAGTTATTGTGGCATGTGTAGCACCTATGATAGATCAAATTATTGCCTTGATTTAGGTATTGAATTGTCTTGTCACACGAGTCTAATATTAGACCTTAACCAATAATAGTGCACAATGACATCTGCTCATATTAGTAATTATACTATTTGAGAATTTTAATTATACTAGTGGTTCCCATTAGATCTCCTAGGTCGGTTCTAATATTATGGGGGATCCCGTGCTAAATTAAAAAATCAGTCCTTATTATACTAAAAAAAAGAAAACCTTAAGTTTTATTAAGATAAAATATAACATAAAAAAAATTAGACTAGACTAAAGAGACGAAGAGAGTCAAGAGTTTGCTTGTTAAGTTAAATGTTGAGTATATGTGGTTTATTTGTTCTTATATCATCGGATAGGATAATTTAATACATTCAAGATTAAGATCTTGTTGAAATTAATTTGTGCCCTATTTATTATTCTTCAAATTATTGAGAACAAACAATTGCACTTATGATAAAATAATGTAAAACATGAATTAGACCATAAAAATACATTGTAAAAATAGCATTTGACTTTTTCAAAAAATTAAAATAGTGAGCCCTTAAAAATTCAGGACCCTGTATGGGTCCCACACATGCTGAGCACCGTCCCTGTTGACTAGTACTGTGATCTATTTGGTTTCTTATCGAGTAACGATGCATGCACATGCTTGTATGAAATGTTGCAATCCATGAACCATAATTGTATATTTTCTTTCTTTCTTTCTTTAGAAGGGAATGTACTACCAACATCTACTAATTTACATTGTACAACTTCAATTTTCACTAATTTTCACGATACATAAAATTGGATGTTTATATGACTAACTACAGTTCTTTACACGGGTACACTCACATGCAATTATACAAATAAATTAAAACATGTATTTTATTAGGTGTCGTATTTAAAGATTATGTTCTCGCTAACTACCTAAAATGCACACTATTGGGCACTTGGATTCGTGAGACCCCACCTCAAAAAACTAAAGCAAATCTCAAAGTTAGTTAATGGAGTTCAAGGCATCATTTTTGTCTATTTTAGAGAGAGAGAGAGAGAGAGGTGGTGATAGTGAAAACCCACTTTCCAAAAGGGGTGGGAGTGGAGAAGAAAATGGAAGAAAAAATATAACCTCATTGTTTGAATGAGTTGGATTCCACTTTTAAAATGTTTGATTTATATGTTCAAGGCATTGGATTGGTGACACTACATAGGACATGAATAACTATTGTGTATAATGAATCCCCTTGGGATGGCATAGCGGTGAAGGTGGGTGACCCGGACCTAGAGTGGTCATGAGTTCAATTCCCACTGGACACGCCATGTTATGTAGTCATCACCCCGTCACATTAAGGGTGGTTTAACTCTTCTGCGTGGTTTTCGTGGCTTATCGCACGGAAAGGGCGGGTAGGTTACCATAATGCGCCACCGATAGCACCTGGGTCCTCGTCAACAAAAAAAAAAAACTATTGTGTATAATGAATGTTAAATCTTTATTATAAGATATATAGTTTATTAAATGTGTGATGATCATATCATTAATTCGAACAAAATATGTATTTGACGAATAAAAAAGGAGAAACGGGATTGTCTTATCTTATTTTAGAAATTTAAAGAGTGGGTGCCACTAGATTGAATTCATGATAGATGTCCTAAACACTACAAATTAAGCCTATATATCAACAATTATTGGTGGAAAGAGGCATGACCACCACAAGTACAACACTATCAAGCAACTTTACTCATTAAAATAAATCCCATTTAGATCTCATATAACAACTACCCTATACAATAATAGGGTTCCTCGATTCTCTACACAAATATATTTTATGTAGCAATTGAAAGATCTCAATTATAATACATAACTCCCTAAGGAAAAGCACATTGCATTAAAAAGCACAAACATGTGACAATAATGTGGAACACTTAGACTAAGGTCAATTATTTCAAATTATTGAAAACTTATGATGTTGTACCATAATTAAATCTTACGTGTCTATTATGGATTTTGGTCCCCACCTAGATGCTCGAACCTTTTATTTTGGCAATAAACGAATTGGGCACATGTTTAAAAAATTAATTAGCATCCATAATTTGCAGTTTATCTTCATTAAAAGATAATAATCCTAAAATAATTTCAAGATAAAAATGAGGCGAAGTACATGAATTTTTTAATTTTTTTAATTTATCGTTTTAATCATTCAAATTTTGAATTGAGGGAAAAAATCAATTTTGGTCTTGTTATGTATTCATTGTTATTTTTTATCGTGTAATCATTTAAAAAAGTCGTAATTCGGTCTTCAGGGGAAGAGTGTACTTTCATGCATCCATTTTTTATTGCCTATTTACGGGTGGTTTATTTGTGTTATTGTAACAGAACGTTAGACACACAATATTCAGATAACCAAAAAAGGAATGTATGAGTACATTCTCCGTCAGATGACAAAAAAAATGAATGATTGTTCACATCACGAAATTAAAAACAAATGCAACTACATTACCAAAAAAGGAACGTATGAGTACATTCTCCATCGGATGACAAAAAAAATGAATGATTGTTCATATCACGAAATTAAAAACATACGCAACTACATTACAAATAGAAAATGGATAGAGACTGCATTATGCGATCAAAATCGGAATTTTCTCAAATAATCTTCATCTTGACGGTCAGTATATCTTTCGGGCCTTAAATTTATTACTCAAAATCAATGGTCCAGATGGTCCAGCCCTAATATGGGCCGAGTTTTAAGGCCCATAAATTAAAATATTAAAAAAAATGACAAAATTTGAGAGAGTACGTACAGCGAGAAATCGTAGATACAGCCTAAGAAACAGCAGTGACGCGCTTCTCTTCGCCGGCGACTCCTTCACTCAATTGGTGTCTCCGCCGGTTTCGCCTCATCAAATTCTATCTATTTCCGCTGTAGGAATCAATTTTCTGGAGAGTTGGGTTTACTGATTCAGTGGAATTGGTCAATTCCTGAATAAAAAATTCAGTTGAAAACTGAAGCGCCTCGCCGGAGACGACAAGAAGCGTTTTTCCGATCTGCGGGCTGTTTGATCGATCTGAATTGAGTGGTTTTTGTTGTTTTTTGGGAGTCTAGGTTCGTTTGTAGTGATAATTTTGTGATTGTTGGATCATGGACAGTCTGTTTGGGAAAATTCGGAGTTTGGATACCTATCCGAAGATCAATGAGGATTTCTACAGGAGAACGCTCTCCGGCGGAATTATAACCATTGCTTCGTCCATAGTTATGCTCATCCTCTTCATTTCCGAGCTCAGTATGTGCTTCTCTGTCCTTAGTTTTGTCTGACTGTCTAGATTTGTATCTGTTTTTGCGTATGTAGATGAATTATCAGCTGTGGTGTGTTAATTGTTGGTGGATTTGGTTTATGGTTTGAGGAATTGGGAAAATTTTATGGCTTTGGTTATGGCAGCATTTGTTTAATTATGCTCTTAATGATATTTTGGAAGGGTTTTAATGGATACTGTGAGTTGGGATGAATATGGTCGGAACTTAACTGTAATTTTTCCATGTTGTTAACTATTCTTCCTATTATTGAATATTTCCATAGTTTGAGACACCTCAATGCAAGAATTTTTCATGCAGTTTTATAGACTTCTTTCTTATATCGATCATTGCCTATGTTATAGTTTGCATAAATGTTGATTATCTCTTTCTTACCAGGGGTGTTTACATTTTCTTTTTCCTTTTCTTTATTTGCAGGATTATATCTTCATTCAGTAACGGAGACAAAGTTAGTGGTTGATACATCTAGAGCAGAACGGCCCGGATTAATGTATTCTACTATTTCATTATGGCTGTGCTTGTGAATACATTTACTCAAATTTGTTGCTTGTTGATTGTTTTCTGGTGCCGTTCATGTTTGTAGTTATGTAACGATTAATATTCAGCATCATTGCATCCTTTTCATCGATTCCTTTTCTTCTGAGACTCTGTGTGTGTCTCTGCATGCCTTTGGATTTAGAGTGTAACAACAAATTAAAAAATCACTAATAGTTCCCTTATTACACCTAAATCTGCAGTTTGATGTGACTTTTCCAGCACTCGCATGTTCTATCGTCAGTCTTGATGCCATGGATATAAGTGGAGAACAGCACTTGGATGTGGTAAGTTCCTCAAAGTGACCGCATCACAATTGCTTGTTCTCTTCATATCTTATATTTGATTTTTATGCAGTCGTATATATTCTCGAACACATTCCTTGAAGCTTGTGGTATATGGGTTTTTTAAATTGTTTCTAGTAGCTGTAAGCCTGTAACCTTATTTTGTCTGATTCTCCCGCAGTTTTGTCATAATATGCGATCATATGCAAACAATTTCTACATCATATGTATTTTTACTCTAAGCTTAGAATATGCTTCTGTGACCAGACAATTTTTCCTGGTTCTGCAATGAAGTATGAATCCATTCCTGGCATATTGCTCCAGAGTTCCGTAGTTGCTTGAAAACCATATTATGTATATGCCAACCAAAGAAAATTCAAGATAATATGATGTGCTTCTCCATATTATCTATTATGTGGTTTTTTGGTTCATATACTTGAAATGTTGTTTTTGTTTTGTTCTTGCAGAGACATGATATTATTAAGAAGAGAATTGATGCTCATGGTAATGTTATAGAAACAAGAGCTGATACAATTGGTGCTCCCAAGGTTAGTTTGTAGATAAACTGAGGAGAGATAATCTATAACTTCATTTCATCCTTTTGTATGTGATATTTGTGACTTTCCAGTTAATCTTTAACTGGCTATTAATGTTCAGTATACCAAACTAGCCTTTTTTCGGTGCAGCAACTGTAGGCAGATGTTAGGTTCACTTTACTCTTTTAGTTTCCTGACATGCTTTCCTCTTCTTTTCTTATTTTTTTAACTATCACAGATTGGTCCACCTCTTCAAAGGCATGGTGGAAGACTTGAACACAACGAAACATATTGTGGTTCATGTTATGGTGCAGAAGTGGTAAGATCATCTGTTATTTTCTATGTTTGTTCATTTTATTTTATCCTTATGGTTTTTCTGTTGCCATTTTGTCAACATATATTGCTCTATTCTGCAGTCGGATGATGATTGTTGTAACAACTGTGATGAAGTACGCGAAGCTTATAGAAGGAAAGGCTGGGCATTATCAAATCCAGATGGGATTGATCAGGTAGGTATCTCTTGTTTACTGGCCTTGCTGTAAATCTGTTCAGTCTACTAGAATCCTGTTTTTCCTGTACTTTTCTGGTTTCCGACCTCAATATATGTCTTGCTAAAAAATAGATAATGCACATTGCACAATATCATTATCAGCATAACTACTTATTTACGGAATTATAATTTAACCAATTTTATTTTAAATGTGTGTCTTGGTTGTTCATGCCACGTGTTGGAACTGTACATTTGATATGTATTCATATTTTATGACATAATCAGTGCAAAAGAGAAGGTTTTCTGCAAAAGATCAAGGATGAAGAGGGGGAAGGTTGTAACATTTACGGGTTCTTGGATGTCAATAAGGTCGCTGGCAATTTTCATTTTGCACCTGGGAAGAGTTTCCAGCAGTCGAACGTTCATGTTCATGATCTATTAGCTTTTCAGAAGGACAGTTTTAATGTAAGATATCCGTATGCTTAGTGCTTGCTTCATTCTCTTGTTGATTAAACAAGATATCAAAATTCTTCATGAAATGAGGAATTAATAAAACATAGGATTTGTGCCACAGCTTACTCATAAGATCAACAGATTAGCATATGGAGATTTCTACCCTGGTGTTTTCAATCCTCTTGACGGGTATATTTTTTTCTATGCGTTTCCTACTGCCGTATATTGCTTTACAGAATCTTTCAATGCAATATGAAATGCATCTGCATTTGTCCACTCTGCAGTGTAGAATGGACGCAACACACGGCTAATGCAATGTATGAATATTTCCTCAAGGTCGGTGGATTGCATAAATTCTTCTATGTTAAATTTTGCTTTCACCTACCTTATAATTATCCGATTCCACTTTCCAGGATTTATCTGTAACCAAATTCAATGCAAGTCAAATAAATAGATATATATCCATTAGTCCAATGGCTTTTACAAGCCTTGTGAACAACATAAAAGCATAGGAATAGTATGTATGGTTCAGAAATGCATATCAATCCCACCCTCCACTCTGCATCTATCAACTGATTTACCTCAATTCAAATGCCGTATACGTATTTAGCAATACTCTATGTTGCAGGTGGTACCAACTGTATTCACAGATATCAACGGGCATACTATCCAGTCAAATCAGGTTCTATTATTATGACTAATAGTGTGCACTCATTACCTTATAATTTTTCTCGACAGAAAATTGACAAATTTCCCATGTACTGCAGTTTTCTGTAACCGAACATGTTAGAGGAGCCGAATTGGGTAGACTTCAAACACTTCCTGGAGTGTTTTTCTTTTATGACCTATCTCCGATCAAGGTTGGCACGTTGTTCCCAAGTCTCTCACTCTATGATCGCCATTGTTGTGTAAATCTAAAATGGCACAAAAATATTTGGTTTCTTCTGGTGACAGGTGACGTTCGCAGAGACGCATGTTCCCTTCTTGCACTTCTTAACCGATGTCTGTGCTATTATTGGAGGTCTACTCTCTCTCTCTCTCTCTCTCTCTCTCTGTGTGTGTGTGTGTGTGTTTATCTATTGGGAACTTAGTAGTAGTGAAATGCTGATGATGCTGCTATAATCTCCAGGCGTGTTCACAGTCTCGGGGATCATAGACTCGTTCGTTTATCATGGTCATAGAGCAATTACAAAGAAGATGGGGATTGGCAAGTTCAGCTGATGGTTGATGCTTCTGCAATGCGAACTGGTGATTTGCAAACTGGAATTGGCTCACAAGAGAAAATCAGAATGCACACACTCGCGCAGTCCATTCCATGGTCGAAGTTATCGGACTAATCGACAGCCACAGCTATGATAATTTCTGGTCTTTGTTGTCAATGAATAGATCAATCTTGTCTCTTGTTTATGGAAGTTTACATTATTATCTATACATGCAGATGTTGTATGTCAAGGCTTTACTTGCAGGGTTAATCTTTGCTCTCTGGGATTTTGACAGTCTATATGCGAACCGGGTTTTGATAATTAATTCTCATTGTTTTTTTTCTTGTTTTAATTGTTTTTTTTTCTTGTTTCTTTTTTGGGTTATGATGTTTGGTTAGAGCCTAGAGGATATCGGGATCCGATACTGATAAAATTCGTATTTAATAATTGAACTTCATCCAGTTATTTTCTTTAATCCACAATTTTGAACTTCAAACTCTGAAAAAGGGTGAAACATGCATATAAAAAAATACATATATTTTCTTTCCAAAACAAGACTGTATAAAACACAAAATGGAATAATATAATATTGAGTGTCAAAGTCTGAAAAGACCCATAAGTGAACACAAAGCTGTTCTCATTTACAGAGAAAGCAAAACAATAACCATTTACATCTGCAAAACTTCTACCCCTTTTTTCTGCATAATAAAAATCACAGAAAAACAACACAGCTATTAGTCACACTGTTCTTTCACAACAAGCCGCTTTCTGCACTTCACTAAAAGAAGCTGCCAAGGTAGCTGTCATAGCTCTTCCGGTTAAACTCCAACAAACTACCATAAGTCCGATCCGAAACACCGACAAACAACGCATCCGCATCCGGGCTGAAGGAGATCCCAGCTATTTCGCCAAAAAGATCGATCTCCTGACCAGAAACATAATCGGACTTCGTGTCAAACACGTGCACGAAATCGGCTGGCTCAGCCATGGCCATGAACCGGCCGTCGGGTGTGAACCGGATAGTCCTTATAGCTCCCATCCTTCCTTTCAGTACAGCCACTGATTCTGATAAGTTTCTTACATCCCATAATCGGCATGTTGTGTCTTGGTTTCCCGTGGCAAGGATTCGACCATCCGGGTGCCAAGCGGATGCAAATGAGTAGTCTAAGTGTCCCTTTAGATTGCTAACAACCTGCAAATAAACTTGCTATTAAATCATTTAGGCTCAACACATTTAGGAGATCAACACATTTGTCACATTCGTTGAGCTTTTTAGTGTCGATAAGTAGTGAGACCGACCTTCCCAGATTGAGCGTCGGCGAGTAAGCATTCGGGACTGTCTCCGAGGACTGCAAGCAGCTTCCCATCTGGGCTAACGGAGACATTCTGCAATCAAATCGACAAAAATTACGTAATGAGATGCTTGTAAGACGATGTGATCATGTCGATTCAGAGGAAAATCATGTATTGTTCCACTTACGTTTACAGACCACGGGAAAGTGAAACGATTCAAGCAAGAAAAGTTTCCACCATCCAAAACCCTCACTTGGGCATCATTGTTTGCAGTTATTACCCTCACTGGGCCACTGTAGAGAATAATTACAAAGTAGAAATTATACTCTAAAAAATTATACAAGTAGAACAAAGGATTACGGGATTATGGTTCGTTAATTTACCTGTGATTGTGATGGATGTCTACTGAATTAGTAATAGCATTTTCATCAGTGGCTACTTTGGTGCAGTAGGCAACCCCAGGTTTGTCTAGATACTGTGTAGATAGCAAAGATAGAGATGATGAGCAAAAGTGAGCTTTAAAACTACGATTAAACAAACGTCGAGAAGAATCGAGGTCCGTTATACACTTATAGTACCTTGCAGAGAACCTCTCCTTGGAAACCACCAGCCACCATTAGGTTGTCCTTTACAGTCATCGTGCTTATCTGGACTCGTGAAAGCGTCTGAGCCATAGATCCAGGGTAGTTCTGTATAGGCAACTTGCAATGTCAAAAAACTGAAGGAGTAATGTATAAGTTTCATAATAGAAGGAAAGGAACTTACCAAGGTCGGTACGATAGGCTTAGCAACATTTAGTACTTCTGTGCTCTTCCTGTGCACGGCGGACCAGTGCATTACGGAGTAATTTTGTGTTAGATAGACATCGTGTTTCGAGGTTGCCCATAGCAGGTTCCTCAGCTGAAATGGGGGAAACTTACTGGTAAGTACATATTCAGAGTCGAAATCAAATGAACAAAAGAGATAATCAAAGTGTTCACTTATGTGCAAAATAAATTAAGACACAAACTTCTGATCGATGTAAACAATCAACAAAATGTGAGTTGCTACTCAATAAGGACTGCCGGCATATTTTTCAATTTTAATTTGCCTCGGTGCAATGGTTCCACATCAACAGTACTCAAAATGTAAATGGTGGACGAAGTATAGGATGATAATGGATGAAAAACAGAAATGCTTGGCATAGTAACAATCTAAGTGCTTACTACCTACAGTAAAAGTGTAAAACATACCATAACCAAATAAATATGAGTTGAAACAAAGCACCACTAGAACAACCGAAATCAATGTGGTAAATTGGTATCAAGGTTTACGAGCAAAATGGAGTACCATATCACAGTGGTAATTATCAGGAGCACAAAGGCAGGTTAAGTTTTATTTGGAGGTAGTCAGAAACATAAAAGCACAATTAAAATGTATCGCAAGTGTATCAAAGGAATCTAATCTGGGGGATAAAACAATGGAAGAGTGATGAACCCAGGTAATGCAATGTCAATGAAACTACCAACCAAAAATGTCAAACCGAGGATATAAATGACAATGCAAAAGATTATACAGATAGCAAATGCAAACAAATATTAAGCAAAAGATTTGCAAAGACTAGGGAAAAATAATCTCGTGACACCCCTGTGCAGATGGATTTTCGGGGTAAAGTCATGTCAAGACTTGCCACAGAAAGATTATACAGATAGCAAATGCAAACAAATATTAAGCAAGAGGAACAGCAAGTAACATGACAGAGAATCAGTCCTGACCCACTCACACGATGATACATCTACATAGTGCTCAGTTAATGCCCTATCATACCATATGGAAGTGTCCTTATCGCGCCAGCTGCTCAGATACAACTGCAATCCAAGACTGAAATAAAGAAATAGCAATCCCGGGCCATGGGTTAAGGTACAAGGCAATTAAGTGAACAAAATACATGTTAGCTGACATTCTCGTAGCCTCGGGCAAAGCAATCATCAGTGATAATGTGAGCACGAAAGTCGACTAGGAGAATATGAAACAATAAACAACAGTACTTCTAAAAAATAAAATAAAATCCACTAAGACAGCGTAATACAGCAAAACTGGGGTGGAGTTAGAATGTTGTGGATATCCGAAAAAAACGAAGCAAAAGCAACATCTCAAAGCTATATACTGTAACTAAAATTACATTTATTAAACATGGGTAAGAAAACCTACACGCCCTCAAAAGAGGGGCTCAGACCAACACAAGAGGACAACAAAAGTAAATAACAGGAACAAATGGATCCGGTTAATTCCAACCTATATTCACATGTACAGGAGGGGCAGAGGCTACTAGTGTATTCCTTTGTAAGCATACATAAATATCCGAATAGCCTCAGATGTGTTACTTATGTGCTGCACAAAACTGCTCTTCTACTATAAACTTATTTATGCAGAGTCTTGCAAATTTATTCACAATCTGCACAGAAAGGATCCAGTGAATAAAAGTCCCAGGTCTATGTCAGTGACCTGGGCAAGGCAACAAATAAAATCTCAATTGAAAAGTTACTTGCACGTAGACACTAATGATAATTTTCCAGCAAAGTTATTGGTAGGAATAACAGAGTGACTAAGATGTTATATTTGAGATACCGAAGTCAGTAAGTATGGCAAATCAAGAACTACTTACCCTAACCAATCAGACACATAATGATAAGTAAGTTGCAACTGTGATGGCTAGATCAAGAACTACTTACCCTAACCAATCAGACACATAATGATAAGTTGCAACTGTGATGGCTAGATGAGGACAAGAGGACTTTCTGCTTAAATAAAACACACATAAGCTCTGTCCTTCCAAACATCAATTAGAAGCAAGATGCAATAAGAAGTCATCAGCCATCAAATATAAGTAGATGATTGTGGTATCTGCAGAACATAATCTTATGCCAAGCGTGAAGAAAAATCAAATAATCACCTAGATATAAAAGTCAGTACAATAGTTGCGCAAAAAATGTAAGCCCTCTCCTGTCATCAGTGTGATAACCGAAAAAGAATACACTTGAGATAAAGAAAAAGCATCAAAATGGATAGGTTGGAGGGAGTGCTAAGTCATGTACAGAACAATTCCAGAATGTTTCCTCAATCGGCCACAAAAGAAAATAAGGTGTGGGAAATATAGAACACCAAACCGATCCACTTCACTCGAAAAATAAAAAGACTCGATGCATAGTTGAAATATGAAACATAAAACAGAAGAATCAGATAAGATTTTCTATACCTGAAAGTGGACAATCGTGGACTTGACAAGCCTTGTGCTGAACTGGAAATCGTAGAAGTTGTGGCCTTTCTCCACTGTTTTGCACTCCTGTGTTTGAAATGCAAAACATATTAACCCAGCTGAAGTGGAACAGATAGTAACATGGTACCATAATAGAAAATCACATAATAAAGACCAACCAAAACATCTTATACCTTCTCAAGATCTTCCCGAGAGCATGACAAACTCTCATAATTCTTGTATTGCTTCAAACGGGATTCACGATACTCTTCTCTTGTAAAATTGAGCCTTTCCCATGGAATTCCTTGAATATCCTTGCCCTTCTTGGCTTCCAAAGCCGATGTACCAGACTTTGGATCGTTCTGTTAAACAATCAAACCACAAAAATGAATAAAAATAAACAAATCATTTTCCGGCTGAAATAAACAAACTCAAAACAAGGTGGATTACATACATGTTCGAAATCGTCCTCAAAATCGGAATCAGATAAGTCATCATACGCGTTACGTCCGATTCTTGGCGAGTCGTTGTCATCCTCGAAATCAGTGACGTCGTAGTAACCATCGTCAACATACTCGAGCTCGTGGATAGGAAATTGCTCCATTGATTTTCACTACGAACAAGAATAGAAAACGAAAACCTCGATAAGAAACTCAGAAGGTATTTGTCGGAAGGGTTTAAGCGAAACCCCTGCGGATACTACCAAACCAAATCGAATCAAATTATTCTTTTCCATAAAGAGAAAATTCAATTTCTACCAAAAAAGGTCTATCGAGATTCCGCAGCAGGAGAAATCAACTTAAATCAGATTTTTTTTTAAATAGTTAAAAAGCAAATTGCCAAATTAAACACCGAAAATCATCAAATCAACAGTACAAACACTGTTCACAGAAAAGTCCTGCAATTAAACTAAAAATGTTACAAAAACACAAATATCAATAATCTGAATATCTGGATAGAAAAAGTGCATAAGAATTAAACGACTCACACGAACAACGAATTCAACCACGACGGAAAGTAACATGAGAAACTAACAAGCTCCTGAATCAGAAACACGAAACGTACCTCAAAAGTTCCAACAGAAAAGAGTCCTTCTCGGTTAAGAAATTCAACAAAACCGGACAAAAATATGCCAAAAGACAACAGCAGACTGAAAATGAGAGACTGCGGCGGAATTAGTCGTTTCCCTTCACGTTTCTCGAGCTCCGAGACTGATCCTCTTGAAGAATATTCTGAATGAAATTAAGAGAGAGAATTGCTTATTGTATTTGCATCTAAGCGAGAAATGGGGAACCCCGAGCTGTTCTTATAACGGAGCAAGAAGGTTCGACTTTGTTCCACGTGGGGCTCATCAACAGTAATGTGCGGGATCCACGGCGAGAAATACAAAATAAAATCAAATCTAAATTAATTAAAAGCGCCGGGCCCCACTAACGGCAAATGTCCTACCGTTAATTTCTCCATCTTTTACCCCACACGTCAATTAGTAATTTAAGACAATAATAATAATATAAAAACGATTCCGTGTGGTTATTACAGCCGACCACGCTAATTTTGGTTTGACTCAAAATCGGCAAACAAGAAATAAATATTAAAACTATTATTTTGGAATTATTTAAATATAATTTTTGGAAAAGTATTTTGGACCTTTGCATATATATTTAATAATCATACCTTTAGTGCAAATGCAGGTTAATTATTGGTAGGTAAAGCGTCTATTTTAAATTAAACCAATGTACAAAATATATTCTTGATTTACTACTGTTTCGAGCGTGATATTATTGGACAAATAAATAGTATAGTAGTCAAATTAATTAATGGGTCGGCTTCTGATTGTGTTTATCCTTCTTTATTTAATGATAAGATTTTAGGGTTTTTTTTTCTGTTTTCATTGATGAAAATGATATACAGCTAATGGGAACAAAATATGTGTCCGTTTATAACACGAGGCTTTATATATTTGGCTCTTAGGGAGAGAAACGGACAATAATGGGAATGAGAAAGATATAATCTTTCTCGAAATAACGGTTATTCTCGTCGTACAAAAAAATATTTCAAACTTTCTTAGCGTGACTTCATTTCTTTGCTAGTGGAGTTGGCTAACAGTTTGAAAATAGCAGATTCATAGTCTTTTGTCCAATTTCTATTAGGCATTCATCTTTTTGTTCAAAGTTGGTATGCATTTATTCTTATCTTATCTATATAAATGCTATTAGTGGTACAATATTTGAATTACTCGAATTTATTGGGTGCATTTTAAATCTTCATTTCGAGTAATAAAAATAGAGAATAATCATTCACTATAATATAAAAATGACTAGGATAACTCTACTTTTCACTTATTTTTGATACACGATAAAACAATGGCTGAATACGTTTGATAGTTTAGAAATCTCAATCAATTCCTTACATAATCAGATTTGATTCTCGATCGTGAGTCAGAAATGAATTCCGATCATTAATAAGAAAATAATTATCGAATATTTTTATAAGAATCTAAATCCCTTTTTTTTCTTTTTTTCCTATAAGAGTTAGGGGGCGTTTGGTTGGGGGTAATAGGAAAGAGAAAGGGAATCGATTCCCTTCGATTCCGTTATCTACCGTTTGGTTCGTGTTTTAAGGGTACTTGATTACCCAATTTAGGGAATTGAACACCCCAAAAACTCCACTTTTCAAAACCCTCCTTATGAGCTGGGATTAGAATTCCCCTCTACCCTTCATTCCCTCCATTCTATTTTTTTTTCTCTCCCTATTTTTTGTACGTAAAAATCTCCCCACCGGGCCGCTTGCCACCGCCATCGTTGCGCCCGCTCGGCGCAGCCCCCCACCCCCCGCCCGCCGCCGCCCGCCCGCCGCGTACAACCACGCGTCGTCGTTCCCGCATTTGGAACCCTTCGGCGGCGCTTCGCCATCTCAAGATTTCCTACGCCATAAAACCTCCCGCCGGCGAAGCCCTTCTCTCTCATACGTTGTCCGCTCGCTTTCCCTTTTTCAATTTATAAATCCTAACGCTAGGAAAGAATTAGTCGAGCCCTCGAGATCTCCCGGCAGAGAAAATTCACACCGAGGTAGTGTGAATTTACTTCACATCGAGTTGTGTTGTCGGTGGTGGTGGGAAGAAAAAGTGGTAGGATATGAAAGAAAGAAATTGCTCAAAGGGTCTTTTGATATGTAAATTTGCAAAAGTTAGAATGTTCCTTTCCATCAAGAAAGGAAATAATTTCTTCGATGACTTGTTGTTTTTTAATTTGCGATTATATAGTGAAAGTGGTGATGACTTGTTTTTTAATTTACTTGTTTTTTTTTTAATTTACTTGCTAAATTTTATTTATGATTGGATGTCGAATATTGTATTTCTAGTTTTTGGAGATTTTATCAAGTTTCTTTTTTTTTAGGCTATTTCTTAAATTTTATGTATATAAAAAATCGAATTCCCTTGCATTCACCAAACAAGAAAAAATGGAAGGAAAGGGAATCGATTTCCTTTCTTGGATCCGAACCAAACAGAAGGTAAAAAGGTAATCATTCCAAAACCTTTCATTTCCTTTCTTTCCCGATTCCTTTCATTTCCCTTATCGAACCAAACGGCCGCTTAGTATCTATCCATCTCATTAATACTGTCATGTAGGGTTTCATTCAAAATTTAAGAAATATGACTTTTTGTGTATAAATGATGTGGATCCACATGATTTTTTGTGAATTATTGTTTTATTTTAGTTCATTTTCGAGAAGCACGCTGCACGACAATATTTATTTGGACAATCCAATTTAGAATACGTGATGGTTTTACCGGAATGGAGTGAGTATTATTTTGTGGACTTTATTATCCCAAATTGCTAAAATATACTCCCTCCCGGCACATTATTACTTGTCTCACTTGGTTCCGCACGGGAGATTAAATTTTTTTGTTAAAGTGTGTATTTTATGAGTTTTAATTGTATTAATAAATGGACACGCGGTGGTTTCGAAGTGGTTGGTAGAAGAAATTATAATTCATCCAAATTTGTGCAAGGAATAGTTGAGACAATCGATTTATTTTTTTCTATTTTTTTTCATGTTGTAATTAAAGAGATAATCTAAAGTTTCCAAAAAAGCTAAAAATCACAATTTTCCGAATTTGGAGCGGAACGAAATCGTGTGAGAGAGAGTATAGGAATGTGGGGGTGAGTAGTGGGTAAGGAGGTCCCACTTTATTTTAGGTTAAAGAACAGATTTTTGCCATTTTAGAAAAGATGACAGTAATAATGAGACAATACGATTAGGAAAGTAAAACAGTAATAGCGGGACGGAGGGAGTATATTACCATTTTTCTAATAAGTAAATAAATTTTTGAAATTCAATTATTCATTTAGTGTACGATCCCATGTTAATTTTTGTCAATTTTTTTATTTATACTCCCGATCCCGCTATTGATGCCCTATTTTCCTAATCGGGTTGTCCGACTATTCCTGTCATTTTTCCTTAAATAGCAAAAAACACTCTTAAACAAAAAATGAACTGGCCCCAAAAATCCATTTCTCACATGTTTATCATACTCTTTTTTTCCAAAAATCTATTTGTCACATGTTTTCGTTCCACTCTGAACTTAGAAAATTATGATTTTTAACTTTTTGAAAACTTTAGATTATTTTTAAAATATAATATAAAAAAAAGAAAAAAATAGATTGTCTCAACCAAATCTTGCAAAAATTTGAAAAAATTCTTATTTCTTTCACCAACCACTCATAAAAAATTATGTTCATTTCTTTATACAATTAAAATTTATAAAATATATATTTAAACAAAAATTTTTAATCTTTGTGCCGAAATCAAAATGAACAATAATAGTGGGACTGAGTATGATGCTAAAAACACTTGGAGAGAGAGAGTGGAGGGGGCCAGGTGGCGGTCACGCTCGGAGAAAGCTAAAAACACAGCTGGCAAACTAGCTATAGCCCACCAGTACTTGCTACAACTAGAATAATTAAGTTGCCATAACTACAACAATTTAAGACTAAAATAAAAGAATTATTCAAACAAACCACGAACCAGAAATTCATTTTAAAATTCATAACAAACCACCCAACTTCGAGAGGTGGATCCCACCAAATATATTGGTGATCCCAAGCTCACCAGCTGCGAGCCTGCGATACGCAAAACTCCACGTGTCGTCACGGCGCAGCGCCACTGGTTGAGTAGCTGAACACGTGGCATGCAGCTGCTAGACCAGTATTGGATCTGTTCACCGAGAAAATTAAGCGCGTGATAGTAACGCCGTTAGCCGTCAACGTTTAGTTAACCGTGGTTAGATGGAGGTTTCAGGTTTACTTTTCCTAACCAAACGGCTCACCTGATGAAAATATCAATTTATTATTATTTTTTATAATCGTCTACAATTTTTTGGAAAAAAATAACTCCCACCATTCCATTTTAAATTGATAAAAAATTACCACCATCATTCATACTTCATCATTTTATTTCTCTTACTTTATATCTACTTTTATTAATATATTCATTTCTCTCTACTACTTTATTATTTTCTTTCTCCTATTCTTTCATTACTCCTACTTTATTATCTACTCATCTCTCCTACTTTATTATATATTCTCTTGTGTCGAAAAGAAATACGTCATTAATAATATGACGAAGGGAGTATTATATAATAAGGAAATTAATGGCTTTAATAAGAATAGTTAAATGGAAAACATAAAAAAAATAGTCACCTGTATAATAGTATTCGAAATATATTATAAAAATTACTAAAATACTTTGAATTTATTTCGCTTTTAAAATTCGATAAAATTAGAATCTCAAATAATTTTAATGTTATGGTATTTTATTTATTACTGATTGAATAAATATGATAAAACACATGTTTTTGAAAAGAGATGAATACCGATCATATTAGCAAGCTTTTTCAGTACATTTATATCGAAAATCCTATTATTTGTACCGGTTGATACTAACCCGATAAATAAAACCAAGTGAAAACATATAATGAACGTTATTATGAAAATAATTATTTTTTTATTTTACTTATAAAAAAATGACGTTTTAGAAATTACTTCTTTTAATTATAAATAAAGGATGGATGTTAATGTCGGCCTATTATATACTTATACTTAAAGAGTTCAGGACCTCTTACTTACTTCCCGTGAAATTCTAAAAATGCCTCTACTTTTTCGAATGTTAACAACTCAATTACGATAGGAGGATAGTAAATTTTGTTCTGATGGCATTACCGTGATTTTAATCATATATGTGGTTAATTAATAAAGGCACTCCTAGCACGGTAGCACCCAATCCGCTTCCTCTGGCCCATTTTCCATATCCCACTCGGTGGCCCACCAATCACGTTCCGCCACGCGTGCATTGGTGGACCATATTAGCATTAAAAAACTATTTTAATTATAAAAGGCTGGCCCACCAATGCACGCGTGGCGGAGCGTGATTGGTGGGCCATGGTATGGGCCACCTAGGAGTGGGACAGATTATGCTGTGCGGGTAGCACCTCCTTACTCAAGCCGTCTCCCCCCTTTATTATTATTTTTTATTTTTTAAGTAACTTGCCCAACAAATTTATCAAATAACTAGCGCATTGTTTAACCAAGAGCTACGGTGGTGAGATTATGCCCGCGTATTTGTTTAGATTAGGCCATAAGAGTATCAGTAAAAGGTAGGTAATATTATTATATTATTTTAGCATTGTAAAGCATAATAGAGTTACATAAACCTGACGATGTCGTAGTACTTGTTTAAAACGTTGTTCTCATCTTTTATTGCCAAAAGGGTTAAGATTTTTGAATAAGTTGTTACTTTTGGATACATTTATATATAAACACTTAATTACAAGAAGAAGAAAATATATATATATATATAAGGGCCCTTATATCAAGAACACCCCCTTAGTGAGAGAATAGAGAACATCTTATAACCATTGATCAAGTTAAATGGATGGGTAGGATTGAAGGAAATCTCCAAAATTTTAACATTCTTTTTAATAACAAAATAGGAAGAAAGGGTAGATTGAGAATGTGGTAAAAATTAATAAAAAGCTTCTTTTCTTTCATTCCAAATTTTTGAAATTGCATTTCATTTCTCACGTTCCCTCCAACCTTCTTCTCGTGTGAAAAAAATGTGGTCTCATCCTTCGAGTCCGTCAAAAATCGACGCAATTGTTCGACCACGCGATCCGAATTCGAGCCATTCATAATCGACGCGATACTTCGATTCGCGGGTACTCTCTCAACAACTTCTTCGACGAAGCGTCGTATACTAACGGGTTTGGAATTGGAAATGTGCGTATAAATTTGGGCGAAACGCGATTGGGTGAAGACATCTTGCCGGAATTGAGATCTGTTGGAGGACTTCAGAGTAATTGTTGTGTGGAGAATACGAATTTGCCGAAGGTATTTTGCGATTTTTGGTGTTACAATCTTTAATCGAAAATTATAGGGTTTATACAGTATGTTCAATTTTTAGTTTCGAGCGATGGATTGGAACAAGTTAGGGTTGGTAAAAATTTGTAAGCAATTGAATGTATGTGAGAAAAATTAGGGTTCATACGAAATTAGGGTTTGGAATTGGGGGTTGATTCGAAATGATAACAGTTTCTATGCACATTGTTTATAAAAAATATGCACAATTCTTCTGTACATATCGTGTGCACATTAACGACTAAATTTTTTCCATGGCTATTTCATATGCAGAATCATGTTTTTTTATATGCACATTATCTATATTTGATATGCATAATAACGTGTATTTTTAACATTCTATTTGAGTACAGTTGGTATTTCATATGCACATAATATGTATTTCTTACGCACATTATATATATTTCATATGCACAATAAGGGGTATTTGGACAACATGTTAATTTCGTATATAACGATCCCATTTGCACACCATGTGTATTTCATATGCACATTCATTAATCATTATATGCACATCTTTTAACAGATGACTGGGAAGAGAAAGGCAGCGGGTTCAGTTGGTGGTTCTAAAGGTCAAATCAATTCAAAGATAAGAAAATGAGGAAAGATAGATGTGAAAGGGGGGGAATGTGGATAGGAAAATGAAGGGTAAGTTACATAGCACACCGACGAAAGTAGAGCAATCTACGGGTAGAATTGAAGAGTACCCTTATTTACTGTGTCGTGCAAGCCCAATGTGGTGGATCTGTTTAAAACCAGGAAGACATGTAAAGCCAAAGGTGGTGGATCTGTGGTCTCGATGGTTGAATGGGAAGGAAGGTCTGAAATCAACTTCCACACAAAGGCGTTTTTTTGCAAGCACAAACATCACGGTATGTTTTTTATACACATTATTGATACACTTTATGCACACAACCTGTTTTTATATAATGAATTCATTATTATGTAGAACTTAACAATGCAAAACAAGCCCATCAAATTTTGTGAGCAGTTGCTAAGTGAGATAATTTGTTATCAAGAAGCAGGAATGGAGTGCCTCGATCAGGTAAACATACCATTTACTACCATAACAAAATACAACTTCCTTTATTCACTATTTTATTATTTCGGACTTTGTAGTTTGTGTTCCCCTTTATGCTTGGAGATCGGTACTACATGATGATGGTGGAAATGCATAGGGCCACAATCCAGGTCATAGATAGCTTAAATGATGAAGAATCGAGATGTTAAGAAGAGAAATACCGGAATTCAAAGATCTAAACCGGTAACTTCTAACACTAATTTATGTTGCTTGATCCGAAGATTTAATATCTGCTTGCTAAAATCACCCTAAAAATGTGTGCCGGCAAAAATTCTTGGGCGATTTTCCCGGATAATCATGAGTTAGAAGAAAATGCAGCAAATGTGAGGGCGTCAAAGCTTCGTGTCATACATGTTAAATGGGAACAACATAAAAACGTGATGGATAGCGCAATATTCACAATGCGGCATACGGAAACATTCCTGGGAGAAGACAACGGGTCATGAAAATGTGGATTGACTACAAAATCAAAGAAGCAACTCAGTGTACTAAGGGTGAGATACTTGACAGCGCTTATAACATGGAGTGTGAACCAAATGAATGATGAAACAGTCCAAAAGGCCGAGGAATACTATGAAAAAACTGTCCGTGAGAAAAATTTCGATATGGAAAAGACTTTGTTAGATTGAGTTGATTAGCTGAATTTGGATTTCTGTTTTTTGTAGAATGATGAATGTTCAATGGGTTGTTTTGGATTGTACCATAAAACCATACATTCAGTATTTTGATGAAAGTAGCACATCATGCTTCATTGTTTATGTATGCACATTGGTTACTCTGTATATGCAAATTTTACCAAAAATGTCTGCACACATTTTACAAGACAGGCTGGTCTCAACAATTAATATCATACGCACATATCATTCAAAACGTATGCACATAATGCATAAATCTTCTGCATATATGCAGATGGTAATCCGAAATCATCTGTAAAATATGTAATCTTCCTATTACTTAATGTGCATATAATGATCACTTAATGTGTATATAAATTCAATGTTTTGATGAAAGTAGAACATGAAGCTTTATTGTATGCACATTTGGTAATATGTATATGCACATTTGACTAAAAATGTCCCGCACATTTGATTAAAAATGTATGCACATTTGATTAGAATCGATGGTCTCAACAATTACTATGAGGCGCACATCTCATCAAAACGTATGCACATAATGCATAAATCTTACGCACATATGCACAAAGTGTAATCCAAATTATAACAATACCATAACATAAATCCATACAAATGAATCATTTAAATCCATACAATGAATCCATAGTTCAACTAAAGATTAGGGATAAAAGAGATGCGTTCATTCATCTTCAAGGTCTGGTTGGTCGCAATTACGAGTGTCATGGTTGGTCAATTGCTTGCATTTGCTGCATCTCCTTTTAGGTTTATTAGCTTTACGCACGGTAGCTTCCTTTCTACTCGTATTCGACTTCCACTACCTTTTGTCTTCTTAATGGGTGATAAGACGGACATCGAATCCGGAACATAACATCGATAGAAGTCTTCGCCCGATTTCTTCTTGCTGCTACCATCGCTGCAAAAAATAGAGGGATGCATCAACATCATATCTATAAGTTTAAGGGAGTGTAGAAAACATAATTTCATAATAGACACTTACTTATTTATCTTCGAACCTAAGGTAAGATTCGAATATTTTTCTGTCAAAAGCTTCAAATCAACTAACAAGTCAGCTCGCAAATCATCACTAGAACCAACCAATCCAATACATCTATAGCTCTCGTATAGTAGTTCCCTATTATCCTTTCGAGATGATCCATCACCAAAGCTCGCATAATGGTCCTCAATACAAACACTCTTGGACCAACGAGATCGGTAACACGAACGGTACTCAAACAGACATCACTAGAACGTACCTATGCTTGATAATGAGATCGGTAACACGAACGGTACTCAAACGGACATCAAAACCACAAATCCCAGCGTATATTTTGTAAAATCGAACCCCATCCTCCAAATTAAAAACTTTTGGCCAACAAACGATGTAAACTCTACCGGACACACGGGACTATACAACATTGACGTTTTTTCGATAAAAGATTCGTCAATACATCTTTCAAGCTCATTATCGCTATCTTCCAAAGAAAGGAAAACCGAATCAAATTATGCTTGAAATAATACAAATTAAGCTTAGATATCAATAAATTTCGTTTCATAAACCCTAAATCGCATCAATACACAAATAGAATAATAAATATCAAATTGGTACTGAAAACCCTAAAACACATTCAGAAACAAATAGAACAAAAAAGCGATTCATCCAATAGAACAAAAACACTAATCATACAATAACGAATTCAGCAACAAGAAGATTATTTACGCCATAAGAAATCACGAATTCACGGAATAAGGAGGGGAAATCGATTAATTAACTTACCCATTTCTTGTGGCCTAAGATTTGAAGAAATTATAGATACGAAACTACTTTGGATTCGGATGATTGGAACTTCAAGCCGATTACTTTTCGAATTCGCGATTCTCGATTCTCGATTCCGGCATTTTATCATTCTCGATTATCCCAGTTTAGCAATCTCGTTTCTCTGAAGAAATTAGATATGGTTTTGGGGAAAAAAAATAAGAACACAAAACTCTTGTGAGCGGTCTAAGTTTCGATCCTTATTTCTTCCAATTATGTTCTTGTACCCAAGCCCTTTTTCCGGAGTCTTGTGGAGGAGAATTTCACACTTATCTCACTAAGGTAGTGTTTGGAACAGCTTAAATAAGCTTAAATAAGCTGCTTCTGGGCTTTTTGACCGCAAAAACACAATTTTTAATGTTTGGAATAAGTGCTTACGCTTTTTTGTCTTAAAATAAGTCGGAATAAGCGGAGCCCCATGTTCTGGTCGAGGGTGCTTTTTAAAAAGCGAAGTCAAAAGAAATTGAAAAGCGAACTTTATAACGAGTGTTTGCAAAACTATTTTTTTCTAAAATTAAGGCACTTTTTTTTTCTACCGTCCCAAACACTAATAACTTTGCTTAACAACAATTTTAAACGAACTTTAAGCGCAAAGAACTAAAAACGCTTATAAAAGCTCTTCCAAACACTAACTAAATCAGTGAGAAAGTGCTCCGAGATGGGTCGCGGTCTCAAAATGGAAGTTTTTCGCCTTAGCGCAGAAGGTATTTTAAGGCCACTATGTTCGCATCCCCGACTCAACATCAAAGTGGTCTCATGCGCGGCCATCATTAAGTCGGCTGGGCTGCCTGCGGTTACGGTTACAGAATCGCCCCGCAGAAGTCCCCTTGCCTTGACTCTCTCTCTCTATAAAAAAGCGTTCTGCATCATCCAGCGGCGCTGGCGGCCTAAGGATCATCTATCCCACAATTGGTGGACTACTGCAGGTGGCCGCCACCAATCACGCGGCCACGCGCGTGCGTTGGTGGTCCACAGTCAATAAATTAATATTTGAGTGTTAAAAAGGTGGGCCCACCAACGCATGTACGTGGCCGCGTGATGGCGGGCCACCGCTGGCCCATCAATCGCGGGATAAAGATCCGGACTCGCGCTGGCGCAGGTTTGCCGTTCCTGACACACAAATCAAAGCAGATTACAGCATATTAAATTCTCAACTACCTTAGCTTTGTAACAAGTAACAAATGACAAGTAACAATGTCAGTTTGGGTTGGGTCCAGGTTAAAACTCATAATAATTGAACAAGTTGGCCCATATAGAACGTGGGGAGTCTCGGCATATTTCCGGATCAGCTGCTACACATTTTCCTCGTAAATTAGAAAAATCTATTTATAGACTAGGAAATTTATATAGGTTATTATACGAAAAGGAAAAAAGAGAGAATAATTAGGTGCCCAAAATCAACAACTTTTGTCAAACACTTATCCCGTACCTCGATTATCAGCTGCGTATTTTCCTCGTAAATTAAAAAAAATCTGCTTATAGAAGAGGAATTTAAATAGGTTATACAAAAGGGAAAAAAAAAATAGAATAATGAAGTGCCCAAAATCTGGAAACACTTGCAAGGTGTTCGATAAAATGTCGTGAGAGAATCAAATTGGCATAACACTCAAGACATGCAATTTATTAAACACTTATGCTGATGGGATACTCTTGATCTCCAACAACTAACTCTCCACCTCCTCCTTCAATCACCATCACTCCATCTTCACTAGCCTTACTAAAATGTTCACACGGATTGACCCGAAACTCGACACGAACCTTCTCCGTTGCACCCGTTTTCACGGTTTGAAATCCGACCAACTGCTTCACCGGACTACCACCGCCACCTCCACCGCGCCTCAAGAATAGTAGCACCGGGTGCTTACCGGACATCTTCCCTTCATTCTCGACATTAATTATAACCGAGAACTTAGCCTTTTTGCAAGATTCCGATCCCACATCGGAGACTGAGACATAGACTGAGTTTGAGGTAGACAATGCCTTGAAATCAAGCTTGTTTTGGCTTACGGAAATGAACTTGTAGGAATAGGTAGAGTAGCTTAGTCCGTAGCCAAATTCAAAGACTTTTTCGCCTTTGTAGAATTTATAGGTACGACCGGGGTAGCCGGAGGAGGGATCCGGCCGCATTCTCATATCGGTCATCGGTGTCTTGATGAACTCTTGTGGATACCAAGTCATGGTCAATCTTCCTCCTGATCAAGAGCACTAGTTAAATTTGAATCTTGATTTTTAAGCACTAAAAATCGGAAAAGGGCGGAAAAAAAAAAAAAAATGGACCATGTTCACTTGAAACTAAGTTAAACTATCATACGCTCTATTCCAAAACATACCCGCTACCCGCATCAACACCTTTGCTGTTTTAACCGCGCATCATTCATTCGCTCCTAATGTGACTACATATGCAAAGAATTTCTTTTAAAACTCTTTTAAGATGTGTACTATTAAAATATCTAAATTAAAACCATGAACAAACGAACCGCAAATTTGAAGGATTTCAGGTAACTAAATTGCATGATTTTTAACCAAATAATTGAAACAAGCAATAAGAATTTCAAACATATCAAGGAAAGAAAAGAAAACGAAATCAGAAAACTACTTGTTCGTCATTGCACAACAAAAACTGTGCATTATATTGACGGATTTTTCAACGGACCGTAAAGCGGGTCGACATGTATTGACGGATTATCGATGCTCGTCTTTCTTTAATTCTATCGACGGAATAGACCGTTTGTATTTTTATTGACGGACATAATCCGTCAATAATATTTTTAATAAATTTATTATTTATTTTTTATATTATTATCGACGGAAATGACCGTCTAATCTCGTATCGACGGATATTATCCGTCGGCATTTCTTTTCATCATTTTTTTTAAATTTGTTATCGATGGACCAATCCGTTAAAAATATCCTAATATTCGCAATAGCATTATTTTACTCACACAATAAAAAGAATTGAGATTGATGGAACTCGCAGGCGGTTAAAAAAGACGGCACATGGTATTTTTGGCAATGCATGATTTGACGAAGTATTAAATGAACACGAAATGATTTTTTTTTTTTCTCCCTTTTCCCCTTAAAAAACTTAATTTTTTATTGAAGAATACCTGGATTATGATCACCAAATATGATCTCTGCAAGTGCTTTCCCTCCTCCCTGACCAGGATAACCAGCCCACAAAATGCTTCCAATTTTACCCTCACTCTTTGCAAACGAAACATCAACCGGACCTCCACAAAGCAACACCAACACAACCGGCTTCTTAGCCGCCTTCGCAACGCTCAAAATCAAGCTCTGCTGCAGCCCGGGAAGCACCAAATCTTCGCGATCAAGATCCTCCCTCTCGCGCTCTTGATTCAGTCCCATCACTAGTACAACATAATCCGCTGATTCCGCAATTTCGATAGATTTCTCTACACTCGTAGAACTGCAGTTGATCCCATCACATCCTTGATCAAACTTGATCTCTTCAACATAACTCATTAGCCCTTGGAGTGGAGTGATGGTCGTGCAAGGCGGGCCCGCGTAGTTTCCGAGGAGTGTCTTGGAAATATTCGCGTTGGGGCCAATTACCGCAAGAGTCTTAGTTTTGATCTTGGATAGCGGCAGTAAATTTTTCTCGTTTTTTAAAAGGACGATTCCATCCCTCGCTGCCTCGAGCGCCAACTCTTGGTGCTTGGGGGTACAAATGTTGTTTTGCCCGAGGCTACCGTAGATTAGCTTGCTTGGGAGGCCATTGAAGAGGCCTAATCTCATTCTTACAGAGAAGAGATTATAAAGTGCTCTGTCTATGTCGGATTCGGACACTTTGCCTTTTAAGACGGCGGATTTTGTGTAGTTTGATAAGTATGACCCACAGTTGACATCCATTCCTAGGTTTGTGCAAGAAAATGTTATCATGGATTAGGGTTAGAGGAAGCGAAGAAACGCGAAAGGTACCGGCTTTAAGCACGTCCGCTACGGCCTCTTCGTCTGATTTCGCGTAGTGTTGCCGCTGATAGAGAAGCGAAACCGCGTCGCAATCCGATGTTACCTGTTCGAGTTCCACCAACGTTAAACACATCAAACTCCTCGTCATACGAAAAAAAGTAGCCTTTTACGGAAAGGGAAAAAAAGTACGTCGTGTTCACTTGAAGCTACATAAACATAAAATTAGCTTCTTTGTTTTATTGAAAAAAGTACCGATTCTTGAATAATATTGCAACGAAACACCTGTCGTACTTTTCAGCTGCGCGTGGATTCACGTTCTACTAGTGAACCTAAGTAAGACTATGCATTTTTTATGATGTGGAATGTCTGAAATATACTATAATATCTAAAATGTTAAAGAAAATTTGTAGTTAGTCGGAAGGGCAATATCATCATTTCGACAAGTAACATACATGTATTGCCCTTTGGACTAACTACGGATTTTCTAAAGTGCATTTTAGAGATATTTAAGAGTATTTCAGACAGTTTACATTAGAAAAAATACATAAAATCTTGGTTAATTAATTATGTAGGATTGAGTGCATCTCTTGCACGGTTAAGAAGCACGAAAGTAGTTTTCGTGGAAGAACATGTTTTTTTTTTCAAACACAAAGTAGTTTGACGTAGTTTTAAGTGAAGACGAGTTAACTTACCCGTCGAATCCCCATTCTCCACGAGCCGTCTTGGTCAGTAGATTATAATCCGCACAATTCGGAACACCATTCACAAGATTATAAGCACACATTATCCCACTCGCTTTCCCTTCCTCTATGCAGCTCTTAAAGGGTGGCTGATACGTATCCGCCATATCCTGCTTCGTCACCTATCACACAAACACAACTCCATTACCATAAATAGTTACTACCTCCGTTCCCTTAAAAATGATGCGTTTTCATTTATATGTTATTCCTATTAAAAGTGGTTCATTCTAAAAAGGACGTAACAAATTTAACTATAAAAAAACCAAACAATCTACGTCACACCATATAACACTACTTTCTTAATTTACGTGCTACAAAAAAAGAGGTATTAATGTATTAGTTTATTACTCACTACGTACGAAGAATTTTTTGTCCACTATTATTACCACATTGAGTATGTCCCAAAATTCTTGTCCACTTTTATTTTTTGGTAAATTATTATAGTCCATTTGTCCTGCTATTCTTGTCTTGGGTTTCCTTTTTTTTTAGTGTCCACTATTCATGTCTTCTTTATAAAACGAAAGTAAATAATACGTGACCACAATCAATCTAACTAGTAGTGGACCCTACCACTCTAACACATCTCCACTCACTTTAATACACTTTTATCTCCTCACTAAAATCCACTAAGACAAGAATAACGGGGCTGAGGGAGTACATGACTTTTTGTGGGACCCACAATTTCACTCTGCACACAACTAACAACTCTTCTTAAAAATCGTGTCGTCACAGTGGACAAGAATTTTGGAATGGAAGGAGTGACAACAATATACACCACACCGTAAATAGTGATACTACCTCCGATCCGTTATTAGTAGTTCAAACTTTTTGACAAGAAAAAATAAGAAAATTGTATTTTATGTATAAAATAATGTAAAATAATAGGGCCATCAGATTATATTAGAGTATTACAATAGGGCGGATGGAATATTAGTTTATTACGTAACAAGAAATGATTCTTACCACAGCATTGAAGGTGAAGCGGTTATTTCCCTTCCACTTCTCCAAATCATAAGCAGTGAAATGCTTGCAGCAGGCGGAGACTTGAAGGTGGCCGTCTTTGAGGGCTCCTCCTTCAAAGGCGTCGCCTTGGATCCCTCTCACGAACGAGGATGCGTACTTGCTCGTGAGCAACGGGTCCCTCTCCGGGGGTCTCTTGCCCTCTCCCCCACCGCGGATCGCGGAAAATGTTGATGTTTGGTGACCAAAATGTAAGGCCTATTGCTTGCCCTTCGTTGTATATGGCTCTTGCTTCTGTCCCAATCACCTTCATATCCATAACCATAGTTAAAATTGCAAACTACCATGCTAAAATTTCTAACCATAGTTAGTCACAAGATTCTACATTTCTTGATAAGGCTTATAATTATGCAATCAGGAGAAATCTTTGATATTTTAGATCCTATACTCTGTCCGTTCGGATCCTCTCGTTCCACAATCTCGTATCTCAAAGGTGTCCTACTAACAATTCAACTATAATTACGATAACTCTAAAATTCAAATCATAAACGCCTTGATGTTTACAATCGAAAATAGTAGTTCGACACGAGAATGTAAGACAAAAGATCCTCTGGAACTTTGATACACCAAAATTAGTTTTTCCTTTTTTTTGATAATTTAGAACTGAAAATGTTACATACACACACAAACCCCTAATATCTAACTATGGGTCCTCCCAATATTCTAAAAAATGAGCTATCTAGCAAGTGGCAAATTCAAGATTTAGAATTAAGGGCAACTATGTAATTTTAAGGAAACGAATCTTTAATTTGGAGGGGTAAATAAGAAATTTTTGAAAAATAAAAAAATTCGGGACAATACATAATTTGAGATAACCTCACACGCCTCCCTAAATCCGCTAAATTAGGCCATGTAGCACAAATGAGATCATCCTCATCACTATTTGGGCTGCAGTTTCTGTTATTCTATATTTGCTCGATCAAACTTAGCAATAAATTCGATTCACAAATCACAACTAACTTTGCTAATTCAAAACACCAAATCTGTTGCACATTTCTATATTAAAAAAACCTTAAATTATTAGCCAAAAACATTGAGAAATTCAATTTTATATTTTAATTGAAGTTTAATAATGGAGGGATGGTAAAAAGCTTAATTTCTGCATTTCTTTAATCATTTTCATAAAAAATGACGCCCCCACAGATTTGTCATCACATGAAAAATCGAATCTAATCCTCTGTTTCTAGACATAAAAATCCACGAACATCTCGAGCAAAATCAAGGTCCAATCCTGCTCAAATAATATAACACTTCTTGTCGATTTGTACGAACTACAAAATCCTTATTCCTAAGCTCAAACAAATATTAATAATTAACACAAAAATGCCCTCCCATTTGGCCATTTCCATTACATAAAACAAATTCAAACTTCTTTAAAACTTAACAAAGAACTAACCTTTGCTATTCTATACCACAAATCGGCATCAAATGTGGAAGCAGTGAGTATAACTTGAGGAAAACTCGTAGCCGCCTTGATATTCCCCTTAAACGAAACCCCGTTTTCGACTCCGGTGGCTACGGCCACCCCATGCAGCGCCTCCGACCACCACTGGTAGTAGGGGACACCGAGCTGGGGGATGGCCGAGGCCTTGTTGACGAGCTGAGAGATCTTCTCGTCCAACGTGAGCCGCGAGACCAAGTCGCGGGCCCGGTCCCTGACCGGGAGCTCCGCATTGCAGAACGGGTATGACTTAGTTGGTGGAGCGGACGAGCCGCACGAGAATGGTTGGCCATTGGTGAGTAGGGTGGTGGAATGTAGGAGTGAAGCTATGAGTGCTAAGGTGTGGATGAAATGTCTCATTTTTTTGTATGTTGATGAAATGATTGGAGGAGAAAATTTGGTCATGTAGGTACAAATGAAGGGGCACTTTCTTTATAAGGGACAAAATGAACAAGAAATTTGGGACCATTTGTTGATAGTTTTAATTTTAAGACATTTTAAAGGTATTTTAAAAATTTTACATCATAAA
Organism: Lavandula angustifolia; assembly: GCA_028984105.1. NCBI lineage: Eukaryota > Viridiplantae > Streptophyta > Magnoliopsida > Lamiales > Lamiaceae > Lavandula > Lavandula angustifolia. The sequence continues at coordinate 13,443,291 of CM054804.1, read as the reverse complement.
AAGAAAAGTGTCTTGCAGAATCACATTAGGGGTGAGTGGAAAAACAAGCAATGACAAAAGTTTTATTACAATATTATTCAAGAATAGAGACTATTTTTGCAAACAAACGTAGGTACAAATACAAGTATGCTAGACAATTATTTAAGCAAATACGGGGTATTTTTATCTTTCACCCCACTAAACTCATAATGTAATTTATCACCAACGTGCAGTATATGAATGCGTTTAAAATACACAATGTAGTGTTTATTTATTAATCTGTTTCGAAATGTTGCAAATACCTTCTTTAGGTGCTCCATTGTTTTCTGGAGGTTTGCATTCTTGTATAAAATATACCTTCCGGTAGGTGGAATGGAATGAATAAAATGTGGTAAATATTTACTGCACTCCTTTATTAAATCTGGTAATTTTTTAATGAGAAGGTGAAAAGTCTTGATCCTACCCAATAACAATTCGTCCTATCCCTTTCTATATTAGCTTAAATATATTTTTCACTTTGTTATTCTTTTATAGTTAATCCAATCTTTTTCACTTCTTACGTGCAATATCAAATCAAATTAGCAATGTGCCTTATTCGTTAACTTTTAAATTCAATACAAAATATATAAAAAAAAAATAATAAGTGACAACAAATTTTTCTTACTTACATCCCGCTCCCGTAAAGTGACCATTCTTTTAAGTTGGAATTCTTTGAAATTTATGAGTCAATTATAAAAAACAGAACACAAAATAACCAAATACAATTAAATCTTAATAAAGTAATATTAGATAAAATAAATAATCTTATTAAAATAATAATTTTTTTTGATCCTAATATGATCAATCCATTAAAATAATATTTGATAAAATAATAAGTTTAACTACCCTCGAAAGTTCCAATCTTTAAATCAAATTTCACGTGGTGGACGCGAACTGATCAATTTCTGTAGCTAGTCTTGAAAGGGCTCAATTATTTGAATCAGAACTGTCATCGGGTGTCCACATCTCAGAAATAGTAGTTCGCAAATCTACTCAAATTTTCGGTTTTGGTTTGAAGCCGAATGCGGCATGCGTATAATCTAGTTCGTTTGATCCGTGTTTGCACTAACAATAGCTGTTTCCCGCTCGGCCAGCAGATTCATCTGCGCGTTGTGAAGACTGGATTCATCTCCAGCGTATTTGTATCCACAGCATTGATAAATTTCTACGTGAAATTTGAGCTTGTACATGATGCCCACCACTTGTTCGACGAAATATCTGAACCAAGTGTTGTCTCTTGGAACTCTTTGATATCGGGATATGTTCATTCTGGGAAGTTTCGTAAAGCATTGAATCTGTTTTCTCAATTGGAAAAGTCCAATCTTGCTCCAGATTCGTATTCGTTTACTGCTGCTCTCTCTGCTTGTGGTCAGCTGAGTAGAGTTCAAGTGGGAAAATCTTTACATTCCAAGATTGTGAAGCATGGTGATGAATGCAGTGTTTTTGTATCTAACTGCTTGATTGACATGTACGGAAAATGTGGCTACGTTTCCGATGCGATGAAGGTTTTCGAGTATATGTATGAGAGGGATGATATTTCATGGAATTCTGCTATTGCTGCAAATGCTAGAAATGGGATTCTTGATCAAGCTTTTGCTGTTTTCCACCAAATGCCGTATCCAGACACGATTTCGTACAACGAACTCATCGATGGGGTTTCAAAGTTTGGAGATGTAGAAGATGCTATAACCCTTTTTATCAACAATGCCAAACCCGAATTCATCCTCTTGGAACGCGATCATAACGGGTTATGCAAACAGAGGACGAGGTAGAGAAGCCGTTAAATTCTTCTCCAAAATGCATTCTTGTGGCGTTCGTATGGATGAATTCACATTCTCGAGTGTGTTAAGCAGCATTGCTGGTTTATCGGATATAAAGTTTGGTAGTTTAACACATTGCTCTGCCTTAAAGTGTGGTTTAAATGGTTACATTGTAGTTGGGAGTGCTCTTTTAGACATGTACTTCAAATGTGGGCAAGTAGATGAGGGTAAAAGAGTCTTTCTTTCCCTCCCGGAGAAGAATTTGGTTACTTGGAACGCGTTGATTTCGGGTTATGCACATAATGGTGATTCGGTTAAAGTGTTTGAACTCTTCGATCACTTGAAAGAAATCAAAGATTTGCGGCCGGATGATATCACATTCCTTAATGTTTTATCGGCTTGTTGGCATGGTAGGGGTAGTTTAACCCTAGCTAAGAACTACTTCAAATCAATGATGAATGACTACATGATTGATCCAATGCCGGAGCATTGTTGTTTGATGATTAAAATTATGGGGCAAGAAGGGGATTTAAGCTATGCAGAGAAGATGGTTTATGAATTAGGGTTTCAATTTAGTGGAATGGTTTGGAGAACATTGCTTGGCGCTTGTGTAAGTTGTGGGAATGTTGAGGTTGCAGAAATGGCAGCAAGAAAAGTGGTGGAGATCGAGGGAGACGACGAATTCGCGTACGTTATGATGTCGAATGTGTATTCGTTGCACGAGAAATGGGACGAGGCTGCTCGGATGAGGAGGCTGATGAAGGAGAGGAAGGTGGTGAAAGAAGCTGGTTGCAGTTGGATTGAGCTTGAAGATTAGATCCGATTCAGATCCGATTCAAATTGTAAACACTTAAATGCTTACGCTTAAAAATGACAGGTAGAACACGAGTGAAATACTAGAAAATGGGATAGAAGATGTTATGAGGTTGAAATGGTTTTTTTTTTTTTTGGTTCCATTTTTGTTGTTGTATTTGAAATTTGAATCATATTTCTCAAGTTTAATGTTTGATGTTGTGTTTATTGTGGAAATGAGTCTTTTTCTTGAAATTTTTAGATGTTCTGGATTTGGAAGCTCAAGAACTTATCCATGTCAATTTCTCCCAAAATATCTTCCTCTGAAGAAGTCACATCTCATCTTATCCATGTATAGTTTAGTGGTAGCAAAAGTTGAAACAATCCTAAAGATATTTTTCTTAGGAAAATGTCAAGCGAAAGCGAGATTAATTCAATGCATATTCCTAATTACAAATCTTGTTTCATAATTCTAAATTTTAAATCCGTTCTTATACATATTGTGTAGTTGTTTCAAATTTTACTCATGTTATAAAAAAATAAATTTGGTATGTCATTCAATTCTTTTTATTAATGAGATTGGTTTATATTCTTTGCATCTTATCACACTCCACTTAAATGTGTCATACTCCACCTAAACATTACTGCATTTTCATAAAAAATAGAATAAAGTAAAAGAATAATTATTTTTTCCTTTTTTAATTTAATATAGGTTTCCTAACATGTATATATACCTAAACTATTTATGTCTACACCTTTTAGACTTTATTCCACAAAGCATATTACGTTACATATGTTGTGAGATATTTTCATGATTACATTTAAGACATTGCTACGACTCCCTTATTCCAAAAAGGTTTACAAATTAAAAAAACGTGCTTCATAAATAAAATTATACTATTTAAATAATTTATATTTCGTCGAGGAACTTTTCGAAAAGAACATTATTACATAAGAGAAAGTAACTAAGCACTAATATAATATAACTATTGTCATAAAAGGACAAAAAAATTGTACAACATAAACGTAGAAGTACTACTTTCATGTAACATAAATAAGCACGCATTTAAATATAAAATAAGATAATATATAAAAATTTAAAAAATGGAAGATATCAAATCAGTCACAATACCTACTCGAAATTCATTGCATCTTTGAAATATTAACAAATACTAGTGCATTGTATTTAACCGACTACGTACGCTATTGTGATCATACCCGTATTTATTTTAGATTGGTGAGCGGACGAACAAAGCTAGAGCGCGACTTGTTCGAGGAAAACAATTTAAAAGTTAAATCTAGATATTAGTCAATTTAGGTATTCTAAGTTTCAAATACATTCAGAAATATATAATCCAAAGAAATTAACGGGGAAAATTTATTTGGGGAATAAGTTTTTAAGTAAAAAAAATACCAATAAAAAAGTTTTTAGTGAAGTTAGTCGTTAAATGAATAAATTTGGCCGAATTGGTTGTAAAAAAATGTATTTCTAGAAATAATCTTATAAAGTTTTAATGATGGTTTTAAAATATTGTTGACTAACAATTATACGATAGAAAAATTTACAGAATGACCACTCTTGGCTGATTCTAATATTTAGGGACTGATTTAAATAAATAAAAAAATTAGAAACCAATTTATTCAAAATTTGATAGTTTAAGAAATATTTAGATCAATTTAACGCCCTCGAATTCTAAGACATTTTAGAAGATACAAAATACTAGTCCCATTAGACCAAATTTTTTTCTTATTATAAATATATAAACATGTATATTTAAATAAGTGCTTATGACATAAGTACTTATGTTATAAGCGTTTAAATTGAATAAGTTGTTATTTTAGATACAATTATATATAAGCACTTAATTACTTGAATATATATATATATATATATATATGTATAAATTATTTTCATAAGCTCTCACAACCGCGTAAATAAACGCTTATATTTTAGAATAAGCTGAAATAAGTTGTTGATAATCTCTTCCAAACGGGACCTTAGTATTTGACGTGATGAAGATTCTAAATGAGATTTTTTTTATAAAGAATGACATTGAAAATAAAATCTTATATTTTTGCATCTTTGAATACTATTATACATCACTATTCAATTTGCATCTCTCTAGCCTAACAAAAAATAAAATAAACTAAATAATTACTCCACTATGTACAGAAAAAGTTATAGAATTTCGATAACAATTTGACATAAATCAGTTTTCGTAGTAGTCAGTATTGCAATTAATATTATTATTATTATTATTATTATTATTATTATTATTATTATTATTATTATTATTATTATTATTATTATTATTATTATTACATGTTGTAATTGATAAGTGAGTAAGATTTATCAAATGAATACTTCAAAAGGGATTGTGGATATTAGTATTCAGTCACACATAAAAAAGAATGGTAATAAAATTTGCTTAAACAGAAATTTAAATTGTAGATTCAGATTTCTCTCAACAAACAAATGAAATTAATTTTAAAGCTTACCAACATGACCCTTTGTTTGGAGAATCATTAGGATTAATCATCTGTCATTAGTTGCCGAACTCTAAATTCTAATTTTGTCACTATATTTAAAAGTTTCGGGACTTCCTACTTGCTTCAGTGAAATTCCGAGAATACCCCTACTTTCTCGAATATTAACAACTCAATTACGATGACAGGTAGTACATTTTGCTCTGATGTCATTACCGTAATTTTAATCATATATATGGTTAACTAATAAGGGCCTAGCACATGCCAGAAGCGACGAGGGAACGATGACGAGCCCGAGCTAACCACGTGCGAACGGAAATGCGTGGATCACTATCAAAGGAGAGAGAGACAAGAAGACGGCGTCGGTGGCGACTGTGGATGCGGCGGCTACGACTGCACCTGCCGCCGCCAAGCTACGTATTCTTTACTAGTTTCAATGTGTTAATACTAATGAAAAGTTAAAACCTGAAATTGTGCATGAAATTTATAATTTATAGTTGGTGATTTTTTTTATTTTTTAAGTAACTTCCCAACAAATTAGAATATAGAGGTCGGCAACTAATGACAGATGATTAATCCTAATGATTCCCCAAATAAAGGGTCATGTTGGTAAGCTTTAAAATTAATTTCATTTGTTTGTTGACGGAAATCTGAATCTACAAATTAAATTTCTGTTTAAGTAAATTTTATTACCATTCTTTTTTTTATGTGTGTGACTGACTGCTAATATCCACAATCCCTTTTGTGGTATTCATTTGATAAATCTTACTCACTTATTAATTACATGTAATAATAATAATAATAATAATAATAATAATAATAAGTTGCAATACGACTACAAAGAAACTAATTTATGTCAAATTGTTATCGAAATTCTATAACTTTTTCTGTACATAGCGGAGTAATTATTTAGTTTATTTTATTTTTTGTAGGCTAGAGAGATACAAATTGAATAGATTAGTATAATAGTATTCAAAGATGCAAAAATACAAGATTTTATTTTCAATGTCATTCTTTATAAAAAAATAAAAAAATAAAAATTTCTTTTAGAATCTTCATCACGTCAAATACTAAGGCCCCGTTTGGAAGAGCTTATAATATAAACGTTTATGTACGCATTTGGGAGAGCTTATGAAAATAATTTATACATACATATATATATATATATATATATATATATATATATAGAAGAGGGATAATTTGAGAACACCCTCTTATTGAGAGAAAAGAGAACAAGATCCATCCATCTATTTTCATGATGTGTGGCTCGGATTTAAGGAGGGAAAAAAAATATTTTTTGACTTAAATAGTGCATACTCGTTCGAAGTAGGCATAAAAGCAATTTTTCTATTTATATAGTATTAAAGAAAAAACCTCTATTGATTAATTGGCTATTTCAATTTACAAACTTATCAATTGATTGTAGGAACATGTTTTATTTAATCAAATCATATAGTTTTAGTAGGGATCATCATGCAATTAAAGATCCAAATATAGAATCTTACTAAAACAATTCTAGGTCGAGCTTATACACAAGTTCTTCGATTGTGGTTTACTTTCAATTAATGAATTTTCAAATTATTACACATGAATGATATTTATTAATTATACAATACTAATAGAAACGGGAGTGCTACATACATCATCATTCAATAATATAATAACTAACTATTCCAAAATAATAACTAATTAATTCTTTTATGACAACATATATATTCCCTCATCTACTTCCACTTTTTTCCACATCCATACTAATAATGCAACTCCATCTCCCTTTTCGCGGCGGAGTACTTCTCCTCGCCCTCGTCCTCCTCCGCCTCCTCCACGGCGGCGCTTCACCTCCACCGCCGTTCTCATGCGACGCCGCCGACCCGAAGACCAAACCTTCAAGTTCTGCCAAACCTCTCTGCCGATTCCCGAGCGAGCTCGGGACTTAGTCTCGAGGCTAACATTGGATGAGAAGATTTCGCAGCTGGTCGACCAGGCTGACTCGGTCCCTCGACTCGGTATCCCCACATATCAGTGGTGGTCCGAGGCGTTGCACGGCGTCTCCGGTTACGGCCGCGGCATCACCTACGCCGGCGCAATCACCGCCGCCACCAGCTTCCCTCAAGTCATCCTCACCGCTTCCACCTTCGATTCCAACCTTTGGTATCGCATTGGTCAGGTAATAATATTATTAATAATATATTTCTTGAAATATTGATCGTTTATACATATTTAGTAATAATTATTGTAGCAATAATAGTAGTAGGCTAGTAGCATTTAATTAACTCTACCTTTAGGAAAAAGTAATTATTTGTTATAGACGGTTTTGGTATTAAATACTAATTGCGCGTGCAATTTATTACTCCCATCCATTATGACTATCAAATTTTTGCTAACATTAGATTCTCCACTTTAATACATAATCTCAAACCTATTTTATTACTCTACTAATAGTACACGTATTGGTGGATGCAATAGGCGGATGCCCACTAAAATCTTGTACAAACTCGATTTTTAGTGTATTTAAAAAAATGTATATATTATTTCACCCTTAAATTCTATATTTTGCCAATCTACTTCATATTCTTTTACCCGTAAATATACAGTACGTATAGTCTTACACTAGAATGAAAATAGTTAATTTATTATTTTGCTATTGTATTTTCGTAGGCATTGACACTAAAAATACTATTTTGTCTGAGATCGTAGATTTACGTCCGTCTCTATCTCGAAAATTTAGATTTCGCCAATAAATAATTCATAATTTTATAAAAATTAAAGTAGATTAACCTCAATGCACTTTATGCATAATCTTACATTATAAAAATGATAATAGAGTACATTTTTTTAATTTATTTATTGTATTTTTGTAGGCAACCGGAATGGAGGCAAGAGGGATGTACAACGGAGGGCAAGCACAAGGGATGACATTTTGGACGCCAAACATAAACATATTCAGAGATCCACGGTGGGGGAGAGGGCAGGAGACACCTGGCGAAGATCCAATCGTTGCTAAGAATACGCAGTGGCGTATGTTAGAGGCTTTCAAGGGGACAAATACGAAGGGGGGCAAAGTGGTAATCTCCTAGCATCGGCTTGCTGCAAGCACTTCACGGCTTATGACTTGGATAATTGGAAGGGCGTTAGTCGCTTGGGATTCGACGCTAAGGTTAGTCTTCGTCCCGATGTTACACTCGATGAAATATTTATCGATAAAATTTATGTTATTTGGAATTTTATTTCATATCATGATTTCATTATTATTTACATAGATGTTGGGACGTTAAAATACTTTTAGTTTGAGATGATCTAGTAGTGGAGTGAGTGTTTACACTAAAATAATTTTAGTTTGAATATTATCAAAGTATTAATTTGGTGAACCATAATCCGCCAATCACGGTTGGCCCAAACACGCGACAACATTTTCTTACCATCGGACCGATGTGGGCCCGTATCATGTCGGCCCATTATTCAAAGAGTAGTTAGTGTTTGTCGCATACTATGAAAATTTGGTTGTCTAGATTCTGAATATGCATTTAGTGCGAAATTGGAAAGATTGTGTAGGATAGTCAAAAAGTTTAGGATATATTATTGATTTAAATAGAAGTAGGAATATAAATTACACTATATATTGACAGTTAGTGAAAAAATTTAGGATTTCGAATAGAGTTAGAAAAAGAAATAAGTATATTCGGTTTGTACGAATTTGGGTAGTACATTTATATATGCTTAGCTATTTTCGTATATTTCAATTGATGTGAAGATCGGAGCAGTGTATTTACAATTTTAACATGGGTCGTGATTTCTAAGTGGGAAGTGAGAATATCAACTACACTATATATTTATAATTTTAACATTTGGATATATTATTGATTTAAACAGAATATCAACAACATATTGCCTGAGTAGTAAAAAAGTTAGGATTTCGAATAGAGTAAGAAAAAGCAAGAAGTATATTTTGTTTCGTACGAATATGGGTTGTACATATGTTTAGTTATTTTTGTATTCAGATGATGTGAAAATCGGACTAGTATATTTTTAATTTTAACATGGATCATGATTTCTAAATGTTATACGATACGATGATAACACCTTAATTTAGTAGCTAGTGATAGTTTATGGATGCTATTAGATTAATAGTACATATTGATTTCTCCGTTTATGCTAGCTTTGAATGAATTTTGTTGTAGTTAATGACTCAATATTAAGGATACTATTGATTAATTTTTCTATAGTAATAAATTATTATATGTTTTTTTTACAGGTGACGCAGCAAGATTTGTCTGACACATTTCAAGAACCTTTCCAAAGTTGTGTGCAAGAAGCGAATGCGAGTGGGATAATGTGTGCTTACAACAGTGTGAATGGAATTCCAAGCTCTGTTGATAGGGGTGTTCGCTACGGTATACCGTAACATTTTTTCGTATCCTTACCATACCGAAAATGTTCGGTATGGGAAAATGCATACCGTTACCGTACCGATAACTTCGGTGTACCGTAGTTCGGTATGAGCAATCTCCATACCGTTCATACCGCTCATTCAAGATACCATATCATACTTCGGTATACCGAAAGTTTTGATATACCGAAACAAACGATATACCAAAACGGACGATATACGAAAATAACATTATACCAAAACACGCGATATACCGAAAAACAACCTCGCCATAAAATAGAATATGCCGATAAGCGAAAACATACAAATCTCATCCAAGAAAAGTGTCTAAGATAATCGATAGAACATGCTAATCTAGAAAAATAAAACACAAACAACAAGGGCAAATTCCATCAAACATCTAAAAAACTGTTCAAATAATTGGTATGTATTACTTATGTAATTTAAAATTTTTTTGAATTCATTTCATGGTTTAATAAATAAATAATGGGAATTTTTCTAAATAAAATTATGTCATTTAAGTGGTATGTACGGACTACGGTTAATTTATTAGACAAACATTAATCTATAAATGTATAATATAACATTAAGATTGGTATAATTGATAGTTCGTTATACATCGGTATAGTTCGGTACAAATTGGTATAGTTCGGTATGAATCGGTATAGTTCGGTTCAAATCGGTATAGTTCGGTATATTGGTATACGACATATACCAACATTTGTTATGAATCGGTATATTTTGGTATACGATATATACCGATGTTCGATATGAATCGGTTTACTTCGGTATATCGTATGTACCAGCGGTATATCGGTACACGGTATGTACCGAGGTTCGGTATAAATCGGTATGTTCGGTATACCGTTGCATTACCGAAATTTCGGTATGCAATGATATACCGCGGTATGAGAAATCTCATACAGTTGCCGTCACCAAAAACTTGATACGGTATGATACCGCATCGAAAATCACGGTATACCAAATTTTCGGTATTTTCGGTATTTTTTCGGATTACGATATGTACGGTATACCAATTTTTCAAGAACTGTAACACCCCTAGTGCTGACTATAATCTTCTTACCAAAACTGCCCGTGGGGAGTGGGGCTTCCAAGGGTAAATTCGTCATTTCACAAGCATTATCATTGACTTATTTGGTTGAATGACTAAGTGGTGTTTGCAATAACTTAAACTTTTTTTAAGTGCATAAATTAAGGAGAAGTTGGTAAAAATTGTTTATTAGAAAATTTTGGGTGTATTTAAAAAACTGCATAAAAGAAGAAAAGTTGAAAAAATAGAATTTTCAAAATTTATACTTTAGAGAATTTTTTTGAATTTAAACTATTGCTAACACAAAAAAATAATTTTTCCCTAAATTAGTTTATAAGTTCAATAATTTAAGTGGTTGCAAACACCCACTAAATCATATCCGAAAATAACGAGAGTTCAATTCCTATCATCTTCAAAAAACTGTAAATTTTGATTCTTTTGAGAAATTACTATTTCACCATTCAAAAATTTCATTTTTGCACCTCTAAAATTATAAATTCAAATTGTTCGGTTTATATTTCTTAATCGGTTTTTTATCAGGTACATCGTGTCTGATTGCGATGCGGTTTCTACCATTCATGACTTCCACAAGTATGTAAGCCAGCCTGAAGACGCTGTGGCAGTTGCACTCAAAGCTGGTATGCTTGTACCTTCGTCTTCATCCTCTTTTTCTGATAGAAAAATATACATTCATTAGACATTAATGACTAAAGCATTCTTTTTAATTATACTTAACATTTACCATAAAATTTATTTATATGTATAAACATACAATTTGCATAATATGTTATGAAACACAATTTGTAATAGAGAAATCGAACTGAATTAAGGTATCGAATGCAGGCATGGACGTGAACTGCGGTTCATACTTAAAGACCTACACAAAATCCGCAATTAATCAGCAAAAAGTGTTCGAATCTCAAATCGACACGGCCCTCCAAAACCTCTTCCAATCCGGATGCGACTTGGACTGTTCGACGGCAATCCGAGCCGCAACCCGTACGGCGAGATTGGCCGGGCCGACGTCTGCAGCCAGGCCCACCAAGACCTCGCCCTCGAGGCAGCACTAAACGGCATCGTTCTGTTAAAGAACGACGCCAATTTGCTGCCTCTATCGAAGTCCAAGACATCCTCCCTCGCCGTCATCGGCCCGAACGCGAACAACGCTTACGTTCTCCGCGGGGGCTACGACGGCCCGCCGTGCAAGAACGTGGAGATTCTCAGAGCTCTAAAAGGGTATATTGGTAATGTCATGTTTGATCAGGGGTGTGAGTTTGTGAATTGTAGTACGGCTTCGATTGGGTCGGCGGTTTGGATAGCGGAGGAAGCGGACGACGTCGTTTTGGTGATGGGATTGGATCAGGGTCAAGAGACTGAGGATCATGATAGGACTGAGTTGACTCTTCCGGGTCAGCAGGAGATGTTGATTAGAGCTGTTGCTGGTGCAGCTAAGAAGCCTCTGGTTCTTGTGTTGGTTTGCGGTGGGCCGGTCGAAGTCGAAAAACGAGGCGAAAATCGGTAGTATTCTTTGGGCTGGCTATCCGGGGGAGGCTGGGGGACTGCTTTGTCTCAGATCATATTTGGTGATCACAATCCAGGTTAGAAATTATGGGGTAAAATTTAGAATTTAGAATTTTGATGGATGTGAATATGCAATTTTAAGGGGTAAATAAGTAATTTTTTGAAAAGATATAAGTAAGATATGACGCACCTACCTATATCGGCCTAAATGTGTGTGTGAGAGAGAAGGAGACACATGGGATATTGAAGATTTAACATGTTTTGTGATCTTGAATTCTTCGATTCATGTTTACTCGTAGGTGGGAAGTTACCGGTGACTTGGTACCCAAAGGAATTCGTTAACGTGCCGATGACGGACATGAGGATGAGGTCTGATCCGAAATCGGGCTATCCGGGACGTACTTATAGATTCTACGACGGGCCTAAGATTTTCGAGTTTGGATATGGCCTAAGTTACACAACCTTTTCATATGAGTTCATGGAGTCCACTCCAAGAACCATCAACTTAAACAAACTAATGCATAGTTTCAAGTTCGTGGATAAAAGTTCGAGTTCAAGTTCAATTCAAGCCTTATTTGTTTCCAAGATCAGAAAGGACACATGTGGTAGGCTAAGGTTCTCGGCTCGTGTAGGAGTCAAGAACATTGGATCTGTATCAGGGAAACACTCGGTTCTTCTCTTTGCTAGGTACGAAAGTCATGGCAATGGAAGACCGATCAAACAGTTGGTGGGATTTGAACGTGTGAGTTTGAGTCCCGAAAAAAGAGTTGAAATCGAGTTCGAATTGAATCCATGTGAGCATCTTGCTATAGCTAAAGAAGATGGTTCAATGGTGATAGAAGAGGGATATAGAATCTTGGTGGTAGAGGATAAAGAGTTCAAAATAAACCTTGTACTTTGAAAATCAAGTGCTAAATTACTTCACAATCTACATCCCCTAATTTTAAGTACACATCTATTTTAATGTATGAAATGGAATTAGATTTTATATATTTCTTCTTTGCCGTTTCTGGTTTAATTTTATGTATTTGATTCTTTCTATTTCTAATATATATATTTATATAATTGTTTAATTGTGTCATAACCATGCATATAAATGACTAATTCATATTTTAATTGTTAAAAGAATTTCACAATCTTGTCTTTATAAGAACGAGGTCCACATATGTTAGGCCTAGAGCCGTTAAGTATTCGGAATGGGCCTACTTCAAATTATCGGGCCGAGTTGGGGAATGAGGGGTTGGGCTCTAAAATAATACTCGTAGATTATGTAACAAATTCGCTATAGTCCATAGACAATAGTTTTGTACATTTATAATACGTTATATAAAATATATACTCCTATATTTAATTTTTTAAAATATATTAAATACGATCATGTATATTTGTTCTTTTATTTTATCTATTTGTTGCTATAATATAATATATCTCTTTCTTATTTGGATTATTTGTATGACTAATGTTAATTAGAATTTCACTTATTTCTACAATTATTTGAACAATGAATTTTGTAATCTTCAAGTATATTATTTAGATTATTTATCACTTATTATACATTGTTATTTTTATTTTATATATAGCTATATACAATCATAATATGTACTAACTTTGTCGCGCTTATTATTGCTTTCACTTTTCCCGAAATGAACGTTCCATTATTTATGCCTCACTTCTACATTTGTAAAATAATTATTATTCTCTCTACTATTTTATCATCTATCATTTCAATACTTTATCATCTACTCATCTATCATACTTTATCATCTACTATCTTAATTTTCGTGTTAAAAAAGTTAACCGAGACAAAAATAACGGGATGAAAGTAGTATTTCATTGGGTTTTTACGGTCCAAAGTTGAATCGACGCGTTGGTTAATCGAATGATCATTTAAACGTGATTTTTCAGGCTTCTGAATTCTAAGCTCAGTACAGTCATTTTACGGTCCAAAGTACTATAGGTAGATCGGAGTCATTTTCAGACTGATTTTGATAGATGGTGGGTCTAGTTGCACTTGATATTTTGAGAAATAAAAATGGAAGGAATTAATTAGGCAGTATCATATATTTAGAATACAATTAATATTGAAGAACAAATGTTTTTTGTAAAAACATTTTGATATTTCTCTTACTTAGAATCCAAAAAATATATTGAAGTACTTGTGAAAATATTATACGCACTTAAAATGGTTTTAGTTTATACTAGTACACACAACAACAAAAAATTGGGATCTATTTTTTCATCCAATAAATATCTAAAATCTCCAAAACTATACACAAAGACTGAAAATAACCTAGACTTACAAATTTCAATTTGGTTGGTATTAAGATGAATTCAAATTTTATCTTAAAATCTAAAAAGTTACAACTTTAACTGATCGAATCCTGAATTACGAAATAGACAAATAAAGTTATTTTAGAAAATCAAATATAAAAATCGATTTTCGCATGATTTAGAGGTCGTCCCCTAAACCCTCTACCTCCTCAATAAAATATTATCATGTAATTAATTCTTTCAACATGATTTTATTTTGTAGATAATGCAATTATCCTCAACAAAAATCACAATTCATTAATTTTGTTTCACCTCAAAAAAGAAAATTTATTGATTGACGCTCGTTACACTCCACCCTTGCTCTTAACTAAAAAAGTGGAACATTTTAGGACCGAGGGGAAATTACCGCAAAACCCCTCCATTTAATTCTCGATGAGAATTTGAACTCCTGGCCACCGGCTTGGCCCGTAGCCGGTGACATCACCCCGGATAATTTCCTATAAATTCCCCTCCAACCAATCTCTCTATCGCATCTCTCTGACGCCGCTCACCCCATACATACACCTATACATACAGACTTACACATAAAAATTAGCAATTACTGCTACTAAATTTTTGCTATTATTTCTATTATTTTCTCTCTCTAGATTTGGTATCCTTTTGAGGTAAAATTTTCTCTCTCCGACTTGTCTCGCCTTTTTTTTCTCTCTCTTCCTCACTCTCGGCTAATAAATTTAATTTGCACGAAAAAGGATTGTTAATTCGGTCGAAAATAGAGATTGTAATCTTGATTGGGAAACAGATCGTCATATAATGAATGATTAATTTGTTTTTATTATTGAGACTGCTAATCGTGTAGTGGACCTATCTTCGATCTGGACTTAGGAGTTTGTGTGGAATTTTGTGTGAATTAGGGATTGTAATATTCAATTACTGGTAAATTGGTTATCTGTTTTTATTTGGAATTTGAATTTTGTTAAATGGCTGCTACTCTGGTTTTTGTTTGTGTATATTTAAGAAGAGTGATTTGATGTTGAGTTGAAGTTTATCAATTGGATGTTTGTTTAGAGCACATGGTAATGGGAGATTGGCACTTGATATTATTCGCATATGATTATGCTGTTTAGTGTGTGCTTGTTCTTTGCCTCGTATGATTACGCTGGAGAAAATGGTTGTCAAATTGAATAATGTGGTTTTTGTCGTGGGTTCTTTGATCTGTAGAAGGCTTAATTTGAATAGACTATAGATGAATAATTTAGGATCTACTTTTTTTTCTGTCAAACTCTGGTGTGGAGGTATCCACATGAGTTGGTAGCCTTCTGTTCATTTTTCTTGTTTATTGGGTTATTTTTAATTACCACCTTGCAATCTTGTTTTTATTTGATAATTATATAGGAATTGGTTTTTGTGAAAGATTCTTTATGAAATGATGATTCAGTAAAAGGATTTTAACATTAATTATGTCCTATAGGAACTGGATGTGTCTATAAGGTATCCCACTGCCTATCTAAAAAGTTTTGAGTTGTTTTTATCCATATATTTGTATCATGCATAGGCTCGATGGTGGGTATTGTGTATCTCTGTGCATTATTAACTTGGGGAGATGAGTGTGACTATGGTGGATATTGTATAAATATATTTTTATCACCTTCCACTTTTTTTTACAAGTGCACATCCACCAGTGCTTTAGGTGGCTGTTGGCTCCCTCTTGCTTACCAATGGTAATGGAGCTATTAGGCCTTTCCTGTGCGCATGAGACTATCTGTCTGTTTGTTGTGTGTTTTAAAGCCTTGTTTTCTTCTGTCAATTCTGGCTTACTTATTAAGTAACCTGGTAGACCGTAGACTAATTAGTGCAACGGTGTAGTTCTTTAGAACGATGCACAAATAACTCATCTTTGAAGAGCTGGCATATTTGCAAACAGCCACTGATTGTTTGCCCCTTATTTGTGATAATTACATGCATGTGTTAGTTCCTAGTTTCTTACACATTTATTTCCATCTTTGGTGCAGAAGGTGCTTTTAATTGTTTAGTGTGGCCATTTACAAGTTCTGAACATTACTGCTGATTGCCACTTTGGTGCGCTTGTATTGTTTACTTTCTTCAAGAAATTATCCAATAAAATTTCTAGTAGACATAGTTGGACATATTTGTTTGTTTGTATGCAACTGCTTGCGAAATGGGCTCCAAAGGAAGGCTGCTATTTAATCTTAATGAACCCCCTGCTGAAAATGAAGATGATAATGATGGTGTTGTTTGCTTCCAGCCTCAGAGGGCTATTCCTTCAATTACTGGGGCAAATGATTTGCTTGTTGCGTCTGGTGGTCCCGAACGGATAGTTAATAACCATGCTTTCTCCCATGCTTCTTCTGTATCTGGTTTCCAGCCTTTCGTAAGGTCTCAAGTTGCTCAGGGACCTGATGCTGTTGCTGGAAAAAAGAGTTTGATGGGCGTGATTATGAGCGTTGCCTCAACATCCAAATCGAGTAATCAGGATGTGGAGAAGGAAGAAGGGGAATGGTCTGATGCAGAGGGCTCAGGTGAGGCTTACAAGACTACTGTTCTTCGTGAAGACTCAAGTGGTACTAGTGATAAACAGGTATTGGAGAAAAGCAAAATTGAGATGATTGAGAGCAATGTCCCCGCTGGAGGTGTTGATAACATATCTCCTAGTCATTGTGACCCTCTATTGGGGGATAACCCAGAAAAAAATGATAAGAAAGGTAGTGCATCCATAGATGGTCTAGAAGAATCTATTCCATTGCCAAAACAAAGAGAGGTTAGAGGAATAGAAGCTAATCATGCATTAAAGTATGGAAACAGTCTTGGAAAGCGTCCGAAGCTGGACCAGCAAAAAGAAGCAATGCTAGGGAAGAAACGCAGTAGGCAGACCATGTTCCTCAATTTAGAAGATGTTAAGCAAGTTGGTGTTTTGAAGTCCTCGACCCCTAGAAGGCAGATTCCTCCACCAACCATAACTCGGACTGCAAAAGAAGCTCGTGCTCCTCTGGCATCTACTGAACTTGGGGATAAGCAAACTCAGCCTGTGGTTAGAGATACAAAAAGAACCTGACTTGTTGAGCAATGAGGAAAATAGTTTTCCGGAGTCAAATGAATGTAAATCTGAGAGTAATGGTGACTATAGTTCTGGGTCTATTGTACCTCCCAGGAGGGTCACTGCAACAGATGTTTCTTCCGAAGGACAAACACCAGTTGTTCCCAGACAGGGTTCGTGGGAAGCTGCCTCCTGAGATAAGGCAACATAAGAGTTCCCAGTTCTCTGGTAGGAAGCCAGCTATTGGCAGCCAGGCTTCAACTGATCTCAAATTAGCTGCAAAAAGACTACCTTCCAAGAAACCAACTACCATAAGTAACCAGTATCAAGATTCATCAGTGGAACGCCTTCTTCGTGAGGTGACAAATGAAAAGTTTTGGCATCATCCAGGTATCTAAGTTTTTGAACTAATTTTTTCTTTCTTACTGTATATTTGTTTAGCAGTTTTATATTCTCAGTTGTTTGGTATCATTGAAGATAATTATATCTCCTCGATTTTGTCATTTTTGTTAACTTCTACCTACATATTTCTTTGAACAGAGGAAGAGGAGCTCCAACGTGTTCCTGGTCACTTCGATTCAGTTGAAGAGTATATCAGGGTATTCGAGCCCCTGCTTTTTGAAGAATGCCGGGCACAGCTTTATAGTACATGGGAAGAGTCATCAGAAACAGTTTCAAATCATGTTAGGGTATGCATTAAAAGCATTGAACGACGCGAAAGGGGTACTTTTCTAATACTTCAACCTTTTATTATACTAATCTTAGTATAACATCCTGTACTTTAGTACATTTAATTTGCATATAGAAGTTCTGCAAGTCTCCTGATTCTAACAAATTGTTCTGTGTGACTATTGAAATAACCATGTTTAATCTTTCTATTCTGTTACGTTGCTTGTCGAAAACTACATATGAGGAATCCTAAAAATAGTGATACTCAATGAATGTCTGTGTTCTGTCCCTTTTTTTTTTTTTTTTGTCAAAGACCCTTGCATATCATGTGTAACCAGTTCTGGTTATTGTTTCTTTCTTTGTTACGGATGTGTCACTGGTTAATTGTGTTTGTTTTCAACGTTTTTGGTTTATGTAGTATCTCTCCTGTCTAACTGCTCCCTCTAGCTTATCAAGTGTGTTCTGTTTTTCTCTTATTTTGGTTTCCAGGATGGTTCGACGTGATACTGATCCCACCACATGAACACAGATGGACATTCAAGGAGGGGGAAGTTGCAGTTCTTTCGTCCCCTAAGCCTGGATCAGGTATATATCTGCTGTGAATGCTTTTTTGCTTTCTGTTTTTCCTTCTCCCTCTCTCTCTTGTATGTGCGTGTGTGTAGATGAACATTAAGTTTGATGTGATTCCTTAACTGAACCATATCTTTACATGCTCTGAATGATGCCAGCCCATATTAGGAGGAATAGTTCCTTGGCTCTAGAAGATGAGGATAAGCCAGAAGTTAATGGCCGAGTAGCTGGGACAGTTAGGAGGTATATGCCTATTGATACCAGAGAATATACTGGGGCAATACTTCACTTCTATGTTGGAGATTCATATGATTCAAGGTGGGCCACTCTAATTATTTAATCCATTTGATCCAGGCCGTCTAATTTCTGGGTCATGTACTTATTATATAGGTTATTGTTTATATTGCAGCAAGACTGATGACGACCATATTCTCCGGAAGCTCCATCCAGGGGGTGTATGGTACCTGACTCAGCTTGGTTCTCTTGCAACCACACAACGAGAATATGTTGCTCTGCATGCATTTCGTCGTCTTAATGTGCAGGTTTCATTTTAAATCTAGTGTGTGCAGTTTATGGTATGCATAGTTTACTATTATTAAGCTTGATGATTGCTGATACATCTTGCAGATGCAAAATGCTATTCTTCAGCCTAGTCCACAGCAGTTCCCAAAATATGAAGAACAACCACCTTCTATGCCTGATTGCTTTACTCCAAGCTTTGTTGACCACCTTCGTAGATCATTTAACGGACCCCAGTTAGCTGCAATTCAATGGGCTGCGATGCATACAGCTGCTGGTACATCAACTGTTGTAACAAAGAAATCAGATCCATGGCCCTTTACCTTAGTCCAGGGCCCACCTGGGACTGGTAAAACGCATACTGTATGGGGAATGCTTAACGTGATCCACCTTGTACAATACCAGCATTACTATACCGCATTACTAAAGAAACTGGCACCTGATAGCTATAAGCAAGCCAACGAGACCATCTCAGATAGTGTGGCCTCAGGATCCATTGATGAAGTTCTCCTGAGCATGGATCAGAATCTCTTTCGCACTCTTCCAAAACTTTGCCCAAAGCCTAGAATGCTCGTCTGTGCTCCCTCCAATGCTGCAACTGATGAACTACTTACGCGTGTACTTGATCGCGGATTTATTGATGGTGAAATGAAGGTCTATCGACCTGATGTTGCTCGAGTTGGCGTGGATTCTCAGACCCGAGCTGCTCAGGCAGTTTCTGTGGAACGAAGGACTGAACAGCTTTTAACAAAGAGCCGTGATGAGGTTCATGGATGGATGCAAAGTTTGAAGATTCGTGAGACTCAGTTAGCTCAGCAAATCGCCTGCCTTCAAAGAGAACTCAATGTTGCTGCTGCCAGTGGACGTGCACAAGGCTCTGTTGGAGTTGATCCTGATGTTCTTATGGCCAGAGATCAAAATCGAGACAATTTACTTCGAAACCTGGCCGCAGCTGTAGAAAATAGAGACAAAACATTGGTTGAGATGTCGCGACTTCTCATTGTGGAAGGCAGGTTTCGACCTGGTAGCAACTTTAATATGGAGGAAGCTCGTTCGAATCTGGAGGCAAGTTTTGCCAATGAAGCTGAAATCGTTTTTACTACAGTTTCGAGCAGTGGGCGGAAGTTGTTTTCTCGTCTAACTCATGGCTTTGACATGGTTGTGATTGATGAAGCAGCTCAAGCCAGTGAAGTAGGAATACTGCCTCCGCTTTCCCTTGGTGCGGCTCGCTGTGTTCTCGTCGGTGATCCCCAGCAGCTTCCGGCCACCGTTATCAGTAAGGCAGCTGGAACTTTGTTGTACAGTCGAAGTCTGTTTGAAAGGTTTCAGCAAGCAGGCTGCTCGACAATGCTTTTATCAGTGCAATACCGAATGCATCCTCATATTAGGGATTTTCCTTCAAGGCATTTCTACCAAGGCCGCCTTACCGATAGTGAGAGTGTTGTTAACCTTCCGGATGAAGTGTACTACAAAGATCCTCTACTCCGGCCTTATATCTTCTTCGATATTGCCTTTGGTCGAGAATCTCATCGTGGGGGTTCTGTGTCCTATCAGAATACGCAAGAAGCACAATTCTGTGTCCGTTTATACGAGCACCTTCAGAAAAGTATAAAGTCGTTAAGTATTGGAAAAGTTTCTGTTGGCATAATTACTCCATATAAGCTGCAGTTGAAATGCCTTCAGAGGGAGTTCAAGGATGTTCTTAATTCAGATGAAGGAAAAGAGATCTATATCAATACGGTGGACGCTTTCCAAGGCCAAGAACGTGATGTCATAATTATGTCTTGTGTGCGTGCATCGAGTCATGGAGTTGGGTTCGTTGCAGATATTCGCCGGATGAATGTCGCTCTTACACGAGCGAGAAGAGCTCTTTGGGTAAGATTCTCATTCCCCTGTTTCAACTTTTTGTACTTTCTAACATAGTTACCCTTCTCATCCGATTTCAGGCAGAATTGTTTATGTTTGGTTTTGAAATTCTTCGCAGATAATGGGAAATGCGAGCGCGCTGGTCCAGTCTGATGATTGGGCTTCTCTAATCGATGATGCCAAAGCACGAAAGTGTTACTTAGACATGGATTCTCTACCCGAAGAGTTCATTCCGGAGACTCCAAATTACGGTGCTTTTTCTTCCAAGATCTCCAGTGCAAGAGGCTTGAGACCCGGAACAAGATACAGATCATATGATTCACAAGTAGACTCCAGATCCGGGACTCCATCGGAAGAAGATGAAAAATCGAACATCTCCAGAATTCTGAAGAATGGAAACTATAGGAGCTTAAGGCTAGGATCGGAAAATTCATTGATGGACGTCGATCAATCTAGCGAAAAACCTCGAGATGCCTGGCAACAAGGTATACAAAAGAAGCAGAATGCTGCTGGTATTCTGGGAAAACGAGAACCGTAGCAACTTGTGTGGTTGTGTGAATTGTCATCCTCTTGCTTTCTGGGGATCAGCTTTCCTTCCTATGGATTATCCCATCCTTGGCCTCATGAATTTGACTGTGGAAGATGATGAAAGATCCTTCTACTGAACTTCGGAACCGTAGAAAGGAAGGAGAATTTGATTGAGGAACGGCCTCCAACCTCGGATACATGTCATCGAATGAGCTTTACTTCGGAGGGACTGCGTGAATGAAGTCAAATCCCTTCCTCTCCCTCATGAATTGGTAAGATCTTCTTACAGTTTAGAATTATGACTATGCAAAGATATTCACTTGTTTGCCAAACTTGGATTCATGGGGGAATATCAACTATCAAGTCTTTCTACAGTTGTGATTGTTGAAGTGGATTGATTCTTCATGTAGGAATCTTGATTTTCCTCTCCTATGATTTTGGCCTTATCTAATGTGTTGCCTTGAATGATAAGAGGTGGGAGTGACATGCCCTCGGTGAACGATGCCTCGGATATTCTCGACGGGAAAACATCCGAGAGGGCTTGTATACCACACAGAAGATGTAAACCATCGTAGTTTGCCCGCCTTCGAAAATGTGTGCTTGTATAGAATGTAGATGAGCTAGAGAAATTCTTTTAGGATATTAGAGTAGAAATACATAAGTTTTTCTCACTATATAATTAGATGCATTAGTACTAGTTTTCTTGCTTATTATGTTTAGTTTGATTTGCCTTGTTTTGTTAATTTAGTCATGATAATCGAAATTATGGTTTTTGTTTACTTAAAAAAGAATGGGAATTTATCCCCTTCTAGGCTTCTAGCTAGATCAATTCATCTTTAGGCCAATCATAAAAATACATCGATTTCAAAATAAATAACTATGTTACATAAATTATTCTATGCACCTAACTTCCAACAATAACTGCAGACCCATGGAACATTAATAGTGCCCACCTAAACTTTTATAACAGTCACCTACACAATTTAAGTCACCAATTTTATTGTCACATATGACTTAGAGCAATTTAGATATACCACATTCGTATATTCTTATGGGCATTGCACTGTAAAAGTATTGTTATATGGTGTTTTTTACTTATAAAAGTGGGTTATATTTGCTACATATCAGTACCCTTGTAATGTGGTACATACAAGGTTATATGAATGTGGTACACCTAAACATTTGTGATACAGACTATTTTCTTGGTAATGATTCATTAATATTCTTTCTCTCTTTTTTTATTTTTTGTTATGATTCTTAATTACTAATAATAGTCATTTATTGCAGAGAAAACAAATGGGACTTTTTTTTTTAAAAAAAATATCGCGTATTGAAAAATATCATGTTTATAGCTAATTACCCTTAAGGCATACTACGGAATGACTATAGTTAAGTTTGTGATCACTTCAAAGAGATTGGCAAAAATGATTCCTCAATCTTGCAAGTATTATTATCACAGTTATTTTGATTAGTTTATCTAAATGAAAATCATGCCAAGAGCAAAAAATCGATGAACAACCTTTCTTCACTATAATACCTATTTTTTGTTAAAATAAGAGGGTTTGGTGGACTACGCCACCAAATCTCAGTCAACGCACGCAAAAGTTTCCAATTTTGTTACATCAATGTTATGTTTATATTTATGAATATAAATATATTGCATAATGATGTCTATGTTTAATCATGTTATCTACCAAATCAATTATTCTGGACTTGGTTATTACAAAATCATTGCCAAATGTGATTGCTACGTGGCAATTAGTTTGCCACTAAATATTAGATTGAATATTACATATTTCACTCGTTATTGATATAATTTTACTGGACTATTCACTATTGATATGTATTGAACACAATTCTGCTATTTAATCGATCCCCACATCTTAGTACTATGGGAATGTCGAGTGGCAAAGGCACCTACACTAATTATTCTTGGGTCTAGAACAAATTAATTACTCTAATATATCTTGTCTACAGATTAATTACGCATCTCATAAATTCTACGAACGAAAACATTTCATGAAGTTATTTTTTTTTTTTTTTGTTGACGAGAACCCGCACTCGCTACGCTTTGGCGCGCAGAACTCGCCCTTTCATGTGCAATAGCGCCGCAAACCACACGTAAGAGTTAAACCACCCTTAATGTGACAGGGTGACAGGCCACATCATAGCGTGTCCAGTGGGAATTGAACCTATGACCTATCGGCCCCGGCCACCCACCTTCACCGCTTATGCCATCCCAAGGGGACATTTCATGAAGTTATTGATTCTTGCTAAGTGTTGGTAAATGATAAGTCCCATTAAAACTTATAAAACATTATCAAATGTGAGAGTGTGAAATAAGTAATTTTGAATTTAGTTACAATTAAAAAGAGTAATAAAAATCGGAAAAAATATTCGTTTAACGAAATTATTACTTTATCGAACATTATATTAGTCTATTAATCCAAAATAGCACCGGAAGAAATTATTATTTAAGTAAAATATTACTCTATCGAATACTCCCTCCGTCCCATTATTATTGTCCCACTTGCCTTTTTTGGTTGTCCCATTATTTATGACCCATACCAAATAAAGAAATAAATGAGTGGACCACAATCAATCTAAGCAAGTGGACCCCACTCCTTTATACTTTTAAACCACAACTTTACACCTTTACCTCCACTATCTTAATTACCGTGCCCAGTCCCAATGGACATAAATAATGGGACGGAGGGAGTGTTACTTTATTAATGTTTAACTGTAACTGCTGCTAGAATTAGTGCATATTGCATATAAGGTCAAAATGAATGTAAACAAAGCACTAAATACTAGATTTGGAAACAATTCATATTCATACTCATATATTAAACACAAAATTGAGATTGATAAACAGAAGTGCAATAAACCTCAATTTTAGTCGAACAACCGTTCAAGGCTGACTTTTATATGTCGTTTTTTTGCAAGTTAAAACATACACAAACAGAAACTCCTACTAATCACACAAATCCTTTTATAAATTACATAACATTATATTGCTAATTTATTAATTGCGAAAACTAAATTAATGTATAGATCAAGAGACGTGGATGAGATTTGAGCCTGAGTTACAAAATGAGTCTACCGACGGGTTACAATAATATACCTAAATTGACTTCGTTTTACATCAAAAGAGTGAAGGGGAAGTAGAGGAAAATTGTGAAGGAATTAGCTACACGAAGGAGAAATCGGTGGGTACCACGTGCACGCCCTAAATGAAAAAACTCCCTCATAGTTATGGCAATTAATTGTTGAGGGGCCCCAACCATTCCCAACCCAACCAAACTCCAAACTGCAAACACTTTTTTTTTCTTTTTTTCTTTTAAATCTGTAAATAAATATAAATGTAGTGTGCCGCCCCCCTACCTACTTCGCTTCTGCAAGTAAAATTATAAAACATAATCCTCAGCAAGAATTGAAAAGGCGTAATAAATTTGCATGTCCTCTGAATTTCAATAACCCCATTTGCTTTAATTCTTTCTTGGAATCATATGATGCTTGGAAAAATCCAGCCTTGCTGAGAAAATATTTGAATTTTTCAGCATTTACTCCTTTGTGGGTATTTTCTGATAGGTACGTCTACTCTTCTCGCTGACACTGTTGTCTGATTCATGTGGTTTCTTGCTTTATTTGGGGAAAAGGTTTTTTTTTTTTGCTGAATTTTGGGTTGCAAAGATTGAATCTTTTTGTGGCGGAATTCAGCTTAATTGGTGGTGGGAAACTTAAGATTGTATTTGGATGGATCTTCTCAGTTGATCGAGCTTGTTTAGTTGTGTTTTCTGAGAATTGATTTGATTCGCACTGTTTCTTTGATATTGCCGCCCTCATGTTTGACTTTTATCCTCTGTGTAGTTGTGTGTTTGATATTTATACGTTTTATGGTTATTTTCTTGCTTCAAATTCTAGATTGCTTCACTTTGGGGAGTAATTTGTGCTTGTAGCCTTCAAGAAATTGAATCAGTTGAAAAATTTGTAATTTATTCAGTTAATTTCGAGCAAATTAGACGTGTCTTAGATAATGCCAAGTTCTGGGTATTTTGCTATTTGGGATTTAGCTTAATTGGTTCGGTTATTATCACTTGATTTATTTTCATTAATGTTGAGAGTTTTGTGTGCTCAGTAGCTTGTAGTAGATTCCTCTTTTGGAGTAGTGATTAGCTATTTGTGTTGTACACTAAGTGAGATAAATGCATGATGGAATAATGATACAAGATCCCTTGTTCTTTAAATTCTAGTTTTGCTTCACTTTGGAGAGTAATTTTTGCTTGTAGCTCAGGAAATTGAATCAGTTGAAAATTTGCAATTTATTCAGTTAATTTTGAGCAAATTAGTGCTGTCTCAGATAATGTCAAATTTGGGTAGATTACTTTCTGGGATTTGGCTAATTGGTTTGTTTATCCCAAGTTCGATTTTCGATTCTAATGTTGAGATTTTGTAGGGCTTTATAGTTTTTGGTAAATTCCTCTTTTTGACTAGTGATATAAATGTGTGAAAGAATTTGCCATTGAAATTGGTGTTATTTTCAGAAACCGCAAGATGTCAGAAGCCCAGAGGAGGACAATGACGGTCAGCGTAAGGCCGACCAATGGAGTCGTTCCATCTAGGTCTCCTAGCGTGATACCCGAGGTGGACGAGTTCTGTCTTACCCTCGGAGGAAAGAGGGCGATTCATAGTATCTTGATTGCCAACAATGGGATGGCAGCGGTTAAGTTTATACGTAGCATTAGGACGTGGACTTACGAAACGCTTTGGTATGGACAAGGCGATTTTGCTCGTGGCAATGGCTACTCCGGAGGACATGAGGATCAATGCCGAGCATATTAGGATAGCCGATCAATTTGTCGAAGTTCCTGGTGGGACTAATAATAACAACTATGCCAATGTGCAGCTCATTGTTGAGGTTAGTAAGTTTCACATATTTATTGATACGTTTTATGCAACTTGCAAGTGTTGCAAATATTATATGAATGTGTATGCAACATTGTATGCAATTTTATAAGTTCCTGGTGAGACTAAATTATATGAATGTATGAAATTCTGTGTATAAGTGTCTAAGCATATTAGGCATATTAGGATATAAAGTTAATAACCAAGGATCTTGTATAAGTGCCCGAGCATATATATATTCGAGCATCTAGATAAATAAAGATTATATATATATATATACATATATGTTAGAACCTACATTTAACGTGAGCACTGCCAACCATGCATAGTCCTTTTATATTTTATGCATAATCCTTATATATTTTATGAAAAAAATCTATAATTTTACATTATACATAATCCTTATATGCTTTATGTAGAAGGGCAAAATTGTAATATTATAGGCTTTTTTTTGTATAAAATATATAAGGATTATGCATAGTTCATAGTTATTATGTTAAATATAGGTTCTTACTAGATCCACACCCTACATATATATATGTATACATAATGAATGAAACTTATATGAATGTATGAAAAATTATATGAATGTATATGCAAAATTATATGAAATGTATATAAAAAGTTATATGAATTATATGAGTGTTACTAAGATTATACGCAATTTGTAGAAGTGCCTGGTGAGACTGAATTATATGAGTGTCTGAAAATTCTTAGGCATATTAGGATATAAAGTTAATAACCAAGAATCTAGTATAAGTGTCCGATCATATATTTATTCAAGCATCTATATAAATAAAGATTATATATAAATATATATATATGATGAAAGTTTGGTAGTGCTAAGAATAGAAGATCATATTAGTAAATTATGCAGAAAAATGACAGTAAATTTTGTTTCACCAGATGGCTGAGATGACACATGTCGACGCTGTGTGGCCGGGTTGGGGCCACGCATCCGAAAATCCGGAGCTACCCGACGCTTTGGGAGCAAAAGATATTATATTTCTCGGGCCACCGTCCGCCTCCATGGCTGCATTGGGAGATAAAATCGGGTCGTCGTTGATTGCACAAGCTGCAGACGTGCCGACTCTTCCGTGGAGTGGCTCTCATGTAAGTGCATCTCTTTCTCTTTGCTTTCTTGAAGTTTTTTTTTACTCTAATATGTGTTTAATACGTGTGTGTGCGTGCTGTTTTTTAGGTAAAAATTACTCAAGATAGCTGTTTGGTCACAATTCCAGATGAGATTTATCAAGAAGCATGTGTGCGTTCGACCGAAGAAGCCATTGCCAGCTGTCAAGTCGTTGGTTACCCTGCTATGATCAAGGCTTCTTGGGGTGGAGGTGGGAAAGGCATAAGAAAGGTTCGATTCTCACTGTAATTTCGATCTCTTTTGTATGCGGACTTACTTTTTTAATTGAACCATAATACCCTTTCATGTCAAGTAAATATCGAAAAATAGTTGTAATATTTGGCATTCTAGGTTTATTTCTCACTATAACTTTGATTTTTTTTTATTTTTTATTTTTTATATGATGACTTAATTTTTTGATTGAACCCTTCATGTCAAGTAAATATGGAAAAATATTCGTAAGATTTGGCATTCTAGGTTTATTTCTCACTATAACTTTGTTTTTTTTTTTAATATGATGACTTACTTTTTGATTGAACTATAATACCCTTCATGTTAAGTAAATATCGAACTTCACTTTAAATATTCATAATATTTGGCATTCTAGGTTTATTTCTCACTATAATTTTGATGTTTCTATATGATGACTTACTTTTTAAATTGAATTGTAATGCCTTTTTATGTCAAGCAATGGTGGAAGAAAGGTTTACTTCTCACTATAATTTCGATGTCTTTATATGCGGACTTACCTTTTTAATTCAACTATTATACACTTCATGTCAAGTAAATATCGAACTTGATCTTAAATATTCTTAAGATTTGGCATTCTAGGTTTATTTCTCACTATAATGTTGATGTTTCTATACAATGCCTTGCTTTTTTAATTGAACTATAATACCCTTCATGTCAAGTAAATATCAAACTCGATTACAAATATTCGTAAGATTCGGCATTCTAAATTGTACCAATTTCGCAGGTCCACAATGATGATGAGGTCAAGGCTTTGTTCAAGCAAGTTCAGGGCGAAGTTCCCGGATCCCCCATATTCATAATGAAGG
This sequence comes from Lavandula angustifolia, assembly GCA_028984105.1. Classification (NCBI taxonomy): domain Eukaryota; kingdom Viridiplantae; phylum Streptophyta; class Magnoliopsida; order Lamiales; family Lamiaceae; genus Lavandula; species Lavandula angustifolia. The sequence goes on along the minus strand of CM054804.1, from coordinate 13,414,702 downwards.
TTGCCTCGCAGGTTAGTGTATTCACTTTTTTTGTGTAATTGAAGAAATAAATAATTTTATGATTTATTCTTAATACCCGCTTTTTTGTTACTTAGAGCCGACATCTTGAAGTCCAGCTCCTTTGTGATCAACACGGAAACGTTGCAGCTTTGCATAGCCGCGATTGCAGTGTCCAAAGGAGACATCAAAAGGTTGGTTAGCTTCTATTTTCCTCGTCGTTATGATAATAAATTCGTGTTTTAACCTTGCTATTATTATGTTATACGTGCATTATAATGATTACATCATCAATCTCGTTTTATTAAAAATCTGCATCACCTCTTCCCTTCTTTAAGTGTAACTTGTTGCTTAGTATTTTGTTTAATATTGTTGAATAGATTATCGAGGAGGGCCCAATTACGGTCGCTCCCATCGAAACAGTAAAGAAACTCGAGCAGGCTGCAAGAAGGTTGGCCAAAAGTGTAAATTATGTCGGCGCTGCAACCGTGGAGTATTTATATAGTATGGAAACTGGAGAGTATTACTTTCTCGAGCTAAATCCACGGCTACAGGTTTTTATCTCTCACTTTAAACTCAATGATGATAAATCGGATGCTTTTCGAGCTTAATAATCCATCCTCTGTTTAACTAGTTTTTATTAGACATGCTTAAGAATATCATATCTGTTGTAAGAATTACGCGAAAACATACTTTTAAAATTCCGAAATTACGTGATTGACACTTAGGTGGAGCATCCCGTTACCGAATGGATAGCGGAGATAAATCTTCCGGCAGCGCAAGTTGTCGTCGGGATGGGAATTCCTCTATGGCAAGTTCCAGGTCCGTTTTAGAACTACATAATCGCGTTCACAACTTTTCATCTGTAGTGTATTTTTTGATCGAGATTTCTAATTCCGGCTGACATCAGAGATACGAAGATTCTACGGAATGGATAATGGTGGAGGATACGATTCGTGGAGGAGAACATCCGTTAGTGCGACTCCGTTCGATTTCGACAAGGCCGAGTCGACACGGCCTAAAGGCCACACTGTGGCGGTCCGTGTGACGAGTGAAGATCCCGATGATGGTTTTAAGCCGACGAGTGGAAGAGTACAGGTCGAGATTTTTCACCAACTGAAAGTTTTTTTTATTTTACGAACGTCTTTTAAAGATCGTTTATTGATTTCGAATGATAATGAACAGGAGCTGAGTTTCAAGAGTAAGCCAAATGTGTGGGCGTACTTTTCCGTTAAGGTACGGTTAAAATAATTCTTCTGCTATAAACTTTTTAATTTGAAAAACTCATTCTAATTAACATGTTAATGATCACAGTCTGGAGGCGGCATTCATGAATTTTCGGATTCCCAATTTGGTAAGTGAAAATAGTTCTTATGGTTTGAGAAAACTTATTTTGAACTCAATATACACGCTCTGTTTAAAAGAAATTGCTCGTAGTGAAAATATCGTTAATTTTTTTCCCTCATCACAGGACACGTATTTGCTTTCGGAGAGTCTCGAGCTCTGGCCATCTCGAATATGGTTCTTGGGCTCAAAGAAATTCAAATCAGGGGAGAAACCCGTACGAATGTTGATTACTCTATCGATCTCTTAAATGTAAGAATCTCGGATATCTAGTCTAGTTCAAGTCTCTTTCGAATTTAGTTTTCGGTGGGTGGAGGTAAATATTCGTATTAACATTTGTGCAGGCTGTAGACTACAAGGAGAACAAAATCCATACCGGATGGCTCGATAGCAGAATCGCGATGAGGGTCAGAGCAGAACGGCCGCCTTGGTATCTTTCCGTCGTGGGAGGAGCTCTTTATGTAAGTGTAAATCTTAATGTTGTGTAATTTTAATTTTTACCGTATTTATATAATTATTCCGTCGTGTTTGAATCAGAAAGCTTCTGCTAGTAGTGCAGCCACCGTTTCGGAATACATTGGTTATCTTGAAAAGGGACAAATTCCTCCGAAGGTACTTTGTCGTACGTATGATTTCGAACGAGTTCTTGATTTTTTTATCGTTCTAATGATCGACATTTTCTCGCTTGCAGCATATTTCATTGGTCAATTCTCAAGTCTCTCTGAATATCGAAGGAAGCAAATATACGGTAAATTCAATCAAGTTGAACTAACGAAATTGAATTGGTTCTAAGAATTGAGAGACAATTATGTTTATTCTTGTTTAGTTTTTAATGATTTCGTATTATTTTGTCGTATTTAGATTAATATGGTACGAGGGGGTCCCGGAAGCCATCGACTAAGGATGAACGGCTCGGAGATCGTAGCCGAAATACATACTCTTCGAGATGGAGGTCTACTAATGCAGGCGAGTATCGAATTCTTGATGAGTTTTGCTTTTATACTTTCGGATTCATCCAATCATATTCACCATTTTTATATTCGTTAATGTGATCGTTGCAGCTGGACGGAAACAGTCATGTTATATACGCGGAAGAGGAAGCAGCTGGGACCCGTCTTCTTATCGACGGAAGGACTTGTTTGCTTCAGGTTTGTCATTTATGGTCGATTTCGTTGATTCGTCAATTACGTATCGTCGATAGAGATTTAATTTTCCGACTACTTATACAGAACGATCACGACCCTTCGAAATTGGTCGCGGAGACACCGTGCAAGCTGCTTCGGTTTCTCGTTACGGACGGAAGCCACGTCGATGCCGACACGCCTTACGCGGAAGTCGAGGTCATGAAGATGTGTATGCCCCTTCTCTCTCCCGCTTCGGGTAAAATCCATTTCAAGCTGTCTGAAGGTCAAGCAATGCAGGTACGCGATTTTTAAATAGGATACGACTTACATTCCGCTATTTCACGACTAAGAAAAGTCGTTTTCTAGGCTGGGGAGCTTATAGCAAGACTCGACTTGGACGACCCTTCGGCTGTACGAAAAGCAGAACCCTTCAATGGGACTTTTCCCGTTCTCGGACCTCCAACGGCCATATCCGGAAAAGTTCATCAACGGTGTGCGGCAAGCTTGAATGCTGCTCGCATGATTCTTGCCGGATACGAGCATAACATCGACGAAGTAAGCTTCTCTTGTTATTGATAGGTTCAGAAATATAATGAATTCGTAGAATTTACACGTTGCGAGAATGATTCTCGACGTGGTCTAAAATCTTTACGCTTGCATTTATAAACGCTCGTTTAAATTTTCGATTTATAGGTAGTTCATAATTTGCTCAGTTGCTTGGACAATCCGGAGCTCCCGTTCCTGCAGTGGCAAGAGTGCTTCGCTGTTCTGGCCAATAGACTACCGAAGGAGCTTCGATACGAGGTTTGTAGTGTTACGTAAACTTACGACAAATGAATACTAATTATACGCTAAATTGTTGAATTGTTTCTTTGTCGCTTGCAAACTCTCAGTTGGAAACAAGATTCAAGGAGTTTGAGGGAATCGCCAATATGCAAAACGTCGACTTCCCTGCAAAAGTTTTACGCGGAATTCTCGAGGTTAGTTGTTACTCATTGTCTATAATTGTCCATAATCGAGCATAGTATTTTATGGATTTCGTATATGTACGGTTTCCTTTAATTTTAGGCTCATTTAAGCTCCTGTTCGGAGAAAGAAAAAGTCACCCAAGAACGATTAGTCGAGCCACTGATGAGTCTTGTCAAGTCGTACGAGCGTGGACGAGAAGGCCATGCCAGCATCATAGTGCAGGGCCTCTTCGAAGACTATTTATCCATCGAAGAATTGTTCAACGATAATATCCAAGCCGATGTGATTGAACGGTTAAGACTTCAATACACAAAAGCCCTACTCAAAATCGTCGACATTGTCCTTTCTCATCAGGTATGGCTGATTTAATCATGTGCAATGGACTTGTCTTAATATTAATCGTTATATCGAGAAAGCTTATTTATACGAGTTTTACGAATACTTTAGGGCATCCGGAGCAAAAATAAGCTTATACTCTGTCTCATGGAACAACTCGTGTATCCTAATCCCGCTGTGTATCGCGATCAACTAATTCGCTTCTCTACGCTCAACCATACCAACTACTCCGAGGTTTGCAATTTCGACTTATTTTCTTGTACTTATATTTCTATATAATCTTAATCCGATCCGATCCTCGTTATATTTATACAGCTAGCACTGAAGGCAAGTCAACTGCTAGAGCAGACGAAACTTAGTGAGCTTCGTTCGAGTATCGCAAGAAGTCTTTCGGAGTTGGAAATGTTTACGGAAGAAGGAGAGAACATGGATACGCCCAAGAGGAAATTCGCGATAAACGAACGGATGGAGGCTCTAGTAAACGCTCCTTTGGCGGTTGAAGATGCGCTCGTTGGTCTTTTCGATCATAGTGATCACACGCTCCAACGGAGGGTTGTCGAGACTTATGTTCGTAGATTATATCAGGTACTATTTCTTCGAATTCTCGAAATTTACTACGACGAGTCTACATATCGACTTTTCCGACTAATGCTTAGTATGTATTTTATTTATCAGCCGTATCTCGTAAAGGGGAGTGTGAGGATGCAATGGCACCGAGCCGGACTTATTGCATCGTGGGAGTTTTGGGACGAGCATGTCGAGAGGAAGAATATATCCGAATACGAGAATTCAAACGAACCATCGGAGGAGAAGCAGAACATGAGGAAGTGGGGAGCAATGGTGGTCATTAAATCTCTTCACTTCTTGCCTACGGTTATAACCGCAGCACTTCGCGAGGCAACACATAATTCGACGGGTGAAAATCCCGACGGCCCGGTTCTTGTCACCGGTAATATGGTGCACATCGCGTTGGCGGGCGTTAACCATCCGATGAGTTTACTTCAAGATAGGTAAATAATATGCGAATAACTACACGCTTCCTTCTCTCATTTTCGTATTAGAATTTGGTTTCGATAACGTTTTGAGCTCGACAAATTGAAAATCAATTTCTTCCTCTTATATTTACCTTGTCATTTATACCTTCCTATAGTGGGGATGAAGATCAAGCTCAAGAGAGAGTAAACAAGCTGGCTAAAATTCTCAAGGAGAAAGAATTAAGTTCGAGTTTGAGAAAAGCGGGCGTCGATGTCGTAAGCTGTATTATACAGAGAGACGAAGGGAGGGGCCCGATGAGGCACTCGTTCCATTGGTCGACCGAAAAACTCTACTACGCCGAGGAGCCTCAGTTACGCCACTTGGAGCCGCCTCTCTCGATTTACCTCGAATTGGTCCGTAGTTACTCTGTCTTTTCGTATTTTTGGTAAGAATTTTACGTTTTCTCTCAAAATTTTAACTAATGTATGCCTATTTCATGTTATTTACAGGACAAACTGAAAGATTACGAAAATACACGGTACACGCCTTCACGGGATCGACAGTGGCACCTTTACACCGTTACAGACAAGCCACGTCCGATCCAAAGAATGTTTCTCCGAACATTTGTGAGGCAGCCGTTATCGAACGAAGGCCTAACTGTACTCGATCAAGGGGCGAATCAAAATCTTTGGACTCTATCGTTCACTTCGAGGAGCATTTTACGGTCCATAACATCCGCAATGGAGGAGCTCGAACTCAACTCCCATAACTCCGCCATCAAACCCGACCATGCTCATATGTACCTCTACATCTTGCGCGAGCAACAAATCGAGGATCTTCTGCCTTACCAGAAGTAAGATAAATCGATCCTCAAATCTTGATGCATTAGAATCTTTTTCACCGACTAATTTTTTTAACTCGATTTCGAAATTATTTTGCAGGAGAGCTGAGGTTCCCGTCGGCCTTGAAGAAGCCGCTGTCGAGAAGATTCTAGACGAGCTAGCTCATGAAGTGAATTCGTCGGTCGGTGTTAAAATGCATCGGTTAGGAGTTTGCGAGTGGGAAGTAAAGCTTTGGATATCGTCCGAAGGAGACGCTAATGGAGCTTGGAGAGTCGTCGTCACGAATGCAACCGGTCATACTTGCATCGTCCATGTAAGCCGAATCTACATAACACGAAACTTCTAGAAACTTCTAGTCTTTTAGTCTAAAGTTATATGAATCTAATGAATTGCATTTCAACTATTCAGATCTATCGAGAAGTTGAGGATTCGAGCATCGATAAAGTAGTATACAGTTCCGTCTCGGGACAAGGCCCGCTGCACGGACTTCCCATAAACGCGCCGTATAAACCGTTGGATGTTCTTGCTCAGAAGCGTCTATTAGCCCGGAAGAGCAACACGAGTTATTGCTACGATTTCCCACTGGTATGATTTTACCTTCTCGTCCTTCACATACTCGATTTTGATGCTTTTACGTCTCAAGGGTTTTATCTTTTCGTAGGCATTCGAGGCAGCTCTGAACAAATCGTGGACCGAGCATCGCCAGATTAGCAAGCCGAACAATAAACCCATAATTAGGGTTACCGAGTTGGGTTTTGAAGATAAGAACGGTACTTGGGGTACTCCTCTTATTACGGTAGAGCGGCCGCCCGGGATTAACGACGTTGGCATGGTGGCGTGGCGGATGGAAATTTCGACACCGGAATTTCCTTCCGGAAGGACGATCTTTGTCGTATCAAATGATGTAACCTTTAAGAACGGTTCATTCGGTCCGAGGGAAGATGCCTTCTTCAAGGCTGTGACGGACGTTGCGTGTTCGCAAAAACTGCCTCTTATCTACCTTGCAGCGAACTCCGGGGCCCGTATCGGTGTGGCTGAGGAAGTGAAGTCTTGCTTTAAAGTTGGCTGGTCGGACAAAACCAACCCCGAGCGTGGCTTCCAGTACGTGTACTTGACTCCGGAGGATTACGCTCGTATTGGATCTTCCGTGATCGCACACGAGTTAAAGATCCCGAGTGGAGAAACTCAATGGGTGATCGATACGATTGTCGGGAAGGAGGACGGTTTAGGAGTGGAGAATTTGACCGGAAGCGGTGCCATTGCGAGTGCGTATTCGAAGGCTTATCACGAGACGTTTACCGTGACTTACGTGACCGGAAGAACGGTCGGGATCGGTGCTTATCTTGCTCGTCTAGGTATGCGTTGTATACAGAGACTTGATCAGCCAATCATCCTCACGGGTTTCTCTGCGTTGAACAAGCTTCTCGGACGAGAGGTGTATAGCTCGCACATGCAGCTCGGCGGACCTAAGATTATGGCGACGAATGGAGTCGTCCATCTCACCGTATCGGACGATCTTGAGGGCGTTTCAGCTATTTTGAAGTGGTTGAGTTTCGTGCCGCCGTATTCCGGTGGTCCTCTTCCAATTTTGAGTCCATCTGATCCTCCCGAGAGGCTCGTTGAGTATCAACCCGAGACGTCGTGTGATCCCCGCGCTGCCATCTCCGGCATCATTGATGGGACCGGGAAATGGCTCGGCGGTATGTTCGATCGGGATAGTTTTATCGAGATGTTGGAAGGATGGGCGCGAACGGTTGTCACCGGGCGTGCGAAACTCGGAGGGATACCGGTAGGGATTGTCGCCGTCGAGACCCAAACGATGATGCAAGTGATTCCGGCCGACCCCGGGCAGCTCGATTCTCACGAGCGGGTCGTTCCGCAAGCCGGGCAGGTGTGGTTTCCGGATTCCGCGACGAAGACTGCTCAAGCGTTGATGGACTTCAACCGCGAAGAGCTGCCGCTCTTCATCCTCGCCAACTGGCGAGGCTTCTCCGGCGGGCAACGCGATCTCTTCGAGGGAATCTTGCAAGCCGGATCGACGATCGTTGAGAATCTCCGGACTTATGAGCAACCGGTCTTCATCTACATACCGATGATGGGCGAGCTCCGCGGCGGGGCGTGGGTGGTCGTTGATAGTAAGATCAACCCGGACCACATAGAGATGTATGCGGAACGGACCGCGAAAGGAAACGTCCTCGAGCCGGAGGGTTTAATCGAGATCAAATTCAGAACGCGAGAACTTCTCGAGTGCATGGGGCGGATCGACCCGGAGCTAACGAATCTCAAGTTGCGCCTTCAAGAAGCTCGAAACTCCGGTACACTGGCCGAAGACATACAAAATCAAATCAAAGCCAGAGAGAAGAAACTTCTTCCTATATACTCTCAAATAGCCACCAAATTCGCCGAACTCCACGATACTTCCCTTCGAATGGCTGCGAAAGGCGTGATCAAAGAAGTCGTCGATTGGCCGAATTCGCGCTCGTTCTTCCACCGGAGGCTACGGAGGAGAGTAGTTGAGGACGATTTAGTCAAGACACTACGGAATGCTGCTGGCCGTGGGCTCGAATATAAATCGGCTCTGGAAATGATTAAGGAGTGGTTCGTGAACATGGGAGGGGTCGAGCGCGATTGGGCAAATGACGAGGCTTTCTTCTCGTGGAAAGACAACGTTAAAAACTACGACGAGAAGCTGCAGAGCTTACGCATGCAGAAGATGCTGCTTCATCTATCGAGCCTCGAGAATTCGACGCAGGATCTACGAGCATTGCCTCAAGCCCTCTCCGCTTTGCTAGCAAAGGTAAAAAAAAAATTAAAATCAAACTCTTTTAACTTCATTCGTGTTTGAGTGAATAAGATTTAACTCCATACGCGTTGCAGATGGATGGTTCGATGAGAGACGAGCTGAGAGACAAACTCAGGAAGGCGCTCGACTGATTCGCTTTCTCTTCGCCGAGTCGACTCACCGATTTCGTCGAGTAGAGTAGGGTGAGAGGAAATCAAGGCATATGTCTGAAATCAATTTTTTTGGTTTACTTTCCACAGTTTTTTATATGAAATATATGAATAAGATTGATTGTAGAGTGAGGGTGTTAATTATGGCCCTAGAAAGATTGAAGCATGATTGTTGTAATTGTTTCTACTAATAGTATTTATTCATATTATTCGAACTTGTAATATTTAATAGTAAGATAATCAAATTTATTGCTGGCAGATCCATGTCTTCATTTTGATGCTCTTCCAACTAATTTATAGTTAAATTTTGATAAGCTAATGTTTAATAGAGTAGTAACCTCATTTAGATAATAGTTTTTTCTTACTCCAACTTCAGTTAATAGATTAAAAATAATAATATTCTATAAAATAATAATCTTATTAAATAAATATATTTTTAAATTCCAATATCATTAATTAAAAGGTTTAACTATATACCGATATTTACAATTGTAAAATAATTTATACATTAATTCCATCAGAATGAAGTTCAAATTAGTTTTTAATGGAAGCAAACAAGAGTTGAATCAAATTCTTTGACATTTATATCAAAGTTGTAGAGATGCATATTGAATGAATCCCGTACATCGAATTCTCATTTGACGGATGAAGTGAGTTTTGACACGTCGCATGTGATGTCACAATATAAACTCTAAATTTTGCTTTTCATTTAGTTAATAATTTAATATTATTTAATACACAAAATTAAATTAATAAATTTAATCTCTCTAAATATCCTTACATGCTAAGAAATCTCTCTCCTGTCGATGTGGAGCAGTTGAACATATCGTCATCGTATTCTCTCACAATTATTCTTCAAAACCCGTTGAACCGAGAATTCATCTACTCAGCCATGTCAATGATGGATTCCTTCTTCAAACCGCGATTTAACGCCGCAAAATGGTGATCTCCAAATCCTCATGCTGAATTCCTTCGATTTTAGCTGCAATAACCTGATTTGTTTAATGATTTAGGGTTTTGTTTTCAGTACCCAATTTTCGACTTCTTCGAAAACGATTGAAATTTGATCTTGATCTGAAATGGATGATATGGTTGACGATTGTGTGTAGAGACAATGTTGAATCGGATTAACTTGAGTTTTTTGAGGTTTTATTGTGTATTGATTGATTTTAGTGTATTATACCCAATAATCGGTTCTCCTGTAACTGTTACCTGATTTTGATCTACTCTGATGATATTGTTTATCTGACTTGGATATGTGCAATGGCCAGTGATGTTCAATTTGATTTTTCCTTTTTTTACCTAAAGCTGTAGTGTAGTGTTATTGATTGGGGAAATATGAACGCTGATTGTTGTTGCTTTTTGGGGGGTAAATTTACAGTAAAACAATGCTGAAACTCACGATGCCTCGGATTAAGTTACTGAGGAATCGGAGAGAAGTTCAGCTGAAGCAGATGCGAAAGGAAATTGCCAAGCTACTTGAAACTGGTCAAGAAGCCACAGCCCGAATTCGGGTATGGATATAACTCCATTGGATGTTTTCTTGTAATTCCATAGATGTGTGGTTGTTTTCTTGTTTTCCATTGATGTTTGGCGTTTTCTTGGAATTCCATAGATTTTCGGTTGTTTCTTATTTTCATCTGTATAAAGCTTTTGGTTGGCTATTGAGGAGTAATTGCAGGGTTTTAACTCAACAATTGCTGAGAATTCTTGATTATGAATTTTGTCAATTTCTGTGTTCAGGTAGAGCATATCATAAGAGAAGAGAAGATGATGGCTGCACAAGAAATAGTTGAGCTATTTTGTGAGCTCATTGCTGTCCGCCTTCCAATTATCGAAGCACAAAGGTACTCTTTTCTGTTGTCCAGTTTATCATGTCTTTGATCATTCAATAGTAATTGTTAATACCGTGATTTGATAGTTTATATCGTTCTTGTTGGCTAGCTACTATAGAAATTAATTAGCACTTCCAATGGATTAAGTAGAATATAGAAAGAGAATGCTTGCACTAATGCAATAATGGATTCTTATCTTGGGTTATAATTCTTCTTATGCTGATCATGTTCATGTTGTTACATATGTCAGAGAATGCCCTCTAGACTTGAAGGAGGCTATTTCAAGTGTATGCTTTGCAGCACCAAGGTGTGCTGATCTGCCGGAGTTGCTCCAGGTGCAAATCCTCTTCGCCGGTAAATATGGTAAAGAATTCATAATCGCTGCAACTGAGCTCATGCCCGAATGTGGTGTCAATCGCCAGGTCAGCTGACTTGTTTCCCTCCCAAATCTTATACAGCCACTTATGTTCATTCCTCATTCAGATTGTTCTTGATTGCAGTTGGTGGAGCTTTTATCAGTTCGAGCTCCTGCACCCGAAGTAAAACTGAACCTACTCAAGGAAATTGCAGAAGAGCATCAGCTCGATTGGGATCCAAGCGCTACTGAAAGTGACCTTTTAAAGAAACATGAAGACTTACTCGTAAGACTCACTTCTGCTTGTTCAATTTCAGTTCTGTTTTCCAACTTCAGTGGTGATTTTTGTGTCCTTTTCAGAACGGGCCGACTCAGTTTGTTAGTGCTCCGGAAATCCCACTTCCAAAAGAGAAGCAAGATGACACGACGTACACTGTATCAGAACCACCCGCCACACATGAAAAATCCGATTCTGATTCGGATTTCGACATAGTAGATTTCCCAGAAGTTCCTACTCAGCCATTACAGCCAAATAGGGCCCCTATCTCAACACCAATGATGCTGCATTTCCCTGAATCTGCTCTATCCGATAGCGATGATCAAGAAGAATCTAATTCGTTCAAGCCCGAGGGTGTAAGTCCCGCGCAAGAAAAGCAGTTCTTGCCATTCATATCCCCTCCATCACAATCATCAGAAAGAGATGCTGCTAAAGAGTACAACCCACCTCCACCTCCACCACCATCTATCTCAAAGATCAATGATGAAGGTGTGGACTTGCAGGACGTATTAGCTGCTGCTCGTGCAGCAGCTGAGTCAGCTGAACGAGCAGCTGCAGCTGCTCGTTCAGCCGCAAGCATTGCTCAGCTTCGAATAAGTGAACTCACCAAGAGAAGAAGCAATGAATTTTCAGCTCCTAATGCAGAGACTGATCTCAATAAGCAAACCTTCAATGGCGATTCTTGCAGTGCTTCATCACCTCCAGCCCAAATCGACAGCTCCTCTTCACCACGCGAGAGCTTAACCAGTCCGGCTGCAGTTCATCGCCAGCCTCAGAGGTTGCCTTCGATGGACGATGAGCCGTATTTTTCGTACCCGAACTTGTTCACGCATCAAGGCTCGAATGTGAGTGCTCATTCAGAGTCAGCTAGAGATTCCAAGTGAGTTTGCTTTTGATGTGTTCTTGACATATCTATTCTCTTATTTGGGTTTGAAGTGGTTGGAGGCTTTTGATATGTAGAATTGTTATTTCTGCACGTTACGAAACAACCTGTTGTAAATTGAGTTCATGTGGTTTATATGCTATGATTGAATAATTTGTCTTGCTTCATTTTCCTATTATATTTCACATTTTATTTCATTAACGTGCGAAGAAATTTCAATTTTGTCCTACTAGGTGGTTTATATCCGTCTTTTGTATTATGATGTGGTTGTGCCGTTTTTTGGCCCTGCAATATAAATAATTGTGTGTTTTTGGTTATCTGGCAAATAATATACTCATGCTACTTGAATATTGTTTGTTTACGTTGTGTTACCCATACATCATCGGAGAATTAGACGACGGAAAAGGGTGCATAAAGGTTTGAAAATAAACGTTTTTAAAAGTTACAAAAACATACAGAAACTACATTACCGAACTAAAATTGAAATTTTGACCCAATTGATAAATTATCGGTAAATTGGATGATAGAAAAGGATGCATAAAGAATTAGAAATAGACGTTTTTAAAAATTACAATCAGGACAAATGACCAGAAACTATATTACCCGACTAAAATTGAAATTTTCTGAATAATATGTATACATTATATTACAATGAAATGTATAATATGTTAATTTGTGTTTATAGACAGTAGATAATTGATTTTTTAGGAATTAGTTAATTATGTTTGAGAAAATAAATAGTAAAAAAATTGATGCTCTAATAGGAGGCAGACACGTTTCAATTTCTTATCTCCTCAAACATATGGCTTCTATAATATCCACCGACCGTTAGATCATTCCTCTGAATCATAGCCGTTCATTTCCCATCCAAAACTCTCCCTCTACATAATCACACCTTCTCAAAGCACTGCCGTCAACAATGGCCGCCGCCGCCGCTTTGCAGCAAACTCCGATTACCTTCCAGCACCGTTCGCCGCCGTCCTCCCAGCTCCACTCCAAACCTACAGCCAGGCTCGCTCTCACGTCAACCATCAAAACCCCCAAACTCACAATCAAACCCCTCCTTCGCCGCAAATCCCGCCGCGGCGGCGCCAGAATGGCCGACACCGCGGCCGGAAGCTACGCCAGCGCGCTCGCCGACGTGGCGAAGAACAACAACACGCTCGAGAAGACCTTCGCCGACGTCGAGAAGATCAACAGGATCTTCTCCGACGAATCCGTCCTCGGATTCTTCACCAACCCTACCATCGGGGAGGGGGACAAGCGCGCCATCCTCGACGAGATCGCTAAGTCGTCGGCGCTGCAGCCGCACGTGGAGAACTTCCTCAACATCCTCGTCGACATGAAGCGGATCGATCAGGTGAAGGAGATCGCGAAGGAGTTCGAGGCGCTGTACAACGATCTGACGGAGACGGAGCTCGCGGTGGTGACGTCGGTGGTGAAATTGGACACGCAGCACCTCGCGCAGATCGCGAAGGAGGTGCAGAAATTGACCGGGGCGAGGAATGTGAGGATCAAGACGGCTATCGATCCGGGTTTGGTTGCCGGATTCACGATCCGGTACGGCAATTCCGGGTCGAAATTGATCGATATGAGCGTGAAGAAACAGCTGGATGAGATCACAGCCCAGCTCGATCTAGGAGATATCCAATTAGCTGTATGATACTAAAATTCTTCCAATTTTGATAAAAACTCATAAAATTGGAAGAAATTCAATGCCAAATCTGTTTTTGTTTGAATTTCAAATGTAGAAGCTCTAATTTTTTGGATTTATATTGGTGATAATTATTGAATTTCGTTCAATTGAAAAATTGTTGAATGATGAATTAGAATTCTATTAAGTGCGTTACTACAAATAATTGTTAGTTATGTGTAAAATGATAGGTCTTAATCTTAACTATTTCCTCCCCTTCACAGCTGACTTGTCTTGTTTAGTTTCAGCACGAATATTTTTGTGAATGGGTGATTGTGTGTAGAAAGTGAGAATTTGTATAGTAATTATTTTCCTTTTTAGGAAACAAGACAAATCAAGTGGAACGGCTCGGAAAGAAATATAAGACAAGTCGGGCGGAACGAGGAGAGAGTATAAGACTTTGTCATGAGACCCTTTAATTAAAAATATATTTTCTTTTATAGGAAATTCTATTAATATATGAAGTAATCAATACCATACCAAAAACTAAACATGTGAATTTTTATCTTAACAAAAACACATGAAAATCGAGTTTCGACACAATTTGAGAATATCTATATATCTCTTATGTATAAGCCTATGCTGCATGGTTTCGGAGTACGAGATACATGATACAACACGATATATACACATGACACAACATTTTCTAAAAACTTAGGACACAACACAGTAATTGGACACAACATTTTTTGTGTAAAATAAACTAATGTCGTGTTTTTCATTAGAATTAGTTGCAGTGTACATTTAAACATATACGACACACCAATTAAAATATGATATTATGTCAGAGTGTAGATGAAGATTTTCTAAAGTATCTTTACAACAATATCCACCCATGTGGACGGACGAGTGAGTTTTCTAATAACTTTGAATTTTCATACTTCTAAAAAAGTGTGTACACACTTACGCTATCATTGAAGTTGGCTAGTTTTGCATTCTTCTCTGATTTAAGTTAACATAGTAAATTTGATATTTTCCTTTTATTTTCTCTTTTCGAATAAAATTCTTTTTTTTTTTTTTTTTTGAATTTTCATTTCAAAAATCAAAATTCTCAACGGGCGAAATTGTAATCTTTTTGTTGGTTATTACTGCATTTAATTAGTTACTACCAAATCGTAGTTCATATGTAGTGAGATTCTTTCATATATATGCAACTACTATTTATGACTGCTTGCTAAATATACCGATTTAAATGACATTAGTAGGATCCTAATACTTACAATTATTATTACACCTATATAATCCAAAATCCTCTGAGTTGTGTTCATATATAAATATAATCACTTTTACAGATAATCTCCGCGTTAAAAATCACCAACAATATATAATTTCGGCACTAGTTTGAATTCCTTCACCAATTCACCCACATAATCGCCATGACAAAGCTCTCTCCTCTTCTTATTTTCTCCTTTATTCTCCTCGCTCTTGCTGCACAAGGTAACCACTTTTCTACAACCATACTTGTGTCTTTTTCTCGTCATGAAAAAAATGTAGACTTTGTTATTCATGATTTTTTTTCTTGTGTGAACTTTCGACTTTTTACATGTTAAACACGATCGATAATGAATTTATCATATTTTGATGAGATTCAAACTAACAACCTACTAATTCTTGAGCTTTCGAAATTGGTCCGAAATGAAACTACAATTCAGTAGTTAATTGCTAGAATCTTCTAGTCCTTTATTTTAAGAGCGACTACATGACCTACTAATTAAGGACTGTCATGTTTAAACACACACATGACACCACCTAATTGATAGATTATGTAGTGGTCTTTAAAAAATAGGTCACAAGATCCGTAACCGATAGTTAATGACTTGGTTCGGGCTCAACTTCTTGAGAGAAAAAAAAAAGACCCTAATGGGCTTGATTCAATGGCATGATGACCCAATTGAGTTTTGCCGAAAAACTTGATAAACTTTGGGCTTTTGGTCGCCCACTAATTTACATTTTCGCACGTTATGGTCAGTGAAAGATTGGTCCGACCTTGGTTTTTAATGACCCAATTCATTTATGAACCGGTCCAACTAAAAATAAAGTTGGCCCGTTGGACCGGACCGAACACTTTGACGGCCCAAATTAGTTCACATGCTTCATCAAGCTATCTCAATAATTTTCTTGGCTAACAAAGCTTTATTATTGCAGAAGTAAATGCATGTGAGAAGATTCTTTGCGCTCAACACATGGAAATGGACGGATGTACCCCTGGACAATGCTTGGTTGCATGCGCTAAACTATATGGAAGCATGAGATATGCAGAATGCCCCTCTAGTAATACTTGTTATTGTGTTATGGATTGTTGTCTTTGATTATTATTTAATGTATGCAGTCTCTTGTACTAATAATAAGGATAATATAAAATTAGTAGTACATTTTAATGTATTTTCATTAAGCTTGTCTTTTTTTTTTTCGCCACGTATATTAAAGAGAGTTGTTAGTTGTAATGAAATGGTGGGTCCTTGAAAAAAGAGTAGTGATTAATTGTGTTTAGAAAAATTGTCATTTTGGAATGAGACAACCCGAAAAGAAAAGCAAGACAAGATGGATGAAACAAAAGGGAATATGAATTATTATTCCTTGGTGTTATGATACAAAGGGTAATTATGTAATTTAAGTCAAATAATTAGGAGTAATTAACCATTTTGGTGTCTAAACTTTCAAAATTTTTGAGTTTTGGTGTCCTTACTTCAAAAGTTGTATATTTGGTGCCTAAACTTAAAAAACACTAGCAATTTTGGTGTCTTTTATTATTTTAATAATTAAATAATATTATATTGATTTAAAGAAAGGTAAAATTGTAAGATTATGTAATTTTTTTTTAAAAATATTTTTTTTATAATAATAATGATTTTAAACTATTAAAATAATAGGTTATGATAATTTAATACTTTATGTTAATTTTATTTAATAGTTAATTATTTATGTTTTATTTTCAATGTTTAAAAAAACGTAATAATTTATTTTAATTTTTTTAATTTTTGTAAATAATTTTTTTTAATGTTGCACAAATATTACAATGTTAAAATGAGGTCTAAAAGTTATAGCTATATATATTAAACTATTTTGATAATAATATTATTATAAGAATGTGTTTAATTTGTTAAAAATAAATGTTAAATTGTGAGACACCAAAACAGAAATAATTTATGAAGTATGAGTACAAAAATTGCAATTTTTAAAAGAATGGGCACCAAAAATAAAAAAAAATGGAAGTATAGACACCAAAATCGTAACTTTCTCAATAATTAGAGATTGATGAAGGAGATTTTAATTTTTACCTATTCTATGTGTGAATAGTAATAGCCTACAGTACCACTGAGAACTCTTGCTTACCTATCTATATATAATTCAATTATTTCAATTTAATTATCTTTAAATTGAGTAAATAAGAGCAAATAATTCTAGTTGGGAAGCTATTATGTATCCTAATAATTGAGTAAATAAGTAGAGTTTATTGAGTAGCTCAAAAGAGCTTTACAATAATTAAAACATATATTCATGTTTAGTGAACATTTTTTTAATATAAGGCCGATTAAGGGGACGTGTAGACTATTTTTTATTTTCATTTTAAATTTTATAATAATTTCGCTTCAAATTTATAATAATTAACGATTACCAACTGAATATTTTTAATAACAATCTTTAATTCGAATTCAATTAAAATCTATGGTTAATTAAATTATCAAGTTAACGGTTGGTAAATTATCAAGTTAACGGTTAATTAAATCTATGGTTAATTAAATTATCAAGTTAACGGTTAATTAAATCATTTAACGGCTATTAAAAGCCACGTGGCAGCTAAATCCCACCTCGCCGCCTACTGCCTCAACCGCTTCTCCCGCTCATCATTCGGTCGGCGTCTCAAGTTACATCTTTGCCCCTGTTAATTGCAAAAAGTACTGCTTTGGTGAAATTCATTTTTAAAATCAATAATTTTCAGCAACATCTGCTTTTCTTTTTTTCTTTCTTTTTATAGTGGCTGGAATTGCAAGTTTTTTTCTTGAGTCGAAGCATTTGAGTTCAAGCTAGATCAAGGTAGAGATTGTTCTTGTGTTGAATTATCTCGTATAGTTAATTATGTTTCTACTTCTACTTGTGTAGGAGGAGAAAGAAAAAGAAAAGAATAATCTTCCTCCCTCTCCCTAAATATAGTAATCTTTTTATTCCGAGTATGAGAGATTGATGGAGAAGTTACGATTGTTGTTTTGAGGATGTAGTTATGTGGCGTTAGTGGATCAGTACTCATATTGGTAGAATTGTGGGCCGGTGATTTATGATAAATATTTACGATTTTCCTGATTAAGTTTGTTGTTTTAGTGGCTTTTTCAATTTGTAATTAGGGTGGGATTGAGAAATTAGTGTTAATTGAAGTGGGTGGGAGTGGGTGGGTGGGTGGGTGGGAGTGGGTGGGTGGGTGGGTGGGTTGTGATTTAGTGGAGTTGGTGATGTTAGAAGTTGTGGAGAGAGTAAGAGAGATGATAATGGGTGACTAGCAAGTTGGAATTTGTTGCACATTAGATGTTCGATGAATGTCCGCTGAGAGTCTTGATGAAAGCAGTTTATGCATTTGGTGGAATCATATGATTCCTGCTATTTTAAGGTTTAAACTGATTACTAGTATTAGCTAGTTGGTGTATCTAGTTAACGAAACTCTTGTTATTTCTGCATTGCTGTAGCATCATCCTAAATCTTCGAAATTTTGAAGTTTTGGTTTATTCTGTTCTTAAGCAAGCAAGCTTGTTCAATGGATGCACCAAATGGCTTGGAATCTTTTGAAGAAACTTCCAACGATGAAATTAAGTCTTTCTTCGACTCCTCACCTCCTCTAAAGGAAGCTGCAGAATTCAAAAGAAAAATCGAAGAATTTATGCAACAGAATTCACTTTCAGGCAAGTTTGTTGGTTTCATTAATCATTATTGTTCAGCTGCAAGATCTAACGCTCTATGCTTGAATCTCTTAATATTTCAGAAAAAAATAGAAGGGTAGTATTGGTAACCTCTGGAGGGACAACTGTTCCTTTGGAACAACGATGTGTTCGTTATATCGATAATTTCAGCTCGGGCCATAGAGGAGCTGCTTCAGCAGAGTAATCTACATTCTTCATTTGTTTCATTTAAAAGATTCTACACTTTGCTTATGTTTTTGACACATGGTAGTTTAACTATGAAACTACAGATACTTTTTGAAGGCCGGATATGCAGTAGTATTTCTTTATCGACAGTAAGTATTTTTTCCTTCTTTAGAAAGACTCGTTCGTATTACATGACTTATTGAATTGTATATGCAGAGGGACATTCCAGCCTTTTTGCAGATCTCTTCCAAATAATCCCTTGCTTGAATGTTTTGATGTTAATGGCGATTCAAATATCACAGGTCGGTAGGCTCATTATTAATTGATTTTATTGAAAAAAACCTAATTCTTCTTTGGTTAAAATGTAATCTTTGTTATACATTCCAGCACTCCCGCTGTATGAGGAAACAGTCAAGGAAGCTATCAGTAGCACTCATGAGGTATGATCGTCATTCATCACGGTTTTCATGAAGCTCTCGCTTGCTTATGACTTGTTCGATCAAAATTGAGAAGGGTCGATTTTTTCGCAGGCAACTAGCAGTGGCAGCTTGTTGAAACTTCCCTTCACAACAATTTTTGAGTATCTTCAGGTTCTCTAATTTTTACAACTTTTCCAGAAATTTATACTAGTATACTATTCAAAATCTTTGGGTATGCTAATTGTTTCATCTTGCTGGATATGTTACCACATGAAGAATTTGGACAAGATTTTTATTTTTATTTTATTTTTTATTTTTGTTCCATGTTACACCCTTTGCTTTGCTGTTGCTTGCATTTTGTTCCATGTTACACCCTTTGCTTTGCTGTTGCTTGCATTCTTTTTCTCTTCTACTCACTAGAATTCTAGAGAGAAATACAAAATAAATAAAGGAGTTTTTTTACGAATAGATCCTTCTAATGATAAATGAAGGGTGGACATATTTACTCATAGACAATGGTATCAATCCACCATTGCATATTGATACTTATCGAGTAAAGAATAAATATGCTTCTCTTTGTTCTTACGAACAGAATTCTTCCATTATTACGAATAGAATATAGAATCAATATTAACCTAACCCTTGTTAGGAAATAATCCTGTGAATGGGGGAAGTTTATAGGATAGTCATACTATAATCTTTTCCAATGCAATAAAGTTACGTAGTTTCTATTTTTCTTCGATAAAGGGGTATTTTACATGGGTTTGCCTTGGTATCATGTTCATACCGTTGTATTGAATGATCCCGTTCTACAACTACATTATCGAAGGTTAGGGTAGTTTGATTTATGAACTTCTGCAAGCATATAAGGCATGTTTTGATCGTGAATGGATGAAAGACATTGACTTATCCAGAAAGCTCTTCTTAGCATTTTCATGAAATAATTCGTTTATATTGATTCAGTTACTAGAAATCGGTAATTAATTGTTTTGGGATTCGTCCCACACCTCGATCTACTGTGAAACTTCTATTTCCTTCTTCTGCTCATGAGTATATTTATTTTGTATACTATGCAGATTTTGCAGTTGATTGCATCATCAATGACTAGCCTTGGCTCAAGTGCTCTGTTCTATCTTGCTGCAGCAGTTTCTGATTTCTATGTGCCTTGGGAAAGCATGGTAACAAATCATCCTTCTTCGAATGACTTTTCATGATATAATGTTGGAAATAATTAGATTTTGAGTAGCAATCCTAACATTTTGATGAAATACTAATTGAAGAGTTAGGTGTTTGAGAAAATAGGAAAAATGGTCGATGATTTTTCAAAATACCTATATGTTTATTAAATGAGTTTCGGTGAAAAAAAACATATACGTGTCTGAATTGCAATTTTAACACGACTTTTTTACTTTTATCAAGTTGAAATTTCTTGCAATTTAAGGCACGTCCAGATCCTAAAATTTCTCCGGTGGCCGGTATGCTGACTTGGACGTCCACGTGGACATCTAAAAACAACGTTGTGTTGTTTTGAATTTTTCCTGCAGCCGGAGAAATTTGGAGACCCTAGCGTGCCTTAAGTTGCAAGAAATTTGAAATTTCGTGATTTAATTGACTAAGGTAAAATAGTAGTATTGAAGTTGCGAATTCGAACAAGTGTATTATTTTTTTCACCAAAAGCCTTTTTAGATGGTCGATGAGTTTTCAAAATACGTATATATTTATTAACCTTGTTGTTGCAGGCTGTGCATAAGATTCAGTCGAGCTCCGGTCCTCTGAACATGCAACTAGCTCAGGTTCCGAAGATGCTTTCGGTGTTACGGAAAGATTGGGCTCCCAACGCCTTCTGCATATCATTCAAGGTAACGTTCGTTCAAGTGAAAATGCGTAAAACTACTATATATATTATTTTCCGTAAAGAGTCCTATTGGTAAAACAATGCTTATTCTCCACAGCTAGAGACTGATAAGAAGATTCTCTTGGAAAAGGCCGGTACGGCCCTCAAGAAATACAACATGGATATGGTGGTAGCTAATGAGCTTCTAACGCGTAAAGAGGAGGTCATAGTCGTCGCGAAAGGTGGAAACGTCGTCGTTCAACGAGACAAGACTCGGGCCGATGCTGACGTGGAAGAACCGCTGGTCAAACTCATTGTGGATAGGCATTCTGCTTATATAAGCCCAGATTCATAGCAGATGGCACAGCTTCTTCATGGCCAAGAGGCCTGAAGTGAAAAACCACTTTTCCACTTTTCTTGAATTATTTGTCTCCCTTTTCAAGTGTTTACATGTATGATCATCCCAATAGTATTTCCTAATTTTTTTTTAAAAATGAATGAAAGGTTAAAATAAAGTATTTTTGTTGTCTTATTCTTAATTAAATTTTTATGGAATTACTATGAGTAAGAAAGAAAAAATTAAGTAATACTCTTTCGTCCTGTTTAAACCGATTCGTTTTTCTTTTAAGGACGTCCCACTTGAAGCGACCCATTTCCGACAAAGGAAATAACTTTTCAAAAAAGTTACTATTTTGCTTCCTACTTTATTATTTATTCTCATTATATTACTCATTTTTTCTCTCATACTTTATCATCTACTATCTATTATCTCACTTTCTATGAACTTCGGGCATTTCCTTCTATTGATCGCAGTCTTAGTCATAATAGGTAGATATTGGTATGAAGAAGATTATATTTATTTGACTTTATGGCTTTACCACCTTTTTCTTTATTTTTTAGCCAAATTGAATTGACCGTATTGTGTTACTATTGCCGAACTTCAATGCTCCAAAATTCAGATAGAGATTAGCATAAGTGCGTAATAGAAGGAATTATAAATACGGGGAACAAATAATTCTAGGAGGCACTATTTGTTTTGTCTTCTAAATTCCCTTTCTTGTGTCGAAAGAGTAATCTAAAATAAGTAACTTCAAAAGGAACTGAGGGAATAGTATCTTAAATATGCAAAAGCTGATTATACAATTTTTTTTCAAAAAAGCACAACAAAACAATCTATTAAGTTTCAAATTTTTTCTGTAAAAAAACAAAAAAAGGAAAAACCAAATGCAAGAACAATTTGCACCCTTTCATCATCATATTCTCTAAACAGAAACAAGCGACAAAACAACATAGTTCTCACAAAGGGCCATGAAAAGACGCTTCATCCCAAATCTCTGCAGAAATGAACAAAAAATATTTCTAAGGTATATCAAACAAAATGTGGCTGCTTTATTCCTCGTACTAGATCCTTGTTCCCTGCTGAAACGACGCTGTTTTCTTTGGCGAGATAATCTCAACAACTTTGTTCCTAAGCTGGAGTAGTTACTGCATTTGTAGCTGATGCATCTCTCTTACTTAGCAATCTCTGCATGAACGCCGGATTAGCTTTAAGCCTCTCTTTCAAGTCTGCAACCCGAATTTCGTGCACAATATCTTGAGCTTTCTCAGCCTCATCAATCAAAGCAAGTAGAATTCTGAGGCAATCTTTTCTATTCTCTTCACGATGTTCACACCTAAGTCCAAGAAATTGTAAAGAAGATAAATAACTAAATTTGAAAACCATATAGTCTAAGCCAATTCAAGAAATTTACTGCAATTGGAGTGAACGGTAAATGAGATTAGGATACTATGAAATTTCATTAAAATGTAAATAAGGCAAGCAAATACCTTTCGCTTGTTATGGTAAGTTCGTCTTTCCCAGGATTGTACCGCTTTCCAGCCAATTCTCTAAGCCGCAAAAACTGATACTTGTTCAGGCCAAGCTCCTTCACAGTAACCGACAACTTCACCAGTCTGTTTTTCGGGTGCCATGATTCATTACCAGGAGAAATCACCACCCGGGTTCGCCACCTAAGAATTGGGCCCTCACCCGGCGGGTCGTCTGATTCCGCCATTTTGTTAGTTAATTCATCCTTGTCGAACGGACAGGGTATATCTGCCTGCATCGATTTTTCGTATTTCAAGACCATCTTGTCTTCAAACTCTTTGAAAAGTTCATAACCTTCTTCAACGGTGAGCTCACCACTTTCAATCTTATCACCTATCTCATTAAACTTCACTTCCGCCTCCTTTTTCATCTCATCTGAAACCAGTCCATTTTCAATATCAGAAATGTGAAAAAAAGAAAAGAAAAAAAGAGAACAGCACTAGCCGATTAAAAGAGCAAACAGTTCAATCAAGTCATATAAGTAAGATAACATCCTATCTAGACAATTTTCTGAATTGATATTCAAATCATTAGCACAGCACAAATAAAGCACAAAAATCACTTAAATGGCAAGTAAGCAGGCACTAAAAGAAAGTTCAGAAGTAAAAGGACGAGTTTGAAAAAATTGAGATTTGTCCATCGGTAACCTAAGATCACTTAATATACTAGGAAATAGTTATTTGAACCGTAATATGCACTGTTTTGAAGGATTGCTACAAGGAGACAGAACAAGGCTGGTAAGAAGTTCGAGGGGATATGCTTTAGTTGGCAAGAAAAAAGACAATCTACAATAATTCGTATCAATTTGTCATGTTTCAAGAAGCATGTACCTCAAAAAGGACAATCTACAATAATTTGACAAAATTTCAAGTCTCAAAGTTAGACCTCATAAATTCAAAGAAAATTAAACCAACAATAAGCTGAATAACCATCATGTCCCGAAACAACTTAATTGGAGTAAAACTAACAAGTATGAAAGCCATGAAAAGTATTAAACAAATCACGTGAATTAGCCATTTAACAGAAGAATATTATACCTGGTAGAAGCTTGTCCCAGTTAAGCATATCCTCTAGTATGTCTTCACATTCCCTCATATCTTGAAGATGCCCATGCTCGGTTGCCTCCTTAATCATCTCATCCCATTTCGTGTCGGTCATGTTAAAATACGGATCCTTTGACATTTTATTTATTACATGATCCCTAGCATTGTATAAATCTTCAACTTCATCATCAGTTTCAAGAGCTTCCTCCAAGTCCGACTCAAACTCTTCGGCAGTCACACCATCAATTGGCTTGTGGGCAAACTCATCCAATAACTCATCATCCGTTTCTTCATGCTTCTCGGAAAGCCTTCTCTTTAGGAGAGACTCAAGGACATTTGGGAGTGCCTCCTCATTAAAGTTATGCAAATAGTCATCTAAGTGTGTTTTTAGCTCTGCAAATAATTTATAGCCAATCGAATCGCATAAAATTAGGAAACGAAACCAACTCTAACTCCAACATCATTACTCATGTCTCAATCAGAATCAGAATCATATTCAAATCAGCAGATCGAGATAATTTCTCCACTGGATCGAGATTTAGTCTTTTAATCTCATCACATTATTCACTACAAGCTAATGCGATAAATAAATGAATAATAGCAAACAATCATATGTAATGCAGACAACTATACAGTTCTTCGACACAAAACCCAACTACAACACAAGCTAGCAATATATCGTCCTCAACAATACTCAATTTCCTCTCTTCATCACTAAAAAAAAAATTACCGGTTAACCACTTTCAGCTCAAAATATTAATCTTTTTCAATTTTTTTGCAAAAATCACCTTTGTTATCTACGTCACCCACCATCGCTTTCTTCTTCTCCTCGGGTATCGCTATACCAGATTCGTATTCTGGACTCGGTTCCGGATCCTTGGTTCCATCCTCGGAAGTGAAAAATCGAACTCCAGATGGAAAATAGCTGGGTGACTGCGCATTGTCGAAGGTATCAATCTTGTTGTTAAGATTGGTGCATACATTAGAAATGAGAGGCGCGGGTTTGTGATAGAGAGAGAAATGACGATTGCGAGCGTAAAGAGAGAGATTTCTGAGCAGAGCCCCTCTCATGGCGAAGGTTTTCGTCAAAGGGTTTTGGGAGATTCTACTCTTGATTTAGGTTTACAGTTACAGTGTGTCGAGTGGAATAAAAGAATAAATTTGGGGAGAAAACGAAAATAAAATCAAGATAAGTTGGCAAAAAAAGTAAAAAAATTAAAAAAAAATTAAAAAAAATAATTATTGTTGTAGTCTACATAGCTTTAGTACTTCTACGCTTGTAACTACTGTTCTACGACTTTGATAGAGTAATAATTTTACGCACGTAATAATTTTTTTCCATCATAATATAGATTAATGCACCAAAATAATAGTATTCAATAAAGTGATATCCTTAAATAAATATTTTTTCCGATCTCAAAGTTATTATTCCCTCCGTCCCGTTATAAATGGCCACATTCTTTTTGGCACGGGAATTAAGAGAATAAATGATAAAGTATGAGATAGATGGATAGATGATAAATTATACTCCCTCTGTCCCAACGAGCTGTGCTCGTTTTCCTTTTTAGTTTGTCTCCACTCATCTGTTCCTGTTTCTAAAAAAAGCAAATTTTTACACACAATTACTCACTCTCTTTTTATGGGACCCACCACTTCCTCACATCTAACAACTCTCCTTAATCTACGTGCAAAAAAGAAATGAGCACATCTCAATGGGACGGAGGGAGTAAGAGAGAAGATGCGTGAGATAATAAGAAAGTTGAGAGAGAAGGTGATAAAGTAGGAAATAGAATATGATAATTATTTACCAAATTTGAAAAGTGATCATTTTTTGTTGGACATCTCAATCGAAAAAGGTGGCCACTTATAGCGGGACGAATGAAATACTTTATCAAGATTTAACTGTATTTAAATTTGGTCCATTATGTTTATCAAAATCAATTTTAACTCTAGATCGTGAAATATTCTAATTCTGTTTAGTAAAATCAATAGAACTTGTTCGATTTTAATCCTACTACTTTATGATTATACAAATAATTTTTTTTTAAATGTAAGTAATTTTTTTTTCAGATAAAAAACTAAATTCGGACCAATTATAGGCGTATGAGCACATACCCTAATAGGACTAAAATATTTTTCACTATTTCTAAAAGTTAAGCCGCCCCTAACGAAGCATCAATTAAATGGTCAATTTTGATTCTACAAATTGACACAAATATTTTATATTTATGCAACCTTGATAGAGTAAGCTAGCAATTCAATTTCAATGACCAGTATAATTAGGTTTCCTTCTCTCAGCAAATGCAGCCAAGCCTTCCAACCGATCCTTGGTGTGCAAGAGCTTTTCATAGCACTCATCCTCCAAAGCCAAACCTGATTCCATATCTACCTCCAACCCTCCATCTATTGCTCGTTTCGCCATTCGTATCGCCAATGGTCCCTGCAACAAGAAAACATATATAAACACAGATTTTGTACTACTGTTAACATTGAAGTAAAAGTGTTCCCCCCGGAGAAGCATCGGGAGGTTGGTGGTATTCATATACGTCGATACGAGCATTTAATATGTATGATAAATTGATAATGAAGATTTTATTTACACATTATAATACAGTAGAACAGAAGAAGAAGGATATATATATCAGAAGGGAGCTTTGTTTGCTTACCTTCTGATTTATATCCCGAGCAATTTCGAGTCCTTTCGACCGAGCCTCGCCAGCTGGGACACAGTAATTAACAAGACCTGCATATGAATCCATCTTTACCATGGATATAGAAACCTTAACTCGGATTTCAGATTATAATATGAAACTAGAATATGGACATACCCATGGATAGAGCATCTCTACCATCAATTTTTCGACCAGTAAATATAAGTTCCTTTGCTTTTGATTTTCCAACCAATCTGGGAAGCCTTTGTGTTCCTCCAGCTCTGAAAGAGATTTTTCTTCAAATTTACGATACTACTCAAATAAATTGTTCGCTGAAAAGGAAAAAAATAAAAATGAAACAGCCGGAGAAAGGTATACAAATCTTGCAGCAGAAATTTGATTGTGAAGCATCAAATCTACAATCGCACACACATAATTTGTAATGACTCAGCATTATGGGTGCCGTATATAAGCCGTACCCAGGTATGATGGCAAGTCCAGTTTCCGGTAATCCTAACAAAGCACCTTCCCCTGTTATTCAATGAATAAATATAAAGATGGATTTTGCAACAATTTATAAAATTAAGATTAGAATCAATTTGCATAAACTTACCACATATTCTGAGATCACAAGATAGAGCCATTTCGAGCCCACCCCCCAATGCAGCGCCTTCGATTACAGCTATTGTAGGAATACAAAGTGCCTGAATACACTCAAGTTTGATCAATTTAAACGTAGATTAGGTCATTTACCGGTCCTTTGATTGTTAAATGTAAGACTACAAATTGATCAATCATACGTATTATTAGCATAATTTTCTACAAAAGAGGATGAATTATAAGCATCACCTCCAAATAGGAGAAAGTCGAGCGTAGTGAATGAACAAAATCCTGAACTTCAGATGGACTCATCGTCTTCCTCTCCTACAAAATCACTTTTTAAAGGAAGTGAATTTGTAAAGCAAATAACTAGAAATATGATCAGACCAAAAAAACACATTCAAAGTTATAAATTCGGGCTAGAAAAGGCATAGTCATGATTCAACTCTACTTCATTTTTATTAAACTCTACGCATTATAAATCTTCACTAGTTATATCTTGAAGATTTCATGGCATCACAAGTCGCGACATATTCGTTTGGATTATGTAATCTACCTTTAAATCAGCGCCTGCACAAAAGACTTTTGGGACGGAACTGCAGATCATTAAAACCTTTGCTGTCTGGTCTCTCTCAACAGATTCAAGTGTATATTGCAAACCCTTAAGCATATCTCTTCCAATAGCATTTTTCGCGGTAGGCCTTTCCAAGTTAACCTCCCAAATACCTGCAGATAATCCATAGTTCAATAGCATCTACACGCAAAATGTAGCTTCAAAGTCTGAAATTTATCACTTTGATTCAACCAAGATGATACACTAAATCCAATAATAATCAAATCAAGCTCAAACACGAATTTACTGATTCGACATTCTAACAATGCAGCATAACCTAGCTGAATGAAAAAGCCTCCATTTAAATGTGATTCCGACTCGATCAAAAAATCCAATCCAACTTCACCCAAAAAAAAAATGCAAAAGAGTAGAGTAGAAACGACGGATTTCACACAGAAGAAAAAAAATGAAACGATACAACAGCGTAACTCAGATTCATTTACCAGAATCAGAATCGGTGAGTTTCTGCAATTTGACGGACTCGGAAGATGACTGCAGCAAGAGCGTCCGAACCTTTTGGAATCTGAAGAGATGCGTAGAAGTGTTCCGAAGGTTTGGTTTCTTTAATGATTTGGCTACGGTGGCAAAAGCTATCATTGTTCCGCTTCGATTAACAGAATTGAAGCTGGATCATGGGTTATTCGCTTGAAATGAAATTAGGGCTAACGATTTAAGGACGTGTTTGGGACATCGAAAAATGCAGTATTCGAAATTTTTGTATAAAATACATTTCTTTTCTGGTTCTTTTAGTTGGCATAATTAAATATTTTACAACCACTTGCAAGATCATATTTGCTTGCTCCCCAAGGTCACAAAGATATATAAGAAGCAAGTTTGTACCAATCAATTGTAACTAATTAAGCACTTTGTTCCCATCTATCTTCTTAATTTTTGTAGTGGTTAGTTTTTCACGTGCTAACCATGTCGACGGGACTCGCCACAGCGGAGATTTACGTGATGAAGAAACTTCATAAAGTGAAAATGAAGAAAATGGAAACTTCTAATGAAAAAAGTGGGAGTTGTAATGCTTCTCGCGGTTGCTGCCTCTTTACATTGTTGAAGTTCAAGAAAGCCCATACAAACACTTCTTTGCCATCTCCATATTCTTGAATTAAACGAATTTATTTACATATGTATTTTATTTTGTACCTTGAAAGTTGCCTTATATTATAAATTAATTTTGTAAAGCGTTACTACTTTATTTTTTATTAAAAAAATTGATGTTTTCCATTTAAAATAAGAATTAGCATCAACCCTAAACCTAGAAAAAAAAAGCAAATAAAATTAGTCAAGGTTTAATCTAGAGATGAAAGACAAATATATATAGTCGGAGCTACTTAAGAACTAACATCAGTCAAATTTTATACAATAAGAAATCTTGTTCAACAAAATTAGCACACGTGGTTTACCAACTTTTGAATTTAATATATGTGAATTTTTTAGTTAAACCTCGATAAGTAATGTTCAATAGAATAACAATCTCATTTAGATAATAATTTCTTTCGGTCCGGACTTGAAATAATAAATTAAAATAATATTCGATAAAATAATAATCTCGTTAAATGAATATTTTTTCCAAATTCCAATATTATTACTTTAAAGAAGTTTAATTATAGCTTCTAGCTTCGCCTCTCTATCCTAGAATCATGCACAATTTTGATCTTTGTAAACATATTTCTTTTTTATATTTAATATAACTGTAATGACTAATATACCCTCAATATCTATCGTAATTTCTTGAGGCCCAAATGTCCCCCCACAGTCATGATCAATAAATGCGATTTGGCTTCTTAGATTTTTCTCCTAGATTCTAAGATCAAATAATAATAATATAATAAACTATAAGAAAAAAAACTATAAGAAATAATCTAACCATTAAAAGTATTAAATTAAAATGAATCAACCTTTTCTCTCTCTAAGACGTCAGTGTTGACCTCATATTTCGTGAAGGCCAAATAAAGTAGCAACCAAAATCCAATGAGTACATCTTTTTCGAATTTATACAAAAAGAATCCAAGTCAAATAACAACTCCTAATCAAGCAAAAAAAGCCATTCAAAAGTCATGCATTACGCCATCTTTGCTTGCTCCCCAATCCCAAAATAAAATCTATAAATACCTCTCTTACTCCATCAACAAACATTATTCTTTCAGAGCTCATAAAAATTCTTGAAGAATTATCTGCTTAATTCTCTTCTAGCGATCAAGTTCTTGCTAGCCATGTCGATGACTGATTCGGGCCTCGTGGAAGCTTACGTGATGAAGAAGCTTCACAAGGAGAAGATGAAGAAAATGGAAGCTTCTAATCAGCTGAAGAAATCAGATCAAGAAAAGTCTGCTGACCACGAGAGCTTTAATGGAGATGGTGGCTGCTTTTCATTGCTGAAGTTCAAGAAGAAAGCTGTCCATCCAAACACGGCCTTGCCACCTTTTGCACAATCTTGAAACTTTGTAGAGTAATTAGATGTACTGATTTTGAGGTTATCAGGAAACATCCCTTTTATGTAATTTTTTATTTATTTTAGATTTGTGAAAGATTTTTGTTTAACTTTTTGTTTCTGTAAATGGGGTTTTAACAATTTTCTTGTAATGATATAAGATTAATTATGTATATGAGGGACGGAAAATATTTCAATATTTAATCCGTATAATTTACAATATTCAATATTAAACTTAATATAGATAGTTAGCACTACCATGTTAAAACAAATTATACGAAATTAGAAAGTAGAAACACAAAATAATCACTACATATTAACAAAAAAAAATTATACGAGTTTTTTTAAAAACAAATTCGAAGTTTAATTTGAAAACATAAGTAAATACATTGAAAGCACATGAATAAACTACCTAATAATTCAATAAAAACTAAACATACGTGATATATGTCAAAGAAAATGAAAGTATTGCCCTAAATTTGAGTTTTTTAAGATGAGAAAAAAAAAATAATGAATCCAAGTATAAACAAATAAAAATGGTAGTTGAGATTAATAGAAATAAAAGGTAAATTAGTAAAAGAGATGATAAAGACACAATGAGCTACTAAAGTAATACGAATAAAAAGAGAAGTATAAAAAATATGAAACAATTAAGAAAACACAAGAGATGTAAGAAAAGTTAGGGAAAAAAAGAACAAAAAGGGTAAATAGGAAAGGACTAAGAAAAAGAACAAGATAATAAGTAAAAATAAATGAATATGTTGTAATTTAGATTCGAACCTGTGTCTATTTGATGACTAAAAAAGCACAGAATCACTCAACTACTAGGATATTATCGGAAATTTTCCGTTAGATATTGTATTTTTCGAGATTGGGCTGGGCTGGAGCCTACTATAGCTCCGCCCCTGCGTATATGTGTGTGTATATATGCTTGCTGCTGTGTGTTATGACATCATGAGGCCAATTTAAGGAACAAAAACAAATTTGCTGTTTCATCATCAAGAAATTAAATTATGGTGTTTTGATCCTGTTTCGTTTCTTCGTTTGATTTTAATATTATTTTTCAAGTATGTATATATTTTATGAATGAGATTTAGACAAAGTAAGCAATTATTTGGGCACTGCTTTAATGTGATATATTAGGTGTGGATATTTCCACACAACATGGCCCACATTAACTTCCACCTACTTCTCATCAAAATACACCATTTTACCCTCTCAATCTGTTTCTTCTTCAAGATTTGAAGGGATTAGAGATGGCAGATTATGCAGCTCTAGTTTCTCTTCTCAATAACATTCACACAATCAAAAACCATCCTACCCTTTCCCCTTCTTTTGAAAACACACAAATCCAACCGCTTCTTGAAAAGACCGGTTTATTGCTCGATTCCGTCGAGGGCAATAATTATGGTGGAGGCAGCAAAGAAGAGCAAGATCTGGAGAGAAGAATCGCATCTGCAGCTCATGCGGCTGAAGATGTAATTGAATCCCACATCATGGATCAGATTCGTGAAGCAAGAAGCTCTTACTTGCTGAAGTTTTTGCTTAAATTTGTGAGCTGCCATGTAATTCATAGATCGGAAAAACCACTGGATCTGCAGCATATAAATGAAGATATGGATGCTATCATCAAAAAGGCTAACGAATTCAAGGAGAAACATAGATTGACAGAGTAGCAGCAACCAACAGATCTAGCACGGCCACTTATGCAGAGTGTGGAGAGTTGTATGGTGGGGCTTGATGACGAACTGAATCAGCTTCTGGACGAGCTCACAGGACATGAATCTAGTCGGCGTATCATCTCCATTGTTGGCATGGGGGTGTGTGGGTAAGACAACTCTAGCAGAAAATGTCTTTGAAAATTTACTCATCAAGGATCGATTTCAATTTCGTGCTTGGGCTACCATATCTCAACATCATAATGCACACAAAGTTCTTTCAAAAATTCTCTCTGTCCTAGAACTAGGAAAAATGAGTAATCCAACAGTAGATGACCTAGACCTAGACCTAGGAGAACTGAGTGATGCAATAGTAGATAACCTAGGGCTAGGAGAATTGAGTAAAGCAACAGTAGGTGAACTAGGACTGCAGCTACATAAGACTTTATCAGGTAGAAGATGTTTGATTATATTAGATGACATATGGAGTGTCACAGCTTGGGATGAAGTGAAACACTACTTTCCCGACAACAAAAATGGAAGTCGGATTCTTCTAACTTACTAGGTTATCTAATGTGGCTAGAGATTGTGGCTCTTCTCTCTTTATGATGAGTCTTTTGGATAAGGAAAAGAGTTGGAAATTGTTTCATGAAAAGGCATTCCAGAATGACGATTGCCCTCCCGAGTTGAGGGAGGTGGGAGAGGAGTTTGTTTAGTTATGCAAAGGACTAGCTTTGTCCATTGTTGTAATAGGAGGGCTTCTTTTAAAGTCACCTAGGACTGTAGGATACTGGAAGAGTGTAGCAAATAATCTAAAATCAGTATCAAATTCAAAAGAGAAATATGAAATCTTAGATTTGTTGGCTTTAAGTTACAATTCATTGCCTCCTCATCTAAAGCCATGTTTTCTTTATTTGGGTGTATTCAAAGATAGTTCCCAAATTCGCATATCTAAAATTATTAGACTTTGGATTGCTGAGGGATTTGTAAAATCAATTGGTTCGCGAGTTTTAGAAGAGATTACAGAGGGCTACATAAAAGATCTAGTTGATAGAAATCTAATTTTAGTTGGTAGGCTTAGTGCGAATGGAAAATTGGGATCTTGTGGGATTCATGATATTCTCAGAGACCTATGCATTAAATTAGCAGAGCAAGAAGAATTTTTTCATGTGAACAAACAGGAGATGCAAGGCACAGAGCGTCGTTTGGTTGATGTAGGAAGGACGGACGTCAAACTTCCACTCATACGCTCTATCATCAGGACAGAAGGAAGTATTAAGCCGTTGATTGAATCTATATTGCTGAGAGTTTTGGATGAAGCTCATTTGAATTCACAAGCATATTATTATGCTCATGCTAATTTGCGGTATCTGACTCACGACCTGGGTCATGCCAAATATCAGCAAAAGCTTCCTAGTTCACTATCTCTTATGTGGAACTTACAAACCTTAATCATTAAAAATGATAATGATGGTTATGTAAGCTTGATAGTTATGCCGGTTGAAATTTGGAAGATGCAACAACTTAGACATGTGGAATGTGCTCAAATGTATATTCCTGATCCTCCTCGGAGCAATGGGAAAGATGAGTTGTTGATATTGGAGAACTTACATACACTTAAAACAGTTGTGAATTTGAGATTGTGTGAGGTCATGTGTAAGATCATTCTTAACATCAAGAAATTGCATCTAGAATATGACAATGAAATGAAGGGATATGATGATAGTTTGATTGATTGTTTATGCAATCTCGATCGCTTGCATCATCTGGAATCACTTTACCTGAGTACCAGAATGCCATTTCTGAGTAGAGAGGCGGACAATAAACACACAACTTCATTCCCGAGGTGGGTAAAGAAGTTGTCCTTATTCCTGTACAGACTTGAGTGGGATGACATGAGAATGCTTGGTTCGTTGCCACAACTTGAAGTTCTCAAGCTCAGAGATCTCTATGTCCACAAGAGCCTAAATTGGAGTCCGGTTGAAGGGCAATTCCTTCGTTTGAAATTCTTGAAAATTGAAAGATGTTATTTGGTTTGTTGGGATGCAGACAACTCCCATTTTCCAGTTCTGGAGAAGCTTGTTCTTGATAATATGTGGAGATTAGAAGAGATCCCATTGGCTATCGGTGATATACCAACACTCCAACTCATCCGTGTGGATCGTTGCACCGAGGCTGCTGCAGTGTCAGCTGTAAGAATAAAGGAAGATCAGCTGGATAATGGAATCCATCTTCAAGTTCAAGTCAGGGTGTTTAATTGGGATATGAAGACTTTCAATCAAATGTTGGAAAAGGAGGAACTCACAACCGATAACATTGAGCTGGAGATATTATGATCATACCAAACAATGTATTGTAATGAATTACACTTTTCAATCAATTTTCTTTCCCTATTGTTTCCCACCGACTGTGTTTTTCTTATCTATGATTAATGAAACTAATTTTCTTTCATTTGGGGACAGTTTCATTACAAGCTAGTTATTGCCTCCTTGCGCACGTAAGGAAAAGAATATCATTTTCGAAAAAAATTCCCGCCAGTACTTGTATGAATCGAACATATATCGTGCAAGCGGTTATCCAATTACGTATACTTATTATTCGTATTGTAATAATAATATCACAAACATAAGCTGCTACTTTCTCAACCAACCATATCAGATCACCCTAAGATGGACGACCGGATTTCTTTGTCAACAATCCACTCATAAGCACTTGTCAATTGGAATAGCCCAGAAATCATGGCACCAAATTTTGTTGCAGAAGAGAAGGTAATTGGGACGATGAGAATTTTGATTGTTTTCCGTTGCCGTGCTAGATTCACCAAATTTGATTTCATCATCTAAAATAATAACAAAACATGTAAAAATAATTAAATCTAGAACTGCATAAATAAGCATATAATGAACTATAAACGTGCATAAAAACTGTGTTTTTAGTGCATAAATTAACACCTAAATAAAATTAGAAAAAAGAGAACAAATAAAAATTGTAAAACGAAAGAATCCGAAAATGAAAAAGAAGAAAGTAATAAACGATCAATTCATTTATTGTTCCAAAATTTTTCCAAATGATCAAAAGAAAAATTAGGTTTCCAATTGATTATTCAATACTAAGAAAAGCAATAAAAAAATCAATAAACCCTATAACATGATTCATACACGCATGTGAAGAAATTAAGAAAAGAAAAGAGGTAGAAATCAAATACGAGAAAATTTTGATTCAATCACATATTGAATCAAAACAATACAAAGCAATCAAACATAAGATTTACGTGGAAAACAAGCAAATATTCAACAAACCTTGTGTAGACATTATCATAAAATGATGATAATTGAAGATTGAAGAAAAACTCTATATTCCTCATAGTCTGCGCCAATGTTCATAATAATGAACGAGAGAACGGTTTTCAAAACATAAAAGGAGGTTACAAGATAACATAGAATAAGAATTTTACAAAAAAGACTTTTGTGCAAATTATTTTCTTTAATTGTTAAAAAGTGCAACTTAAATGAAAATACGATCTGAAACCTTGAATTACTTGATCAAATGAATATAAACTATTCATATTTCTTACTCTAAGTGGTGTTCTCATATGATATATATATATATATATATATATATATATATATATATATGAAAATAGATCAAAAGAGATCCTAGATTCAAAAGAGATACGAGAACCGATCTCGTCCGCCCATTTCGTTGATCTATGACCATCATTTTTCATTAGGTAGCATTTAAAAATAAATCAAAAAAGGAGAAAATCACTCTTATTAAGGGTATTTTTGTAAACTTCTCTTCTTTTAATTCAACTTCATATTTTCTCTCTCCACCAATTTCGCTGTCATGTTTGACTTTTACACTTTTATATGCTCATGATGTTATGTGTTTATGCTCATCTTGTGAACTTTTCATGCATGTCCGTATTTGAATGGCAGAGTCGTTACAATCAAATATTTCTTTTGACCCCGATTGTTTCTTTTCTTAGAATGAATCTGATGTGTACACATAAAAATTAATTTTGGATGGGCGTTCACTGTTCTTGGGCAATTTTGCTCATTTCGTTTGTTTTATTCGATTTTTCTGTTTTCCTATTTTCTGATTATCTGTTTATGTATATTATATTCTATGTGAATTTATGCAGATTTTTATAACGTTTCATGCATGACAGAACACAAATGGCCGAGTCGTTGGATGAATATAATTCTTTTCATTATGTTGATTCTATTTTCATCCCCGAATGCCCACATAAATCGAAACCATTAAGTTGGATGGAAGCATGCAAGGCTTTCCATCACCTTTGAATATCTCCTGCAAAAGAAAATTGAGATTCAATCATGACAATTTACAGTTTCATGCAAATCGCCACTCATTTTCATGCATACTTACTCACAATTTCATGCATACCATCGTACTGATTTATGCATATTACTTTGAACTCAATATAAAACATAGTCTGTCACATGCTTCACAATGCACTCATTTTCATGCATATATAACCTCTCATCCATGCATACCATTATACAAATTCATGCTTATTACTTCGAACACAATATGAAACGCAGTCCGTCACATTCTTGACAATGCACTCATTCTCATGCATATATAACATCTCATCCATGCATACCATTCTACAAATTCATGCATATTACTTCGAATACAATATGAAATGCAGCAACGCGGATCTTCTGGCCCATAATGGGTGGACCACTCGGTGGCCCACCAATCACGCGGCGCCACGCGTGCATTGGTGGGCCACCCTTGCATTTAAAAAATATTTGAACTATAAAAGGGTGGCCCACCAATGCACGCGTGGCGCCGCGTGATTGGTGGGCCACCAAGTGGTCCACCCATTATGGGCTAGATGATCTTCTGGCGAAATGCAGTCCGTCATATGCTTCACAATGCATTCATTTTCATGCATACGACTCAACAAATTCATGCATGTTACTTCGAACCCCAAAAAGAAACGCAGCCCGTCAAATCACAATGCATTCATTTTCATGCATATATAACGTCTAATTCATGCATACCATGCCACAAATTCAAGCATATTACTTCGAACCCCAAAATGAAACGCAGTCCGTCACATACTCACAATGCATTCATTTTTTCATGCATTTATAACATCTAAATTATGCATATCATTCTACAAATTTATGCATATTACTGCTACATATGCATATTTTTCCAAAAAGGGCAAGAATCACGAAATGACATTCCAAACAGAGCAATAATTGCGGAACTCAATGTATATCACTAGAAACAGATCGAAAAACACATCAAGATTAACAAAAATCGAAAACAAATCACAGATCTAGGGATAAAACCCATAGATCTAAGGTTAAAAATCGTAGATTTATGTTTAAAAACCAGAAATCGTACTCAAAACCAAAAAAACCCAGTATATGTACTCAAAACCATAATAAAACCCTAAATCTCATACCAATTCACCAGAATTTCTGCACAAAACACTTACTCTCCCAAATGCTGTTTTGAATGAATGAACATACTTTGAAACAACAAAATCTCAATACCAAAACCATAAACGAAGGAGTGTTGCAGAAAACTCCCCCAAAATTGCGTGGGTTTTCAGAACCGAAACTCACACGTAGAAAAATCCCCCAAAATTGCGATGGGCAAGCGGTAAGAACAATAAAATCACTCGCACGTTTTTACCTTTTTCTTTTTGCACCGTTACACAACTGATATGATTTGTGCCTTTTTTGTGATCCATAAATCCGCACAGTTAGAAAAAAAATAATTGCACGTTTAAGAATAATATCATGCACTATTGATTTGATTTCCTTAATTAGAAGCTTGTTGTTTCTTTAAGAAATAACATAAATATGCACAATTAGGAAAAAACAACTGCACGTTTAAGGATAATCTTATGCACTATTCATTGAGTTTTTGAAGGCAATATTTGACTAGTGTTTTACACAATATTTGCAGGGAATTATTATGCAGATCTCCTCGAAGACGAACAAAATTTACTAAAGAATGTGGATGCCAGAAATGCAAATAACCAATAAAACAAATGTTGAGAGTAGTTGGTCGTTTGAGTCTGAAAAATTGGACAGTATGTTGGATTTTTGGATTATGTTGATTAAGTTCTCAATATTATGCTATAAATTGATGTTGTCTATGAACCAATATTTTTCTGAGGTGCTACATCAACAATTTTGTTAGTTTAAAACTATTGATTTGGCGCATTATAAAAAATAATATTTGAAGACGCTAGCATTCCTGGAAACACTAGCTTCTTAGATGATTTCTGTCTATTTAGCAAAACTTACTCATATGTGGGTAAGGAAACTAGAAAACAATCGTGCATTTTATTTTGTGTAAGCGTTTGTTTGGATAGGAGAAGAATATGAGAAAAAAGAAATAGGAAAGAAAGAAAATAGGGAGAAATAAATAGGTGAGAAAGAGAGAGTATTTTGTATATTGTTTGGTTGAAGAGAAAGAGAAAAGAAATAGAAGAGAAAATAAATGATGTTATATATGAAAAGACAAAAATATCCTTCAATAAAATAGAAAAGTTAAATATTATTGAACTTAAATGTTCATTTGCTTCAAATTTTTCTTTCTCTTCTTCTCTTCATATTTGGAGAGAAAAGATTTTAAGGTGAGTTCCACCATTTTTTCTCTATTCTTTGTTATTTCTCTTCTAACCAAATGAGAGAAAATCTTACTTTCTCTTCCATTTCTCTCCTCCCATTTTCTTTCCTCTCAAATTCTCTTCAACCAAACAAAGGGCAATAGTGCATATTATTTTGTGGAACAGTGCATAATTTTATCTTTAAACATACATAAACCATAAATCATAAAAAATGAAAGCATAATGAATCTGGAATTTAAAAAAAACGAAATGATAGAAATTACTATGAAAAGTAAAACTAATCAATTTGGAATTTAATATATATTTTTTGATTGTTGTAGAAATGGTTTTGTATAAATGAGTAGTTGAGAAATAAATTAGATATTTCAAGTTTACCAAAAAGTCTTTTGTGCTAATTATTAACCTTAAAGTTGAAAAATAGTTACTTTAATGAAACTAAAATCTGGAGCGTCAATAATCTCAATCCAACGAATGTAAAATATTCCTGGTTCTCACTATAAAAGGTGTTCTCATATGATCTCCCATATATATATATATATATATATATATATAATTGTATCATAGTAACGACTAGAAATAAATCATGTGATAACGAGTCCTGATAAATTATGCTAATGCAATATGAAATGCTCAAAAGCTAATAGGAATTGAAGTAATTTTGATTAACAAAACAATTAATACCAATTTGGAGATACTGCAATCCATAATTAAATGATAAGATTTCTACCATAATTAGAAGATACTAGAATCCTCTAATTATCTTCCGTAATTAAAGGATAAGATTTCTACCATAATTAGAAGATACTAGAATCCTCTAATTATTTTCATTCCTATCTTTCACACTCCCCCTCAAGTTGGTAGTCAAAGGGTCGGACATACCCAACTTGTCAAGTATCTGATGAAACGCTCTTCCAGATATAGCTTTTGTAAGGATGTCTGCCAGCTGATCTTCTGATCGAACAAATGGCAGAGAGATATGATCATTATCTAGCTTTTCCTTGATAAAGTATCTGTCGATCTCCACATGCTTGGTTCTGTCATTTCGTACTGGGTTGTGTGAGATACTCACAGCTGCTTTATTGTCACAATAAAGTTTGATATCTTTCGTCTCTAAAAGACCGATCTCAGTCATCAACCTTTTTATCCACAACGACTCGGTTATTCCCTTCACAATTGCTCTATACTCAGCTTCTGCACTTGAAAGCGCTACTACACTTTGCTTTTTGCTTCTCCAAGTCACAAGGTTACCTCCTACAAAGGTTAAGTATCCTGTAGTAGATCTCCTGTATGTTATATTTTCGGCCCAATCAGCATCAGTTGAACATGCTTATAATCATAAACTCAAATTATACTAATTAATATCTTTATAGATCGAATTTTACGAAGTAGAAAGAATTTAGGTATAGCACAAGGTTAGAATCGATCACAGTCCGAAAAGAAGAAAGTCGGCTACTTTATTCATTGTGCCTAACTTGCCTTTTTCACCCACTTTCCTTATTTACTTTACCCGACGAATATTTGAAGTAAATGAATGATTCCTAGTTGCATTGAACCTGGACATTATACCTAGTAATTTTAGGTTCATTGAATCCGGACATTTTATCTTAGGGATTTTTGCAAATACTCATATAAAGAACTTATCCATATATTCACCGTACAAACAGTTTTTTTAATGTATGAAAAATTTGTTTACTAGAGCTTCTCTATAATTAAACAGTTAAATTATTTAATTAATTTTTTTAAGCATCAATTGAGATATTTTTAGTACTTAAAACACTATAATTTCATAACTATCATATATATATATATATATATATATATATATATATATATAAAACACTATATATCTTTGGTGCTTAAAACACTATATATATTTATTATTGATACAAAAAAATATCTGATTGTGGTTAAAGCCAATTATTTTCAATTTTATGTAAAAGCAAATAAAAGAGCTTATAATAAGCATTTGCAAACACGTCCTTAATACGAGCATCCGCTATTTTTTATTAGGGAATCGATTTTTAGAATTTTTTTAATTTTAGGGATGCAAACATATAATTGTTTAGGGCAAAATATTTATTAATCAAAAAAACTTAGGTAAACTTTATAATGCTTTTAAACTTGATGGGTAAATACTTACCCACTAGATAGAACCGACTACAAAATTAATTTAAATTTAATTCGGGTCTAACTTCTGTATGATACAAAAGAGGTGAATCGCAATAAGCCCAACTCATAAGCACGTAATTGTTGCGTTTATATTACCGATATTATGCTTGTTTGTCTCGGTTTTATGCGTGTAGGAGGTGTATAAAAGACGAAAAGGTGGTGAATGTTGTCCATGTACGTATTGGAAGTTGCATGCATGATTTATGTGATTAAAGGAGTTTGGACCAGAATATTAGACGGAAACTGGGCATGATTTGGACCTTCCATTTGGGCCAGCATAAGTGGGCCGAAGAAATGAATTGAATAAAGAAATGATGAAGCCCAACCTATCTATATTGGCAGAAAATGGAAGGAAGGTCTTTTGGTTGAGCTACAAGCTATGACATGGAATTAGTACAGAAAGTCCAATGACATAATGTTTTCCTGCCACAGCCACCCAGTCTGGTCAAATCCGCCCATGATGCAGTTAATGCATGGGAGGCTCAAGAAGTAAAGCATGATTTGATGAAGACTTACTTTTTGTTATATTATTATATTTTGGCTATATAAGGGATATATCCCACAACTTTTATCATAACTTATCATAACTCTTTTTTAGACTTTCTCTCACTACTTTAGTTTTCTCTTTCTAAATTCGAAATTCTCTCTATTTTAGTTCATATTCTTCAATCTTCAAGTTAGATAGTAAAAAGCTCTTTAATTCTCGCCTCTGCTCAAGCATTTAATTCGCGAAGATCTGCCTCAGTATGTTCTCTGTTTTCTGCCATGTTTCGTTCATTTAATTCTGCACTTATTTCTGTTTATTTAAGGCTTAGAAGTTATTGTTCTTCCAGTTAGCTTTCTGCATTTATGATGTCTTTCTCGTGCATATTTTCTTGCTTTCATAGTTTAAATATGTGTAGCTAAGCCCTAGATTCGGCTAGGGCAGTGAACACCCGATCCTTGCCTTCCATGAGATCTTAATGTGCTTAAAATTGGTTAGCTAAGTGTTTCTGTCCAGATATGTGTAGATGTCTGTTTAAGATAACTTAGGACTGATCAACCGAGGTTAACTGGGCTGGTATTGAACAGGTAGGGGAGATGGTGGAGTTACTTTCATGCTCAACATGGGTAGCTTTGCTAGTTCGGTTTCTTGGATATTAATGCTCCTTAGTTGTAGATCTATGCAATGCTCAACATGGTAGATCGACACTAGGGTAGGGAGTAGGTTAATGCTCAACATTCCTTCTCCATTTCAAGAATAAGATTTAGGTGCGTCCGTGCTCAACACGGCATCTTAACTGGGCAACCTTAGGAAACCGATTAATCTTAGAATCGAGGATTGGAGGCCGATTAGTGTGGATCTGCCCAAAGCCGAGTCGCCTTTAATAATTGTTCTCATCCCCTGTTTTTAATTGCGCAGTTTATGATCATTGTCTAATTTTAATTAAACCCAAAGTTAATGGTGGTTACTAACCAAACCCCTTTTCGGTCTTTAGAGATAAATTGCTTAAATCTACCCATTCCCTGTGGATTCGATCCCTGCTTGCTAACTGTACTTGTATTAGCTTAGTTGTCTGTCGCAGGTGTAATTATAAATATTGTTTGGTTCGCGGCCGATTTTAACGACGAAGTCGCCTCCGACCACCAAACAAGTCTAAATCTTACCATAGTTGACTTGATATCTACCAATAAATAGTTGATGGGAAAAAGGAGTGGGTGTGTTTTCTTTAATACTAGTGGTCGCATATTAAAACTCGGTTTTCACTACATAACAAGTTGGCCACATACGATACATTGACATGAGTCAACTATGTTGTACAATTTTTTTTTTTTTTTAACGTGGCCCGCCTCGGGTACCCCCAGAAAACAAAAAAGTTCAACCACCCTAGGCTAACCATAAAAGGGACAAGTACAGAGGCAACAAAGGGAAAAAAAAGAACAACCCGGACCTATCGATCCCGGGCCAACCACCTTCACCAACTTTGCCATCCCAAGGGGACAACTATGTTGTACAATTTTAGTCACTACTTTGGTTGCACTCATGTTTTTTTGTAAGCTTATATTTTATCAATATCTACGGTACAGAATATTTGTGGGCCCATAGAAAAACAAGAATTTTCTAACTTCCTTGTTTTGGATTACATATTCTAAATCAAACCCCAATTATTGCTCCAATGATTTAAACAACAAAATGATTGGTTCGATTCAATTTTTTATGCCTAATAGTAGTATTTATGTTCACACACGTTTTTAATTTAATTGTTTTTGGATTAATCTTGGACATATTCTTAATCAAAACCTAATTATTGCTCCAATGATTTAACAAGCAAAATGATTGATGTAAGAGTTTATTTTATGCCTAATTACTATTTTCAATGAGGAACTCACAACCGTTATTTTAGAGTTTTCAGATCATTTAAGTCATTTTCGAATTAATGCATGTAGTTACATTTTAAATTTCACGTGTTTTATTAGATGTAACATCTACGAAGACATAGAGCGATGAAGTAGCTAAGAACCGAGAAATTACCGCGACGAGGAGGCCGATCTCGACCGAGCCGAACAAGACGCCGCAGAAGGCGCCAATGCAGACGAGGAAGTCCATCTTGCCCACCTTCCATATGCTATAAGCTTCGTTGATGTCGATAAGTCCGGGCAAGGCAGACAATATTATCGAGGCC
Source organism: Lavandula angustifolia (assembly GCA_028984105.1). Lineage (NCBI taxonomy): Eukaryota > Viridiplantae > Streptophyta > Magnoliopsida > Lamiales > Lamiaceae > Lavandula > Lavandula angustifolia. The sequence continues at coordinate 13,371,469 of CM054804.1, read as the reverse complement.
AAAATTGCAAGTGGAGTGTAGTACAATAACCTTGTCAGAAACAGCAGAGATATCAACACTGTGATTGACATCACAATGTTCGATACCACAGTCTCGCAGCCGGCACTGAAGTTGACCGCGGTTCGCGAAAACGAACCTGCATTTAAAGACGGGTTCAAAATTTTAAATGAATAGTATAAAATATAGAAAAAAATATATATATTGTAGAGTCAGTCACTTGAAATAAAATGAAATTTGTCTTGCTTTTATACAAAAATACTTCAAATTGTGGAATAATATTGCACCAAAACCCTAGCTTAACGTCTTTTTCTTACAAGATTTTATGCAATTTTTTAATATGAAATGTATTAAATACCCTTAAATGTCTAAAAGTGGAACTATGAAAAATAACAGTATGAACAGCTAGGAATTTTCAGTGATTTTATGTTGTTGAAAAAGAAAAAGGTGGGTGTAAAAATTTCAGGGGCGTGTTGGAATTACGATTTTATATTAAAAAAAGGGCAACAATATAATGTCATTTTATTTACAAACTTACGAGGTAAAAAAACTGAAAATATGAAAAATTAAATAAACGGTGGGAATTTTGATGCTAAATTATTCCGATATTTTTTTGCAAATAAATGCACTATATATTTATTTATTTTTTTCCTAGAAAATTAAAATGGTCTTGAAATTTAGATATTTCTCACTAGTTGCTGTGTAACAAGAAGTGCAAGATCCAATAATGTTCATAACTCCCATGGCTACCATCTCTTTATTCCCATCCAAATGATAGATACCCTTTAATGGATGCAAAAGATCTCCCAACAGCAATAGCTTCCTATACATGAACTCAACATGAGAGAGAAAGCTAGAGAGAGAGAAAGAGAGAGAGTGAGAGAGAGATACTTACAGTGAGAGCTACAAGGGCACAAATCAATCCAATTTTAGCAGCTTCTCCAACATGTTCACCTCCAAACTCAAGCTGATGAACTGAGATGGGATTTAAACCACCTTTGAGATGTTTTACGATCTTCACGCCGTGCTTATCGGCCTTCGTTAGGTAGACTATTAAGGTGGATAATATGACGGAGAAGAGCGGCGCCATTGCCGGCAGCCAGAAAAGCTTCCTGTTCCTTCTTCCCTGCAGTTTTAGCACCAAATTAATTTTTAAGCTAAAATAAAAAAATTAAATTAATTAGGTAAAAGTAGTTCTTTTTTGGTTGATCATAACTTACGATGAATCGCGTGGCTAAGATGAAGATCAGAAACAAACATCCTAGGACGAAATTCAAAGGATACCACTGTTGCAATGCAAACACATATTATTTTCACAGACTTTTTTAATTAATTCTTGAAAATTAAATCATGCCTTAAGAAACAAATGCGTAAAAGGCAAAAATAATAGTGAAAATTGTGTAAAACTATCATGCACTTTTTTCTTTTCGAAAAATCCCTTGTATTATTAGAAAATATAGGACGAAAATCCCACCAATCAAATTACATGCGAGCCGATTAAATCTGGCGGGATTATTTTCGTGTAATATTTTTTAAGAACCAATCGTATTTCGTGAAGAAAAAAAAAACAACAACAACAATTTACGAATTTTTATGTAAACACAAAATACATTTTTGTATTTTTTTCCGGAAAATATTAGATTAACTAATTACTTGTTGATGAAGTGCTTCAACAACAGCTCCGACAACAGAAATCACATCTGTCTTAGAAGTAAAATGGCTGATTCCGAGCAATCCCTTCAGCTGCTGGAGGCCGATAACAATGGCGGCGCCGCCCATGAATCCGACTATCGCCGCATGCGAGAGAAAATCGATGAGAAATCCCAACCTGGCAGAAATTAATTCAAGAAACAAGCAACCCTTTTGAGTTCCGAGAGATTAAGGAAACCCCACTTCTGCAAGTATCTAGAATGTTCTACCTGAACAAACCGAACAGTGCTTGGAAGGCGCCGGTGAAGAAGGTGACGGTGAAGATAACTCTTAAGTATAATGCCGGATTAATGGAAGGTTCTGCAATCTTCGAGACCATGGCGGAGAGAAGGAGCGAGACGACGGCTACCGGCCCGATCGCGATCTCTCTCGAACTCCCCATAACGGCGTAGATCAAAGGTGGCACAACGCTCGTGTCTGAATTTTTGCAAAACAAATAATTAATTAGTTCGAGAAATAGCAATTAGTAAACTTAATTAATGAATTAGTACTCGTTTAATTAATTACTTACATAGTCCATATTGAGGATCAAGCTTGGCCAAATTAGCATATCCAATACTCTGCATCAAATTAAAAAAAAAATTTAAAAAGTATTTTAACAAACTCTTCTTTAGTGAAGATTAATTAATCGCGTGTTAAAAATGAGGCCGGCCATGACGTCATTCTTGAACTTGGTAGCTTTGTAGTTTCTTCCCCACTTAAGGATGGGGAAGAGGCCTTGTAAGAAGACTAGAGGCTTGTTGTTGGTACGAGGTTTTTGGCCGGGCAAAACCGCCGACTTGACAGAGGTGTAGAGCTGCTTCCACGGCGGCGGAGGTTCGGGGGAGTTGAGAAGCCACTTGGCTCTCTCCGACCCGGCGGCGTTGGCGGCGGAAATGTCCATCTGCTGTAACTCCATTGTGAAGTTTTCAGCAGTGATAGTGGGTATGAATAGTAAAGTTTTGAAGTGTTTGGGTGAACCCAATGAGAGAGAGAGGGAGAGAGAAGATTCTCCTAGAGCACTTTAAATACGAGCCCTCCATGTGTGAAGTGCATTCAAGGCGCCACGTAATTTTTTTTGTGGAAGGAGATTTTGATGTATGATTTTGATAATTCGAATACTATAAGGTAAAATTTGAGTAATTATTTAATTTTGAAATAGATCGAATTAGTTATTCCGCAAATAAAATTGGATTGAAGATGTTAATTACTCGGAATATATCTTACACAATTTTATTTGAGTTGATTTCTAGAATAGCCAATCGTTTATATAATAACATTAACATATACATAGTCAAGATTACCAAAAAGGCAAAAACTCTCAAGCAATACCGAATCTTGAACTTCCATATTTTGTGCACTGAAAAAAGGTCAGTATGACGTTTCTTCAGAAACATAAATAGTTTTATCATATTTAGTTAATCATTAATTAAAGCAAAAAGAAAAAGAAAAGGGATTTAGGCCTTGTCAAATTTGAATAGTGAAAAAATTGCAGGATTTTTTTCTGATAATTTTGGTTATATGGTGAATGTTATTATGGAAGTGAATATTATCCGAAGTGGCTATTTTTGAATAGTACCGCATTTACTTCATATCATTTCATCAGTGAATTATATGATAACGCATAATTGGCATTCCCATTGAGTATTCTTATTCTATCTTATATCACAAGTTGTTCAATCATGATGTGATGTAGAGCCAAGTGGGAGTTGAAGGCGAATTTTCACTATCTTATGTTCTTATGTTCCGTCGCCATGAGACACCATCTATACAAATTCTATATACATGTTGTATATTTATTTCGTATTCATTACAAAGTCGTATATTTTTACCATAAGAAAATAATTATATTGTCTGGAAAAATGAACAAATCTTGCTCAACACACCTACGTAGTGCGGGCTCTTCTTATTTAATGGTCCCAATATTTTCGAATGATCAAGGTAACATTTTCATGGGGCAATTCTTGAAAATTATGTGTGGCTTTTGGTTCTAGCTTTATTTAGTGCTCTACTCTTTTTGAATGATCAAATCCACTAACCTTGGAAGAGTATATAACTTGGAAAGAGATAGCTCGATAGTGTTATTAAGTCACCTTTATTCGAAATTAAATCCAACTAGAAAAACATAATTTATTTAATACCCGAACTATGTATCATGCATCGCACTTTTTTAAAATAAACTAATGTTACCTAAAAATGACAAAAATACTACTATAAGATTATTATTTTTAAAATTATGCATGGGTATATGATAAAGTCGTCTCCAATGTATATAAATATATTCATATTATACCACTTACTAAAAGTGAAAATTCAACATCTTTTATTTGACTGTCACACCTGTCAACATGCAATGGGGGAGACTGGAGAGCATGATGAACAGTTGTAATTCCTTCCTCTTTTGCCCTGCGCTGAGTTTGACTTTCAAGTGGAAAAGAAATGGAACTGACGTTTGATTTATCAACTAAAAAACTTTACAATTTAATTCGATTTGTATGCATATTTTCCATAATTATTTAACATCAAATCTAGCACGCATGATATAGAAACGTGCAATATTCAATTTTCAGTTTCATTAATGATTTAATGTCATAATTATACTTTTCTAATTAACCTTAATTTCTTCACCAATATTGACTTGGTACAAAGAACGAAAACGTATATAGTGTTAATATATGTATTTTATTCAAGTTTCCATCCACATACATTTTTTGATAGAAGCCAAATCAAGGATAGAATCATTCAAATCATAATTGTATAATGTTTTCCATATCAGTACATTTTAATCGACACAATATTATTTGATCCCATGATGCGTTAGATGTCTACAGTAGGCACTCCTTTAACCTCGGAAGGATCCGAAAAAAGAACAAATTGCACTTTAACACCAAAATCTTGAAAATTTCCCGGCACTTTTAATGAAAAAAGCAAAAATATTTGGAAGATTTTGATCACCAAACCAAGATCGGGTTGTTGCATTGCATGATTTGATTCTTGAATTATCAAAAAGATTTGATTTTTTAAGCAATTTTCAACTTCTCTCTCCAAAATTCTTGATTGCTCTTTTAGGGCTTCGATTGATCGTCTTATTTTCTAAGAATACTCTTGTGGGTAGAGTAGTTCTTCTTGGAAAACTTTGTTACGAAACGGCCCTTGAAAGATGGAGTATTTATGGAGTGGCCCCAGTTGTGGAATCTAGCATGGGATTGGGGTTGCTGTTCTAAAGTGACACCCACTTTGTATGGTGTTGAAAGATTTCCTCGGTGAGTATTCTTGGACTTGTTTGTCTTAATTAAGATTGTGGTGTGCAAAAAAATGTGGTAGTTTATTGTTTGCCCTTAATTCGATTAAATCTTGATTCTTCCATACGGCCCATCATTACATGTTGATTTTATTGGGAAATGTGAGTTGTTGGGACTATACTGTTTGGTTTAAATTGGGTGTTTGTCTTACTTTCTGAGAGAGGATTTTGACCTAATTCTAGGGAGAATTTAGAAAATTCTCGCAGTGGAAGATCAGTTGGGTTTATGTTGTAGGATGAATCTTTAACCTATTACACAAAATGAACCCCATATAGTCTAATGATTTTGGCCTCTAGGTATAGAACTTTAATTAGTTTTATTACAGTTGGCTTGATTCTTGGACTTATTGAAGAACAAGTAGAGATCTATATTGCATGGACAGGGGACACGCGATAAGAGATACACAACACGATATTGATGCGGAACACGATATTTTCTAAAAGCTTAGTACACGACACGACGTTTGGAGTGCAGAATAAATTAATTTTGCATATTTCATTAGAATTAGGTATATGGGACACGACAATTGGAGTGTCGTATCGTGTTAAAGTGTCCAACACGGTGTGTTGAGGTTTTCTGAAGTGTTCGTGCAACTGAGGTAGAGATTGACTTGAACAAGTGGGCTTTCGGAGCTATCTTAATCAGACATGTTTTCGAGTTTCTCCTTTATGGTTGAACGTGTGATTCTCATTTTATTCGCATATTTTCCTTAAGAATGATCAAGAATTATGGATGAGCATGCTAAAGGGAAATCTTAGGAACATCAAGCAAAAGTTTACAAGTCTAATATTTATGCTTGAAAGTTGAGTTAATTTCAAGAATGCTGCCTTATTGTATTTCTTGATCTCTAATAGTAATGCTTGATATGGAATTGGGATGGATTTCAGAACCTTGTTCGTTCTGCACTTCAAATCGGACTAATCTTCTATTTTTCAAAGTCATTCATAGTGAAACTTTTCATACATAGTGGATTAGTGGTAGGTTTATGATCCATTTATAATGAAACTTAATTTAGAACCTTTAATGTGGAAGATATCATTACACTCCCATTTACACCGGTGAGCAAACGATCCATGTGTCGACGAATCAAACTCAAACTCTAACTTCTCTGCTACACTAGATTATAACTAGTCAAGATGAATAGTTATACAAACTATCAAGATTATAAGTTTGGTTTCTCATCTTTCATTTGCTATATGTGTGTTTTGTAGTCTACATTCATGATAGAGAATCATACCGAAGAGCGAGAAGGAATGGAGAGTTTGACTTCTTCGAGCCATCCGGCTTTGCCATACAAGGTTGGAGTTCCTCCGAAGCAGAAGCTGTGGAAGGAGTTCTCTGCAACGTTGAAGGAGACGTTCTTCTCAGATGATCCTCTTCGTTCGTTTAAGGACCAATCAAGATCGCGGAAATTCACCCTAGGAGTTCAAGCTGTCTTCCCAATCCTATCATGGGGAAGAAGATATAATTTGTCTAAATTCAAAGGAGACTTAATTGCAGGACTCACCATTGCAAGTCTCTGCATTCCTCAGGTACGGTATAAACGCGTAGTTTTGCCGATGCTTTGTCAGTTTTAATCCTCTATATAGTACAAATATACTCGGAAGGGGAGAAAAATATTACTATAGAATGGACCTAATAAAAATAAATATAGAATGGTCCCGAGTTGAGATTATGATTTTTTTTTACTATAAAGATGTTATTCTTGCATAGATTATTATACGGAAGTTTTATTGTAATTCTGTTATTGATTCATAGGATATTGGATATGCAAAACTAGCAAATTTGGCTCCTCAATATGGTCTATGTAAGTAACATAAGTAGTCGATTTTTCGCGATTTTAGGAGCCTTGACCTTCAACATTAAGCGACTAATTTCGACTGCATTTACTTAGATTCAAGCTTCGTCCCACCTTTAGTTTACGCCTTAATGGGAAGCTCGAGAGATATAGCCATTGGACCGGTTGCTGTTGTATCGCTTCTTCTGGGGACTCTTCTGCAGGACGAGGTTGATCCGGTGAGCAATCCGAATGAGTATCGTAGGCTCGCGTTTACCGCCACTTTCTTCGCTGGCATAACACAAGCTACTCTTGGCATTCTTAGGTAAGTTTCTCATCATTTCAAAATCATATTTAATTTGATGCAAAAATTTGACTAGATTGAGTGTGTATTTTGTGCCTTTTTTTTTTTTCAGATTGGGATTCTTGATAGACTTCTTATCACATGCTGCGATTGTTGGATTCATGGGTGGCTCTGCAATAACTATTGCACTCCAACAGCTTAAGGGCTTTTTAGGCATTAAAAAGTTTACTAAGAAAACAGATATCATCTCTGTTATGCAATCAGTCTTGAGCTCAGCACATCATGGAGTAAGTTCTCTCTTTCTCTCTCCCTCTCTTTCTCTCTCATAGTGGCTTATGTTTGTTGTATTTGCAGTGGAACTTGCCTACTATTTCAATCGGAGCGAGTTTTCTCGTGTTTCTTCTATTAGCCAAGTACATTGTAAGATTCATACTAATTTCCACCTATCGAAAGAAGCTATCGATGATGTTCACGATTCTAATACGACGATTATGCAGGGGAAGAAGTACAAGAAACTTTTCTGGGTAGCCGCCATTGCTCCGCTCGTATCTGTAATCCTCTCCACCTGCATCGTCTACGTTAGCCATGCGGACAAGAGAGGAGTGCAGATTGTAAGACCTTTCTTTCCATTCACTTCTATTGTGTTCTTCATTGAACTTCTTTTACATTGTGTTTGGTTGGAGAGAATTAGAGAGGAAAGAAATAGTGAAGATTGGAGAGAAATGCTATTTTTTTCTTGTTCTGTTGTGTCAAGAAAAAAGAAATGGTAGGCTCCACATGATTTTTTATTCTCCCCAAATATGAGAAGAAAGATGAGTGAAAATAAACTTGACTACAAACGGACATCATAGAATCCTTCATAATTTTCTCTTATTTTTATAGTAAGAATATTTATGTCTTTTTTAAATAAACACTATTTCTCTCGTCTCACTTTTTACACAACGAAACAAGGAAGAGGGAGAAGAAAATACCTCTTGCTCTTCTCTTTCTTCTCTATTTCTCTCGAACCAAACAACATATAAAATCTACTCCACTTCTCACATTTTTTCTTTCTCTTTATTTTCTTTCTCTCATATTTATTTCCTCTCATTTTCTTCACGCAATCAAACAAAGGGTTAGAGCTCTTTCTTGTGCAGGTAAAGCATATAGAGAAAGGCATAAATAGGCCATCTGTTGATGAATTATACTTCACTAAGGATTATCTCTTGAAGGGTCTTAGGATTGGGATTGTGGCTGGCATGATTGCTTTGACAGTAAGTGTTTTTTATAAATCACTTTCACTTAAAAGGGGTTTTGGTGATAAATAGCATAAATTTGTCTGAATTTGCAATTTTAACATGAAGTTTAAACCTTGGCGAATTAAAATATGAACTTTCAATTTTTGGCATGCTCCAATTCCCAAATTTTTCCAGCCACCAGAAAAAAACGAAACGGTGTTGTTTTGCTTACTAAGGATATGCGTTCGCGATTGAGGCAGCCTTTTCCTATGCTTGCCATATTTTTCTTCAATTTCCCGTCTTCTCCTTTTCTTTTGTCGATATAGCATAACTTTATGAGCATGTGGTTTCACGAGATTCCCGACTATAGATGACCACATCTTATGACCGTTCATAGGGGTTAATCTTAGTAAACTAAACGATAGCATTTCAATTTTTTCCGGTGGCTGGAGAAATTTGGGAATAACAGCGTGCCTTAAACTGCCAAAAATTGAAAGCTCGTGATTTGATTTGCTAAAGTCTAAAGTTCGTGTCAAGATTGCAAATTCGGATAAGTTCTAGCTTTTTTCGCCAGAACCCCATAATTAAATGATCAAGAAATTAAGACCCTTTTGATTTCTTGTGACTCTTTTTATAGGAAGCAGTTGCAATTGGAAGAACTTTTGCTGCCATGAAAGATTATCAGATAGATGGGAACAAAGAAATGGTTGCACTTGGAGCAATGAACATAGCTGGTTCAATGACATCTTGCTATGTTGCTACAGGTAGTATTTATTATAAATAACTATTTTCTTTTAATTAATGAAATAAAATACGAGACATCGTTTTTCTCAATCCAGAATCGCGTATTTGTAGGTTCGTTTTCGCGATCTGCAGTGAACTTCATGGCCGGATGCCAAACCGCAGTGTCAAACATAGTCATGTCAATTGTCGTGCTTCTGACGTTGCTCTTCCTCACCCCTCTTTTCGAGTATACGCCAAATGCGATTCTCGCTTCCATCATCATCTCTGCAGTCATTGGCCTAATCGACTATGATGCCGCGATTTTGATATGGAAGATTGACAAATTCGATTTCGTTGCTTGCATGGGAGCCTTTCTTGGTGTCGTATTCATCTCCGTGGAGATTGGCCTCTTGATCGCGGTAAGGACTCGGAATCCTGTCGTTATGGTCAAAGATCTCAAATTTACGATGGGTTAAACCTTGCCGTGCGTGCATGCTAGGTCTCGATTTCGTTCGCTAAGTTGTTGTTGCAAGTAACTAGACCAAGAACAGCCCTTCTTGGGAAAATCCCGGGAACGAATGTTTATCGGAATATTCAACAGTATCCGGAGGCAACTAAGGTGACAGGAGTTTTGATAATAAGGGTAGATTCGGCAATTTACTTCTCAAATTCCAACTACATTCGAGAAAGGTAAATTAGTTTGTTAGTTGTTAAGTGAAACTATTTTCACTACTCTGTCGCGTATTTTCATATCCGGTCTCTGCAGGCTACTTAGATGGCTTACGGATGAAGACGAGCTACTGAAGGCGAGCAACCTACCCAAAATCCAGTTCTTGATTGTAGAAATGTCGCGTAAGCAAATCGTGGCCCTTAATCTTGAATTTTTCTTCCCCATCACACCGTTGATTCTTATGATAGATTTTGTCTGTAGCCGTGACAGATATTGACACGAGTGGGATCCACGCTCTCGAAGATCTACATAGAAGTCTGCGGAAGAGATCCGTTCAGGTGAAGAGACTAGCATACATTTTGAATCAAATTTATGTAAGAATGAAGTTTTAACGTTTGTCATGTCTTAACACAGCTTGTTCTAGCTAATCCTGGTCCGGTTGTGATGGACAAGTTGCATGAATCGAACGTGGCTCATTTGATAGGAGAAGATAAGATTTTTCTGACTGTAGCTGATGCGGTTCAGACATGTTCGTCCAAGTTTACAGAGGAGGTTTGAGTTTATCAAAATTTGAGGCTCTTGCAATAATCTTGTAGTAAGAGGTTTGGCTTATAGTAGTGGATGATGAACTTGTTCACAAAAAAAAATTGATACTGAATCAGAAAGAGAGAGAATGAGATCTGTTGTCCCAAAAATCTTATGTCCAAGTCAAAACTACATAGTTTGACTGAAAACTGTGCAGTTTTGCATAAAACAAATGATAAAATGATTACTTCAGTTATTACTAAAACAAAACAATTTTAAGTCAAAATTACATATTTTAGACTGTGACATAATTGGGACGAGATTTTTGGGACAGCAAATCTCAATCGAAAAGGGAGAGCTTGTTCATAAATAAAATTCATTATCAATGAAAATCTCCCAACAAAACGAAAATATTCAAACACAAATGGAAATATTGAAAAACTATAAATGAAGATAATCAAACATGCAAAACATATTTGTTTATCAAGGCACTTGAATAAACTGATAATCACACTACATCAATTTGAAGAGTAGAGCTTGTGATGCCATCTGATTTCATCTTTATCCGCAACTCCGCCACTTCCTCCTCTCTTTTGAATCCAACTCGAACTTGAAGTTTAAGAAGACCCAACTCTTCTTGTTCGTAAAGTATTCGAGCTGCTGACATGGCTGCAGAAATGTTGCATTCAACTACACTAATCTCTTCAAGTGTTGTTATTTCTCCGATTCTAGAAGGAAACCCCTTCAGCCTGTACAATCTGTAAAGAACAAGCTCCTCCAGAACCGGAAAATGGGACTCATCTGCAGTCCAGTAGATGAGATAGCATGAATCAATTTCGAGAAACTTTAGACGAACGAATCCTCCCCCAGTGGTTTCCCACCTCGGGCCTCTGACTGATCGAGGTTTCAATTTGAGAACTTGAAGAAGGGGCAGCTCCGAACCAATAATACACAAGTCAGTCCAATGAAATTCACAGTCTTGCAAGACCAACTTCTTGAGCGAATTTGGGAGCTTCAAGTTCAACAGCAAATCGTCGCGATTAGGGACTTTATGGAAACTGCAGTGTAGTGATTCAAGTTTGGTAAAGAGAGAGTACCGACATTGCCCCTCACCTTCCCCCAAGAGATCATCATAAAAAACTCGAAGTTTCTTAACATTCGGCATTCTCTTGCAGACTTCTTCACTACAGTTAAGATTCACCACCGTTCCGAGTGTTTGTAGGTTTAGCAAAATTGAGCTATCGTCATCTTCACTAGGAGGAGGATCCGGAAGATAAATCCTATGGAAGTCAACATGCCTAAGTTGTCGCATCTCCCAAATTTCAGATGGTGCGATAACTACCTCGGTCTTTATGCCGAAGAGATATAGAAGAAGGAAGCTCGTAGCTTTCCATCCAATCAGTCTGAGCATGTATAGATTCATGAGCAAGGAACCGCAAATTCACTTGCTCAAAAGAAGCTTCGAGAGAATCAAAATAAACCTCGACCAATACTCTCAGCAGGCGCACCAGGGCCGGACTTTCACATATTAGAGTGCGAGCAAGTAATGCTGATTCCGTTGCATCAAGAAATTGCGGATTTTGACACTTCTCTGCAGTACTATCATGAAGTACAAATCGTCTCGTGGAGTATTAATCGTCTTCACGAAATAAACAAACTTCTCCTTCTCAGCTATCCTTTTCCACAAGTCTCTGAAAGGATCGTTAATTTTGCAAATTTTAGGTTCCCCATTTGATCCTGTTTTCGAAACAAGAATGGATTTCCTATCAATGAGCTCCAGTACGAAATTTGATCCGGTCGGTTCGAGCTCACAATGATACCTTTCGTTCCCGAATGCTGCTCGACGAAATAGTTCCCAACCATTACGATTATCAAGAAAATCTATATCATGTATGTATCTGCTAATGTGTGAAGCTAAATCAGATAACCGAGTAGTCACAATGATCCTGCTTCCGATATTGTTCTCCGGAAAGAGATGCTTAATCCGATCCAAACCTCCCTTACTCCGCATGTCATCTAATACAATCAAATATCTCACACCAGATAACATTCTGTGTAGCTTTGTACCTAATTCATCTTCATGTAGTTTAACTAGTTTATGAGTAGATCTTCCTGAGGGAAGAAAGAAGTTGAATTAGAGTTTCTCTCGAAGTGCAATCGTGAGACAAATTAACCCAAGCACGACAATAGAAATGACAATTAATTAGATGATCGTTATAAGCAAATCTACCGCTCATTCCAGTAATTGCGATTGTTACGCGGTCCCGCCTTCCGAAAAGGAGCCAGTCAAAGATTTTTTGTTGCGGATCATCAAGTTGATCCGTAGAAGCCATCTCCGAACCAGGACGTCGATATGGAGCAGGTGGGGTGGAGATGGCGGGCTTTTTGACATAATGTGGCATTTCATCTTGAAGCTTCTCAGCTACCTTTTTTATAAGACTCATCTCTTGTATTATCTTCTGCAAATCCACCAACAGACTCGGACTCTCTTCCGTGAATCCAGCTTGAATTTGATCCACTACGTGAGATTCGATCGCATCCTCAGCTGCATGAGCTGCTGATGCAATTTGCCTCTCCAGATCTTCCACTTTTTCACTTGCGCCTCCCAAATAACTGTAGCTCTCGACATATTCCAGTAAGAAATCAAGATGTTCGCCAAGAGATTCGATCTGGTTCTTGTCGAAACAAGTAGAGAGTCGAAGATGATTCCTGATGTTCTCCATGGTACTCATCACTGAAACAACAGCTGCATAAGCTGCTGCCATCTCTAAATTTCACAAGGAAGAAGGCGGCACCAGTATTGACTTTCTATTTCTTTTTACTTCATGGGAGAAGGTGATATGGATCTGGCCTCAATTACTGAGATTAATTAATTTGTTATGCTCGACTTTCAACGTTAAGAAGAAAATAATCAAATACGTACTTAAGTACAAGTGGCTCAATCAAATACATAATTCCCAGTCTCCAAAAGAATCAAAATGATTCTCAAGCCTTCTAATTCAATCAAAATAAATAATCCTAAGCCTTAAATCCGCCATTTCCTCATCTTTTCTAGTACAACTCGAACTTGAAATTCACTTCCACCGTTCTCTTCCTGTTTTTGCAGTATTTGAGCTGCTGACTTGGCTGCAGAAATGCTGCATTCAACAACACTAATCTCTTCAAGTGTTGCTATTTCTACCATTCCATCTCCTTGAGCCTGTACAGTCTGCGAAGAACAAGGCTCTCTCCAGAACCGGGAAATGAGACTCCTCTGCAGTCCAGAAGATGAGATAGCACGAATCAATTTCAAGAAACTTTAGACGAATAAATTCTACCTCAACCGGTTCCCACCTCGGACCTCTGATCGATTGACATGTCAGTTTCAGAACTTCAAGAAGTGGCAGCTCTGAATCAATAATGGACAAGTCACTCCTGTGAAGCTCGCAATCTTACAAAACCAACTACTTGAGCGAACTCGGGAACTTCAAGTTGTGCACCAAATCATCCCGATCTGGGATTCTACGAAAACAACAGCGTAGTGATTCAAGTTTGGTAAAGAGACAGTAGGAACATTTGCTTTGAACTCCCCCCAAGAAATCATCATCAAAGACTCGAAGTTTCTTAATGTTTGGCATTCTCCTACAGACTTCTTCCCTACATTCAAGATTCACCACCATTCCGAGTGATTGTAGGTTGTGCAGAACTGAGTCATTTCATCATCACTAAGAGGAGGAGGAGGATCTGGAAGACAAATCCTATAGAAATCAAGATGCCTAATTGTAGGCAACTTCCAAATTTCAGATGGTGCAACTAACTCCATCTTTTTACCAATGACTAACGTCTGGAAACATTCCAAAGCGTAGATATAGACGAAGGAAGCTTGTATCAATCAATCCAGTCAATCGGGGCACGTATAGATTCATAGGCAAAGAACCTTAACTTGTTCAGAATGAGCTTCAGAGAGAATCATTAAAAACCACAACCAGTACTCCCAGCAGGCGCAATTTAAACGATACCAGAGCATCATTAACATGGTACCCTCTGTTTCCATTGTGTTTCACCTCATCAAGTAAAAGCGTACACTAATGGATGATGAAATTGTTCTTAGAAAATGTGATCAGAGTGGAGAGAGGGAGAGAGCTTGTGCATGTTATATCTATTAATCCTTCTTGGAAAGATAAAACAATCACACTCCATCAATTACAAGTCTAAGGCTTTTAAGCTCTTCTGCTTTCATCTTCGCCCTCAACTCCACCGCTTCCTCCTCTCTTCTGAACGTGAGTCGTACTTGAAGTTGATACAGATCCAACAGCTCCTGCTCTTCCAGTATTCGAGCCGCCGACACGTAAAACATGATTGTTAAAACATGATTATCATTATCATATGAAGAAACATGGAAACTTGGATAGCAAGAATTCATAAATTACCCTTACATTTTCACTGTTCAAAATTTCAATTAAATAGGTTACGAGATAGATCATTAATATTGAATACAATTACCTCAACCATCCAGTGAATTTCAAAATCAAGAGGCAATTTGACAGTTAGCGCCATGCGACTTTGAACTTCTTGATCTACAACTAAACAAAATCAAAATATTATTAAAGATAAAAACTAATGAGAAAGATCAGTGCATTTCTTTTAGGTCGGTCCATTATTATCCGGTAGGTTTTTGTATTTTGTCAAGATTTTGTTGAAGTAGCACCAAAAAGAAAAATGTCAATTAGCAGAAATCCACCATGAGCATCTATGTTAGCTTATCTACCCAACAAAAGAAGTGACAAAGCATGAAACATCTAAATAAATACACAGGCACATGTCCCTACAGTCTACACCCCAATCCAATCATCATGAGTTTTAGGTTTTAGTTCATGAGAAGTCATTATTTTTAATGCATAATCGTAATTACTATTAGCGTCAGAAAAGTCTTAACAAGAATCAGGTTCTAAAGGCAATTCAAAAGCAAAAAAAGTATCAACAGAAAAAAGGAACATAATCCGGCAAGTACTGTAGTTTATCTTAAGCTTGAATTCAGTAAAAAGCACTAAAAGATTAAGAAACACTTCATAAATAATAATGCTAAATTCCACAAATTAAATACTATGGCAAATAAATTCGACTTAGTATATGAAATCAAGGATAACCAAGATAACCTGCCTTCATTTAGATATAACCAACCAATAAAGAGCGGATGATATATACAACTGTATAGAATATTGTTGCTGAGGCTGTAAACAACTTAAATGTTCACAACTGCACAGGCAGAAGGTCTATCCAAATTGTCATTTTATCCAAGAGATATGGGCAAGTTTAAGAGAGCAACACTTACTTCATGCACAAAACCTGGCTGCGAGACCAGGCCAACTTTCCCTCTTCTGCTAGAACTACCTCCAGACTTATTCCTTCGTCAACCTGCCAAATGAGGGAGAAATTCAGAATCATACCACGATATTGTAACTGCTTTCCAGATGCATGCAAGTTCAATGAACTAAGGTATCATATATGCGATATGAAAACCATAATTAGATGAATATGCAAATGATAAATTTTTAAGTTCCTCAAGAAAATACTAGGAGAAACATTTGTTTGACATGTAAAAGACATGTAAAAGTTTATACAAGACCTCGCTGTTCTCTCCAAATTGTACTCGACAAACGACCATTGTGGTCATTAACATCAATACCTGCAACAATTAAAGTGAAGATACAGCTCAGTAACAAATATAAAGAAAAAAATCAAAAACAGCAAAACACAAGAAATGTTGGGACATATTTTCTGTATGAAAAAGGCTATCCACAAATTATATGAATAATATAAAGAAAAGGATTGATGCTAATCAAGGTCTTAAAAAGCGTAAACGGGTTTCGAGGCGTTTTTTCATGGTTTCACGAGGCGTAAGCCTCGAAACGGAACGAGGCGTAAAATTGAGGCGTAAATTTAATTTTTTCCCCATAATAAATATATAATAACACATAAGTCAAAAGTACTCTCAAATTCAAAATACATGGGATTCAATATTCTCCACAACTAGGATTTTAACTTTTTAGTGAAATACATGGGAATTTGTGGCCAAAATGTCTTTCCTGAAAGAGAAATACAATGAATCTTACTAGCTCATCTAACCTCTTCGTTTTATTAAGTTAAATAATTAATTATACCCAGTTATCTAATAAAACTTCAGGCAACTAATCACATAAAGAAATGTCTAATTTAATATAACCTCTTCGTTTCTGGAAGCAGCACTAATATTAATTTTAATTCACGTTGTTTTCTACTCAATTTTGATTCTAATCTAAATATTTTGGGTTGGACTGACTGAAAATCTAATTAATGTAATTAGGTTTAAGCCCAATTATATTAATTTCATAAGAATTCGAATTCTGGCCCGATAAAAAAGGGACCGCCTCAATGAAAAAACGTCTCAAAGGCGGGCCTCGAGGCGTGCCTCGCCGGAACGAGGCGCTCAGATGAAGCTTATGGTCCGAGGCGTACGCCTCAAGGCGTTTTTTCGCCGTTTCGATTCGAGGCGCACCTCGAGGCGGGCCTCAATTGGGTTTTTTAAAACCCCGATGCTAATACAGAACATAGGGCTAACAAACTCCAAATGAACAAGTCTTTTCAATCCCATGATCATGCTTCAATATCACAAAAGGGAAAGAAATCAGATGAAAAATGGGGAAAGAAAGGAGTAAGAAGCACATTCATAGATTGATATACCTTCAATTCTTCAGTGCAAGGAGCTTCAAGGCACTTCATTTGGGGTAAAAAAAACTTCAGCTGCCTGACCAATCAATAAAAACATAAACCATTCATGATCAGGTAACAGAAGAAAGCTATTCCGGATACAAGCAAGTTCAATGAAACTAAGGTACCATATATGCGATATGACAACCATCATTAGATCAAACAAAAAATGGGTCAAAATATCAATATCTACCTTCACAGGAACAAATGGATGTATCTGACATAACAGGCATTCAACTATTTTATTCTGATCAACATATTAGATAATGGCCAATATATAGGGGAAGATGGGCAATAAATCAAGATAAATCATCTAACATTTAGTCAACAACATTCTGTAAAATATGAGATCATAAAAGATAACCACTGGAATTGGATATTTGTAGGATAGTCAATTGTAACCGATGAGATCCTTAAGAGTATACTCTACAAAGATATTCTGCCGAAAATCAGTTAGTTCATGTTATGTGTATCTAAAACAACTATTACTTCAGCTTTCCTTAAGTTTAAGGATAATATTAAATTGAAGACACAAAGATTAAATATAGAGTTATTGAAGGAGAGAATAATAGCTCTCGAAAACAACACCACAAACACACTCTTGCGAGATTTAAGTTACTCTTCCAGGACGGGCAGACGATTTTCAAGAAAAACCTGGAAGGATTTCCTTGCCGATGAAATGCCTTAGATGCTGGAGGTCCCTAAACTCACTTAGGTTATAGACATGAGCCTGTACCATGAAGCCAATATAAGGAGACTCAGATATGCAGAATTAAGAATGTTAAGAATAAAACCAAAGGCAAGTCAAATGAGTGAAACTATTACAGAATGTAGTCTCAAGATATGTTGGGTGGGGTCAGCACATTTAAGTTGACTCCCACTACACCTAATTATGAAAGTGTCTCCTACTTTGAGAAAGTGGGAATCTTTCTTTTGAATTGGTTGGTTAACGTGTATCATTTTTTTTGTCTGGGGATAAGAGGTGAAAGTTTTTCTCCCACTGGCGAGCACTAGTAAGGGAAGACGAAACGTTTCTCACTCTTGGGGAGGAGAAGACGAAACGTCGCCGGCTTCCTCCTCCACAATTTGTTGTGGATTCGTCTTCGTGATCTCGATTCATCTACCGATCCATTTGGGAGTTCAAATTGGTAATGTATTTCCATTACATAGATTGTAGATTGGATATACTTGTGTTGTTTTGTTGGTAGATTTGATTGTTGTTTGATATCGTCCGGAGTCACCGGATTCGATTTGTGTAACTCTTCATCATCATAGTGGAGTTATTTTGTCTGGACTAGGTCCCGTGGTTTTTCCCAGTTGGGTTTTCCACGTAAAAATTCTTGGTGTTCTTGTGCATTTAATTTCCGCAAGTTATTATTATTGGTGAATTGGTCCATCCTGTTTTAATCGGGGGATTGGGAAATTCGAATTGTTTCCGTGGACCGGTATCGAGAAAGGGTTGAATACCGATTAAAATGGAGGATACAGATAGTGGTTGTATGATTAAGTTGAATGCAACTAACTATTCAACTTGGAAGTCTAGAATGGAGGACTACTTATATTGTAGAGATTTGTATGATCCTGTTCTAGGAGATTCAGCAAAGCCGAAAGATATGGCTGATGAAAAATGGACCATATTCCAACACTTTGCTAATGAAACCAAAGCGGATGAGTTGTGGAAGAAGTTGGAAAATATGTATGAGCGGAAATCTGGTTTGAACAAGTGCTTCGTGTTTGAAGCAAATTGCTCGTATAAGATATATTGATGGCTCGAATATGAATGAGCATTTGAGTACTTTCCGTGGCTTGATAAATCAAGCAACCAATTTGAAGCTAAATTTGGATGATGAAACGACGGCTTTATTCTTATTCAATTCATTCTTACGGGGGGGGGACGAAAAGGGTTTTTGTAAATCCAAATGGTGTATTGACGATGGCCTTAGCAAAAGAGGCCGTGATGAATGAAGAATTTAGAAGGAGAGAACAAGGATTCAACAATGAACCCCGGGCCTTGGTTTCGAAAAGAAAGAACGAAGGGGGAGAAGCGAGGAGAGCAGAGGACTCCACAACAAGCGTGAATAAATCCGGGGAAAGTCCGGAGTCGAAGAAAAATATTGAGTGCTATTATTATGCATTAAGATGGGTCACTATAAGAGTGACAGGAATTTTGAAGGCAAAGTCCGGTGATCAAAAGTGGCAAAGCTGAAAAGAAGGCGAAAAAGAAACGAAGGGAGTAGTGGCGAGCAGATGATGATGATTTGTTTGTACCATGTGATGATGGTGCTGTGAATGCTACTTGCCACCAGCGATTGGCTAGTAGATTCCGGTGCTTCCTATCATGTCTCTATACACGGACATTTCTTCTCTACACCGGTGGTGATTTTGGCTATGCGCAAGATGGGGAAATGAGTCCAAGTGCAAAGTTATTGGCATTGGAGATATATATCTTGATATGGATACCGGTTGGTCATTGTTGGTTTTGAAGAATGCTTGGCATATTCCCGATATGCGTTTGAATCTTATTGCTACAGGAAAACTTGATGATGATGGTTTCACTAGCGCGAAGGGGAAGGGGGGAGATGGAAGCTTACGAGAGGAAATCTCATTGTTGCCGGAGGAAAGAAAAGGAATACTCTCTACCTTGGACTCGTGCGAGGTTAAGCAAGGGAGAGATAAATTCGGTTCGTGATTGCTCTATAGATCTTTGGCAGCACGACTAGGGCATATGAGTGAAAAGGGGATTCGGACACTTGTTCGAAAGAAGCTCCTATCCGAAGTACAAGGTACTACTCTTAAACCTTGTATTGATTGCATCTATGGAAAACAACATAGAGTTGCATTTAAGAGTAAACCTCCATCTAGGAAGTCGAGCCCGTTACAATTAAGTACATACCGATGTGTGCTACATGAAAGATAAGTCTCTTGGTGGTGCATTTTGCAATTTACTTTGAGTTTTATTGATGATTTTGCACGGAAAGTTTGGTGTTTTCCTTTGAAATCTAAAGATCGAGGTCCTTGAGATTTTCAAAGACTTTCACACCAAAGTTGAAAGAGATGGCGGGCAAGGAGGACGATGGTGTTCGAGGGGAGAGGGGGGGGGAGGGAAGGGGGGGAGAGAAGAGGAGGGGGCGTGAGGAAGTTATTGCAAATCAAAGGGGGATCATACTTGAGAAGACAGTTCCTAAGACTCCTCGGGAAAATGGTATTGCGGAGAGAGGATGAACGGATCAATTATCGAACGTATTAGATGCATGTTATCTAATGCGAAGTTGCTAAGTCTTTTTGGGTTGGGGCTTTGAGGACTGCTGTTGATCTAATTAATCTTTCTCCATCAGTTCCTTTGGATGGTGATATTCCAGAGAGGGTTTGGAAAGGGAAAGAAGTCTCTTTCAAACATTTGAGAGTCTTTGGTTGTCAGGCGTTTGTCCATATTCCGAAAGATGAAAGAGCTAAGCTTGATGTGAAATCAAAGCAGTGTATCTTATTGGGTTATGGAAATGAAGAGTTTGGCTACGATGTATGATCCGGTTACAAAGAAGGT
Source organism: Lavandula angustifolia (assembly GCA_028984105.1). Lineage (NCBI taxonomy): Eukaryota > Viridiplantae > Streptophyta > Magnoliopsida > Lamiales > Lamiaceae > Lavandula > Lavandula angustifolia. The sequence goes on along the minus strand of CM054804.1, from coordinate 13,350,998 downwards.
TATCGAAAAAAGGGAGAAACCCAGAAGATTTGAGAAACTGATTGAAAAGGAAAAGAATCAAAAGTCGAAGATCATCTAAGAGATTCCTAGTCATCACCAGAACTAGTTGATTCCGATCACGGGGAGCTGAATCGGAAGCGAAGAAGAGAAAAAAGGAGGGGGGAAGAAATTGGTTTACGATGAACCCGAGGGAAGTGAAGTACCAACTCCACCACCGGTCGGGAGGAAGTTAGGAGATCTACCGGAGAGAAAAGACCTTGCAAGGGTATGATCCTAACGAGTATGTTTTGTTGTTAAGGGGAGAGAGGTGTTATAGTGAGGCTCTTGATCATGAAAAGAAAGAAGAATGGTTGCGGGCCATGACAGAAGAGATGGTGTCCTTGCATGAGAATCACACCTCGATTGAGTGAAGGCTTGGCAAGGGCAGGAGCTCTACGGAATAAATGGGTCTACAAGTCTAAGACTCAAGAGCAAACTTCTCAACCTAAGTACAAGGCGAGATCGGGTTGTGAAGGGTTTTGGTCAAAAGAAGGGTGTAGATTTTGAGGAGATTTTTTCTCTTGTGGTAAAGATGTCTTCCATTCAGATCTGTTCTTGGTATTGCGGCTAGCTTGAATTTTGGAGATTGGACGCCTTGATGTGAAGCGGCCTTCCCAGACATTCTACATGGTGATTTGGAAGAAGAAATTTATATGGAGCCAACCGTAGGGGATTTAAGGAAGTTGGTAAAGAGAGTCGTGTTTGTCGTCTCGCGGGAAGAGCTTGTAGGGGCTGAAGGGGGGGGGAGGTAGGTATAAAAAGTTTGACTCCTTCATGATAGACCAAGAGTATAAGAGGACTACATCGATCATTGTGTTTATGTGAAGAATTATTCAGATGGTGATTTTATTATTCTCTTGCTTTATGTCGATGACATGTTGATTGTAGGTCACGACATCAGGAAAATTGATAGCTTGAAGAAAGATTTGAGCAAGTCCTTCGCAATGAAGGATATGGGATCGGCTAAACAGATTCTTGGGATGAAGATCTCACGAGATAGACAACATGGAAAGCTTTGGTTGTCTCAAGAAAAGTACATTAAGAAGGTACTTGATCGTTTTAACATGAGCAGTGCTAAGGAAGTGTCCTCACTCCACTTGCGGTGCCACTTCAAAATTGAGGGGGGGGGGGGGGGGGTGGGAAAGCAATTGAGGTCCTAAAAGGGGGGAGGGAGGGTGGAGGAGGGGTTTTGTCGGGGGGGGGGGGCCGGGTTGGTTGGAATCGGGTTTTTTGGCGATAGCACACTCTTGCGAGATTTAAGTTACTCTTCCAGGACGGGCAAGGCGATTTTCATAGTAGAAAGACGCTGGAAGGATTTCCTTGCCGATGAAATGCCTTAGATGCTGGAGGTCCCTAAACTCACTTAGGTTATAGACATGAGCCTGTACCATGAAGCCAATATAAGTGTGGTGAGACTCAGGAGATATGCAGAATTAAGAATGTTAAGAATAAAACCAAAGGCAAGTCAAATGAGTGAAACTATTACGTTCGAATGTAGTCTGGGGGGGAGAAAGAAAGGGGTAAAAGGAAATGGAAGGGGGGATAATGTGTAATATAAAGACGGGGGAGGTTTTTATTTTTTAAAACAATTTTTTTTAGTTAGTTTCTTTAAAAATTCTTAAACAAAGAATTCTTAAGTAAATTAAACTTCTTTACCTTTTAAAATTATTTTTCTTTTAAATTTTTTTTTTTTTTTTTTTTCATATTTTTTTTTTTTTTTCTTTTCTTTTATTTTTTTCTTTTTTTTTCTTTTTAAAAAAAAAAAAAAAATTTTCACCACCTCTAAACAAAAAAAAAAAAAAAAAAAAAAAATTTACTAAATAAAAAAAAAAAAAAAAAACATCTTCCCCCTCCTTCTTTCCTTTTTTTTTTTTTTTTTTTTTTTTTTTTTTTTTTTTTTATTCACCATTTTTTTAATTTTATTAATATTTTATTTTTTTTTTTTTTAAATTATATTTTTTTTTTTTTTTTTTTTTTTTTTTTTTTTTTTTTTTTTTTTTTTTTTTTCTTTTCTTTTTTTTTTTTTTTTTATTTTTTTTTTTATTATTTTATTTTTTTTTTTTTTATTATTTTCTTTTTTTTTTTTGAGTGGGTTTTGCCATGTTAAAGAAGGAATTTTAAATGTAGGGTAACGTTTGTGGTGGGTTATGTATATGGGTGGTGTATAATTATTTCTAAAGTATTATTTGATTCATTTTATAGTGTGGCTATCGTTTAATAGAAAAGAAAAAAATTTTTTTTGTAACAAGATATACCACAAAATCTCTCACTGCACAAAGTTGACCTGAAAAAAATTGCCTGAAAAAAATTGCATGTTCCAAGGAAACGGTATGCCTAGAAGTCCAAGGCAGCAACTGATATGAAGCTTAAATTCACTGTTGAGGCCAAAGTATTATGTTTCTACAAAGGGGAAGACCTCCTTCATTGGAATCAAAGAAATACCACAGTCAATAAACAGGGGAAAATACAAACTTTCTGGGTAACAAAATCAGAAACAGCAAAATATAAGGATTTTTGATACAGTTTTTCTATATGAAATAGACTATCCACAAATTTTTTAAGGATAATTTTTAGAAAAGGATTGATACTACTGCAAAACCTAGGGCTAACAAACTCCAGATGAACAAGTCTTTTGAATCCCAGCACCAGACTTAAATATCACCAGACATAAACTTGAGTTGAACACTGCAATGTGAGTAAGGGAATTGAAATACAGCAAAAGTATGAACAAGTTAATTTTTCACAAATTAATCATACGTCCAGCCCTCAGGAAAACGAGGGAAACCATCAATTCAGACGAGACTTGATCCCATCCACCAAATTGCCGCCTCCTTCCACCGCCTGCATCAGGAAAAACAGAATTCTAATTATTCAAACGGCAAGCGATCAAGAAAAAAGAGAGTGAAAGCATAAACAACTGATCAGGAAGGAAGGATTGAAGGCGTTCGAGAAGACGATGTCATCGTCGTTCTGGAGAAGAAATAGAAGTTGATAAAAAGTACTGAAATTGAAATTGAAATCGAGAGGGCGGGTTTATGGAGCATCTGATTCTTGCAAGGAAAGACTTCAATCAACGACTCTTCTATGTAAGGTAAGTGAAGTTGTTCATAAGGAAATAGAAAATTTATTAAAGGAAATAAAATTTAGGGGAGAGAAAATAAGTTATCAAAGGAAATAAATCTTTGAAATATAAAACTTCGCAGTAACAACTGGATAAGTAATTAAAATAAATAAATAGTTCGGATTAATTTTTCGAACATCATAAAACATGGTATTTGCTTTGTCACGTATGAGGAGGGATCACCGACATTTTGGAAAATCTTAATACATCATGATAGAAATTTTTATCGATGTATTATATAATTGATATACACAGTCATTATTATTTATATAATTTTTAATTTTGATTTCTATATTTTTTGGATTAATTATTATTGAGCTATATATCACTCGTATATATACATGATTTATTATCATTTTCATTATTAGCCAAATGAGACTAATTTACAATTAACTAGACAAAGTTCATGTGTTATAATTTTGTTACGTAAGCCTTCATATGCCGTGTCAGATTTCAATTCTACGTAAAATATTTGCCGGCATAAATTTTTTAACAAATTGAACATCTATTTATACACACATTTTAAAATTCATAAATAAAAGTAGAATTCGTAGAAAATTCGTATATTTATGAACTAAAAAAGTTGACCTAATTTTAATTGTAAATTTAGGTCTGAATTGTGATCTAGTGACGAATTGATAAACGATTTTAGTTGTTTTTTTGGGGGTGGTGTACACCTTCCTAATTGTTACATTAAGGAAATATTCGATTTATATGGAAACTGTCATATAAGAGTCTATATGACCGTTATTATTAATTTATTTTAATTTTCTAACCACACAAGTATTACTGAGAAGGCGCATCAAACAATTGTACATATGTATATTTTGATGCAAAAATATATAAAATATCAATTAAATGATATAAATATACCCAAAATTTATCTTTTTATTAACTATATTCATTATCCTATGTTTATTTAGTACTACATATGTTGAACCTCTAAGATTTATGTACAAATTACAAATTACACACTTTTAATTATAATGTTACTTAAAATTTGTGCATCTTTGTTACACAACATAAATTAGGTTACTTTTGTTCGATAATATTTTCGCTGTCCGTTATAATAAAGCTCAAGACATATTTGCACTTTATTTCTTTATTTTTAAGTTAATTTTCGAACACAATGACCTCTTAATTTTGATAGAGAATGAATCCAAGTGTAAATTTTCGTAATGATGCAATACCAATCCAAGTGTCACGTTATATTCGACGTATATTATGTGGTGGATCTATAAATGCGCTTTGACAAAGCGGGCCAGTTATTTGAATTAATGATCTGGTCTTCCAAGAGGTCACCCCATTTGATTCTTTTATTTTATTGGGTTGTTTCACAAGCTGGATCCTTTATTATTAATTAATAAATGAATTGAGTGACTTTAAAGGGAAAAATACTTTCATTTATTCCATTAAAAATATTTTGTTTCTTTTAGCATCGAGTTTAAGAAAGTACTATTTGTAGTGTATTTGTGTATGTTAAACTTTTGGTTATTTAGTTTTTATCTACACATTTTTAATGGAACACTTCAATTGAGAATATAATTGAGAAGATAAAAGATGCTTTTAATGGATGAAGTAACAAATATGAGAATCTATATTTAACATGAGAACTAAGAATCATGCATAACTATTATATGTTTTATGCATAATTTTTATGTTTTTTATGCCATAAAACTATAATTTTACATCATTCATAATCCTTATATGATTTATGCATAAAATTACAGTTTCTTTTTGTATAAAATATACAAGAATTATGCATAATTCATAGTTCTCACGTTAAATGTAAATTCTCACTAGATCCAGACCCACACACTATATATATGTATTGGTTCAAATGAGAACACCCCCCTTACTGTAAGAAGTGAGAACATTTTCGAGCTATTAGATTTGGAGATGGAGGGTTGAATTTTGGTAGAATCGCGATTTTGGTGGAGAAAAGGGGGAGGGTTTAGGTTTTGGTGGAGAAAAAAGGGGATGAGGGTTTCGAACTATAGGGGAGCGGGGTGGGGATGAAATGAATTGTTTATTATTTGTAATTTATTTTTAATATATATTAGTATCTAAAAATACTTTATTACCCTTAAATGTATCGTTTTTCTATTGCAAGTGTATTTTCGCGAAAATGGATCAGCTACTCACTGCTTTAAACTATACACGTTAGATCGATTCAATTGGGTCGATCTATCAAGTGTAAGATTATTCTCACTTCTCAATCTAATACCATTTTCTCCATAAAACCAAACCATATATATATATATATATATATATATATATATATATATATATATATATATATATATGAGAGGCTTCTGTAGAGAACACCCCCTTAACGAAGGAACTAAGAACAAAATCAATCCTTTCATTTTGCACAACCAAAGGTTAGGATTCAATATCAAATAATTGAAAGGAAAATCCATTAAAAATTTTTATGTTAAAAGAAGGGTAAGAAAGTTAATTTGTGCCTTTTAATTAGAAAAAGAAAACCTACGCTCTTATTCTGAATTCATTATCTCTCTTTTCTCTAAACATCAGGCCGTCCCTACCTTCTCTTTCACTCCCAAACCAGAAAAACAAAATCTGCAGGTCGTCCCACCTCCGACGCTGCGTCGTCGTCCCTTAATCATCAACAACGTTGTGTCACCGCCATCGTCATCAACATCCAGATTTGCAAAGTGAATCGAATTTGTTGTTTCTCTCTTCTATCTCTCTCATCTTCGATCGAGCCATCACCTGCATCGCTGCCACCGTAATTTACAGAGATCCAGCCATCCCCGTTGCTGCTGCCATGGTTTGCAGAGATCCAACCACTTTAGTTTAGATCCTACACTCCAGATCCGCATAAATCTGGGCTCGATGAAGTGAAAGTTGTATGCATTTTTGTGCAAGAATTGTATGCACTTTAATTCAGTTTTTTATGCACTTTAATTCAATTTTTTATGCACTTAGTTCGATACCGTATGTATTTTTATTCAAAACAGTATGCACTTTTGTTCAAAATTATATGCAGTTATTTAGAAATAATATTCATATGGCATGATGTTTTTCGAACAGCAAATTCTGAAAAAAAGAATCGAAATTAAGCGAAAAATGATGAAATTTTTTCAAGTTGATAGGTTGAAATTTCCAACTTTTGATTTCAATTAAGAAAATTGAAAAATTACATTGTAACAAATTAAAAAATAAGTTAAACTTTAAATAATATTATAAAATCAGTTTGTGAGATGATAACAGATAAATCACAACTGAGTTTACATTCAAAAAGTTAAAATAAAAAGTTTATACCTTAATGAAATGAAATAATATTTAAACTTTAAAATATCTCATTTAATCTTGACCACACATCTTTAAAATAAAAGGATATGATGTGTTTTTAATTCCTTCATTAAGGTGATGTTCTATATATATAGTACTAGGGCCCGTTTGGTTGTCAGAAAAAGTAATGTTGTCAGGGGTTATGATTATATGGAATATGATTGCGAGGAAAATGATTAAGGAAAGTCAAATTATTGAGTAATTTGATTCCATGGAATATAATTATAAAGAAAGCAGATTACTTACACTTGTTTGGTTGATACTAGGAACTGTAAAATCATATTATTAATAATATAAATAAAATATATTTATCATCAATTATTTGTTAATTGTCATATTATTATTTCTTAAATATATAAAATCACCGAAAATTTTTTTATTGATAATTTTTTTATTATATAATTTATAATAAAATATTCAAAATATTTAGTTAAAAATATCTTTATAATATCAATAACATATTTTTTAATAATAATAATAATAATAATAATAATAATTAGTTAAAAACATCTTTTTAATATTAATAACATCTTTAATAATAATAATAATAAACTTATTAAATTACTCATTTATTTTAATAATAATATTTTTCAGAATAATAAAAAAATTATTTAAGAAAAATAGTTATTATTAAATTGTTATTATTGGTCATAATTTTTTTTTAAATAATAATAATAATAATAATAATAATAATAATAATAATAATAATAATAAATTACTTTCCTTGTACCAAGGAAAAAGAATACTTATTCTAAACAAGGAAAAAAAATCCACAATTATTATACCATTTTTCTTATTTCTAGGATTCTTATTATTTTCTTAGTATTTTGCTAAAATTGAACCAAATACAGAATTTTAAAATCTTGGAATCAAATTACTTTACGTATACTATCAAACACAAGATTTTAATAATTTGGAATCAGATTATTTTCCTGAGGCAGAATCCTTACCAACCAAACGGGGCCTAGAGTACGGATCAATGATGTTCAACCATATACGATAAACTAGAAATTAATTTAGATCATAAATTTTGTTTTGATCAATTTTGACATAAATTACTATCATGTAATGTTTTATAATATTCTGACGGTAAATTTGTAAACACAAATTATTTACATTATCTTTTATTTTGGAATGATATAAATATATCTTATTTTGGAATAAAAGTATAAATAATTATTATTCTTTCTAAAAAAGAACAGAAAAAATATCTTTGATTAAAAATATCCTTCATTTTCTTGATATTTCTCAAATATCAAACAAATAAAACAATAAAAAGATGTGGTACGAAAAATGCCCCGGGGATCTTTAGTAACTATTGAACCGTCACATGGTCTACGCTGGAAATAAGTTAAAGGCAAGGGTAGAAATGTCAGTTGGCGACTTTATAAACATAACGACGTTCCAGTTGTGCAGCTTGTAATTTTGCGCCCAGCATCATCTGTCTCACTCCTAGGTGGCCCATACCATGGCCCACCAATCACGCTTCGCCATGCGTGTATTGGTGGGCCAACCTTTTATAATTAAAATAGTTTTTTATTGTTAATATGGCCCATCAATGTATGCGTGGCGGGACGTGATTGGTGGTCACCGAGTGGGATACGGGAAATGGGCTAGAGGAAGCGGATTGGTAATTTTGAAGAGCTGGAAGAGGAAAAATCGAAAGGGTTGGAGCGAAGCAGAGGAGTTGCCGTTATCCATCCACGCTCTCTAAATCTAATCGTTTTCTCTCTCTCCACCCGTTTCTCGGATCAATCTGTTTAGGGTTTTTGTATTCTTATACGAGTTGACTCAGCCATGGTTTCCGATTCGATCCCTAACGCCTCAATCCCCTCATCCAATCCCAGAGATTTTGCCAAGAAGAAAAGGGTGCGCATTACTTCGTTATCTAATTTGTTTGTGTGTGAAAGGACATTTTGATTTCTGAATGATTTCTTGGTTCTTGCTTCCGTTTTCTTGGAAATTTGGATAATTGATTTCTTTCTTGGTGAATTTTTGGGGGGAAGTTTTTGATTTTATCTGTTTGTTCCTTTTTCTTGGTCGGTATTTTATCGTTTCTGTGATTTGTTTTCTCATTTTCTTTCTTTTTTGTCAGTTAGTTGCAGATATTTTGTATAATCTTTTGAAATTTGTAGGTAAATCTTATCTTTTTTCTTCTATGAGTTTCTAAGATCGGATATTTCGTTTATTAGGCAAATCGTTCGGCGAAATTGAAGCAGTGCAAGCTCGATGCTAGGCGTGAGCAGTGGCTTTCTCACGGTTTGTGAAATATTTTTATTTTTCCTTAGATTGAAATCGATAAGGAATAGACATAAATTGGATGTGGTATTAATGTATTTGCATTTCCAAGATCTGATTTTCATACTTTTATATTGATTTAGTACTTTTATATTGATTTAGCGCTTTTTTTCTATGGGTTATTACCTTCATTACAGTTATAATTATAATTGTACTTGTTTGGTTATATTTGGTGAATTGGGTTGTTCATGCTATCAGTGAAAAGTAAGGGTGGATGTAAAGAGGAATTGAATGTTGGAGGGGTTGCATGTAATGGAGCATCTATGCTTCTTGAAAATCAGAGGAGCGAACAGATAGGGAAGTTGGAGATAAAGATAAGAATCGAGGAGAAGATTTATGGAGATGGATCGTTACTGCATAACTACAGTGATTCCGAGTCCCCAACCAGCCACACCAGTAGCATTTCAGGCAGCAATGACTCGGTTGCCAATTTCACTGCAAGTAGTAGAAGCAGTAGCAGCATTAGTACTAATGGCTTCTATTCAAACATGAGCGAGGAAGAAGAAGAGGAAGATGATTGTTTGGACGACTGGGAGGCCGTTGCTGATGCATTGGCTGCCAACGATAAGAAGAACAACACAGAATTCGACTCTCCTCCAATGAAACACGAAGATTGTAAAGAGATTAGCAAGCCAAGTGTGAATCCAATCCGTGTTGAGAATGCAAGAACTGCTAGCCTTGTAAATTGTTGTGCTTGGAGGGCGGATGATGCTTCTCGCCCTAAGGCTTTACCCAATTTGTCGAAGCAGTATAGCTTTCCTTTGAAGTCTGAGCGCTATTTAGGACCAATCCCAACAGCATGTCCGATTTGCTTTGAGGATTTAGACAACACTGATTCGAGCTTCCTCCCTTGTCCGTGTGGTTTCAGACTCTGTTTATTCTGTCACAAGAGGATCGTTGAGGAAGATGGGCGTTGTCCCGGCTGCAGGAAAGAGTATGAGGTTGAACCTAATGAAGGAGCTTTTCAATTGGCTCGTTCGTGTAGCATGGTTACGCGGTCTTGATAAGTCTCTGTTTCTTGAACTTTATGTTTCTTTCTGTGCATTCTTGCTAAGACTGTTTTTTAGCAGACTTAGATATTGGTGTAGAGATATCTTTTGCTCGTGATTTTGGTCAATATATCTTGTATTGTGGTAGAAGGAGCTGATGTAGAAGAGACCTATTATGTGAATAGATAAAATGGCAGAAAAATTTATTTCTTGATATTGTATTTTACTTCATGTTGAAATGCCTTAAACTTCTTTGAATATCAGAGTTGTTCTTCAGTAACTTTAGGCCTATATATAACTCTATGTTGAGCAAAATTGGGAAGATTCTTGTGAATTCTAAATTCTTGGCATGTGGATTGAATTGGAAGGCTTGAAAATCATTTGTTGATGACTGGAAATTATATATGTATTTAATTGAGCCCACTTGTACTTAAGTATTTGATTATTTGCTGCTAATGTTGAAAGTGGAGCATAACAAATTACTTTATCATAATAATTGAAGACCAGATCGATATCATCTTCTTCAACTAAGAAGAAGAGAGTTGAATTCATCATTTCCCTCTCCCATCAAGTGAAAGAAAGAGAAAGTCAACTCAGAAATGGCAGCAGCAGCTTATGCAGCTGTTGTTTCTGTGATGAATGTTACGGAGCAGATCAAGAATCATCCTCGCCTCAATACTTCTTTCGACGAAAACCAGATCTAATCTCTTGGCGAGTATCTCGATTTCTTGCTGGAATACGTAGAGAGCTACAGTTTCCATGGAGGTGCAAGCGAAGAAGTCGAAGATCTGGAGAGGCGAATTGCATCAGCAGCTTATGCAGCTGAGGATGTGATTGAATCCCACATAGTGGATCGAATTCAAGCTCGATTCACGGATGAGCGTCCGAGTTTGTTGGTGGATTTGCAGAAGATGGTAGAAGAGATGAGTCTTATCAAGGAGGTGGTTGCGGAGGTTAAAGAGGAAATACCAGAACATGTCCGGCGGAAGCCGACGAACTTCATTCCATCTTCTCCTCCAGACGTACGTCGTGTCTCCGGCATGACGATCATGGTGGGACTTGACGAGTTTCTCCATGAGCTTCAGGACCGGCTAACCGGGGCAAACAATCCGGACAAAGAAACAGTCCCGATTGTTGGCCCCGGTGGAATGGGTAAGACTACTCTCGCTATAAACGCTTAACTAATCCTATAATTACGAGCCATTTCCATTCTCGTGCTTGGGCTAATTTGAATCGCGATTGCAAAACAAGAGAAACTCTCCTTCAACTTCTTTCTTGCCTTGTTAGATCCACTGATAAACTAGTTAACTTACATGAAGATGGATTAGGCGCGGAGTTGCTCAAGATTCTATCGAGTGAGTGATATTTGATCGTACTGGATGATCTGCAGAGTTTAGAAGCTTGGGATAGGATAAATTGTTTCTTCCCGGAGAATAAAAATGGAAGCCAAATCATTGTCACTACTAGGCTATTTGATTTTGGTCCGGATCGCGTTATCATGACTTATCTCGATCTTTATCAAAGCTGTCTTTATCAAAGCTGGGATTTATTCTGTAAGATTGTATTTGGAGGTGAGAGTTGTCCTAGTATGTTAGAACTAATAGGAAAGGAGATTGCTAAACTCTGCGGCGGATTTCCCTTTCTGATTTCCGCGATTCTTCGAAAATCGTCTAGGAACCGAAAGATTTGGGAGTACGTAGCCGAAACCATCAGCTCGAAATATTTCTCAGATGATGAGGTTGATCAGCATCAGAATATACTGATGTTGGCTTATAATGCTCTGCCTGCTTGTTTGAAACCATGTTTTCTTTGCATGGGAGTGTTTCCCGAACATTGTGAGATTCGTGCTTCACGACTCATCAAACTTTGGGTTGCCGAGGGATTTTTAAAACCAAGTAAAGGATATACATTAGAAGAAGCTAATTGCGTGTTGGAGTCTCGTTCTTGTTTTGAGAAGAGGATCGAATGGGAAACCAAAAGCTTGCAAAATGCATTCTCTTTTGAGGTAATTATGCATAAGGTTGGCTGAGAAGGAGAAGTTTGTTTCTTTCTTGAAGGCGGTTGATACTCCGGAAGGCGTAAACAACGAGAGTCAATTTGTACTTCATGATGCGACGGAATCGGCATTATTTGCCGGCTCTGTGATGTCTGAAAGCCCAGCTCTGGCGTCGTGTAAATCGCGACTACTGAGAGTATTGGTCGAGGTTTATGTTGATTCTCTCGAAGCTTCTCTTAAGCAAGTGAATTTGCGGTTCCTTGCTTATGAATCTATACATAGACTGATTGGATGGAAAGCTACGAGCTTCCTTCTTTGGAATGTGCAAATATTCATCTTCGGCAGAAAGATCGCGGTAATTTTCGCGCCACCCAAGATTTGGGAGATGCAAACTATTAGACATCTGCATTTTTACCGGATTCATCTTCCGGATCTTCCTCCTGCTAGCGATGACGAAGATGAAGATGCCTCGATTATGCAAAACCTACAAACTCTCGGAACGGTGCTCAATCTCGACTGTAGTGAAGAAGTCTGTAAGAGAATGCCGAACGTTAAGAAACTCCGAGTTTTCTATGATGAATTGTTGGGAGAGGAAGATGAGAGAAAATACTGGTACTGTTGTTTTCGTATAATCCCGAATCGGGACGATTTGGTGCGGAACCTCAAGTTCCCGAGATCGCTCAAGAAGTTGGTTCTGCAAGATTGCGAGCTTCACTGGAGTGACTTGTCGATTATCGGTTCACTACACTTTCTTGAGGTTCTGAAGCTGAAATGCCAATAAATCCGAGGTAGGAAGCCGTTGAGGATGGATTCGTTCGTCTGAAGTTTCTCGAGATTGATTCGTGCTATCTCATCTACTGGTTTGGGGATGAGTCCCGTTTTCCGGTTCTGGAGAAGCTTGTCCTTGGCAGACTATACAGGCTCAGAGAGATTCCTTCTGAAATCGGAGAAATACAAACAGTCAAAGAGGTTAGTGTTGTTGAATGCAGCGTCTCTGCAGCCATGTCAGCTGCTCGATTTCATCGAGTTCAAGTTCGAGTTGGAGTTGGATTCATAAAAGAGGAGGAAGTGGAGGAGTTCAACGCAAATATGAAATCAGTTGGCCTTGATAGCTCTAGACTTCAAATTTCATCTGGTGTGATTATCATTTGCCTCGATAGACATATTTTTTAGCTTGTTTATTTATATCCATTTTCATCTGCCTGAATTACCGGTTATAAGTAAATGGAAGGCTCAACTTCACAAGGTGTATAGTTTTTTTTGTTCTTAGAACATATCCGTCCCACTTTTTTTATTTTAATAGTATTCGACGCCAAATTTAAGAAAGTGGATCTGTGTTAAAGTAGATGGAAATCAATTAAAATGGTGGAATCATTTATGATCTATGAATTAATTTCCTTTTTTATTTGGATGAAGATAAGAATAGTGGGAGAAACAAAAAATAACTAAGACAACATTAACATGCTGGGAAGAATATTTTATCTATATAAATCTATTAAATATTATTATCAAAAAATCAAATTTCCTACGGTTGAATGATCAAATGGATAATGATCAATAACATTAATTACTATCTCCATCGCATTATTACCCCCTCCCATTTATATCTTATTTTTTTAATTGAATTGTTCCATTATTTTTTTCTGTTTGTAAAAATGAAAAAAATTAAATTATTTATCCTAAATTAAAGTGGGTCATTCCTTACTCTTTACCTATCCATATTTTATACTCTCTCTCCAAAAGCCTTTCTTTTTCACGATTCCGTTTCGATCCGAACTCATAAATTTATAATTTTTAAGTTAAACATTATATTATTTCTTCAATTATAATAAGGAAAAAAAATCAATTACCTCAACTATACCTTAATAGAATTTGCATGAATTCACATTCATTCAACACAAAAGTTGCTCGAAAACCATGTTCATTTCTTAATACAATTACAACTCATAAAATAAACACATAAATAAAATTTCTTGACGAAAATAATGGGACATAATGAGTATTATTTTGTTTATTTTCAATATGAAAATTAAAAAAATAGATAAAGATGTGTTAAAATAGTAGGTCTACTTATTTAAATTTGTTATTGCTCATAAATTATTTTCATTTTCAAAAATAGAACAACACTAATGAAAGTCCGAAAAGAAAAGGGAACCAATAATAATTGAAGGATATTTTCCTCTAAATATACCAATTTTTTTTAAATTCTCTTCCTGCACATGAACTTTCAATTTAACTTATAAATACACTAATTTTTGATTTATTTCAAATTGCACATGGGTCAAAAACCAAAGCTGACATGATATTTTCCGGCGTGACATGACTGCTGACATGTTGGGTGAGTCAACATCGATCATATTCAATTTTTCAGTAAATACTTTGCTCTTTACAATTTTCATTTTTGCACATGAACTTTGAATTTAATTTTTATTGCCACAAAGTCGAAATTTACTATTTTCTAATTTTAATTTATTTCTAGTAAGATTTTCTCAGGATTTTTTTTAAATATACACAATTTTTTTTAATTTTATTATTAAGAAGAGGTTTGAAGAATTTCTCATTATAGTTATTTGTTGCAACAACTTTCTCGAACATCTTTTTATCTAAACTTTTATAAATAGATGTGAATGCCTTTCGTTGCATTCTACATTTTACTCCCATATTACACAAAAAAATAAAATTAAACATTATTTGGTTTAACATTACAGAAGTCTTATTAAAAAAATAATAATAATAAAATTCAAATTTCGACTATGTGCAAGAAAAATAAAATTCAAAGTTCATGTGCAAAAAGGAAAATAATAAAGTGTTTGTATATTTACTAGTAAATTGGATACGGTTGATGCTGACTCACCCGACACGTCAGCAGTTATATCACGTCTGAAAATACCATGTTAGTTTTGATTTTTGACCGGTATACAATTTAAAATAAATCAAGAATTGGTGGCTAAATTAAAAGTTTATGTACAAAAATAATATTTGAAAAAAATTAATGTATTTAAGGGATCAATGGATCATATCCCATAATGGAATGAGTATTTTATAGCCTTTTTTTCCTTACCCTAAAACATAAGTTTAAAAACGAGCAAGAAGACACGCAGCAGACTTTGATTGGGTGAAGGTGGACCCATATCACCCACTATCCCAAACGGGACAACCAATCACCTTTCGTCTTCTCCAATTACAAGAAACCTTATCCTTGCTGTAATAAACAACTTTACTGTAAATATATTATATTATATTAATAGAGAAGCACAAACTGGCCCATTGTTCTTCTTCCACTGGCTAGTCTCTCTACTCCTAGAATTCAAATTAATCAGAGCATAAAGTAAACAAGCAGTATTGAAAATGGGTGGCAGCCGCTGGATCAGACCTGAGGTATGCAAGATTCATTCTTTTTCAGCTGTATTAAATTGATTTTACTGGAACAGATTTTCATTGGTTTATTTTTGTAAAAAGGGTGTTCACATATGTGTAAATTTGTAGGTGTATCCACTGTTTGCTGCTATGGGAATTGCTGTGGGCATCTGCAGCTTCCAGCTAGTCCGTAATATCTGCATCAATCCTGAAGTCCGGTACTCTCTCTCTCTCTCTCTCTCTCTCTCTCTTATATATATATATATATATATATATATATATGTATATTTATATTTCAGTGTATATATATGTGAGGAAGATTTTGTAAGAACAAGACTTTGATGAATTTGTTTAAGGGGTTTTGAAGGTTAACAAGAAGCTTTCTTGGACTCTGTAGTAATGATTGAAAAGAGTGGTGTATGAATATGAGAAGAAAAATGATTTCATATTATTTAATTCTTGGACATTGCTATCAGGCTCAAAATTGAAACTTTGAGCATAAGTGGGAATTTTCAGCCTTTTATATTTCATTATGAACTATTGATCTAGATGTATTATGTTTCTTTGTGTTATTTGTCGATTAAAATTCTACATGTTTCAAACTCAATGCTAAAATTGTTCTTTCTTTTGTTGATTTGATTAATTTCTTGGCATTTTGTCCAAGATTGAGGCCTATGCTTCTTGCCATTTCTTGATTGTCATCTTCAACTTCATCTATAGTTTGTACTACACAACTATGAAGCTAAAATTAGTTAAATGAATGGAAATATGATTACTAGTATTTCTTATTCAAATAGATCAAGCAAAGAAATTATGATACAGTAATTGAATGTTGATATATGCATGCAAGAAAATTGATTGTGATTGTAAATAGGGTGAACAAGCAAGCTAGGGCTGCTGGAGTGCTGGAGAATTTCGACGAGGGAAGGAAGTATTCGGAGCACGCTCTCAGAAAACTCGTTCGTAACAGAAAACCCGAGATCATGCCATCCATCAACAGCTTCTTTGCGGATCCACAGAAGAACTAACCTTCTTGGTGAGAGACATAACATGAAGTTTCTACATTCCATAATATGATCACTCTTTGTGTGTATCTGAGATTGTATTGGCTTTGAGTCTGAGTGAGAATGTTAATTTACCAGAATAAACTAATGGATCTTGATATATCATAACTCATGTTATGATTATTGAAATATTAATGCTATTGTTGTGTAATATTGTGGATTGTTGGGGTGTTTTAGTGATTTTATTTCTCCGAGTTGATCACTAGTCTCACACCAGTGAGATAATTACATATGTATTTTTAATTCAAGAAAATTATTAACAAAATAGTTAATTTGATTATAATACACATACAACTATGATAAAAATATATCTGTCACCATCTCAGTAGAGTAGAACATATATTGAGACACAAAAAACCGAGTTTGCATAAGAGTGTTTGTAAAGCTTCTGAAATTTGGAAAGAATAGATTGAAATGAAGAAATGTATCACATAATTAGTGTACATGAAAATGGGATAATGGAAAAAAATTGATTAAAATGAAGAAATATGCCACATAATTATCTCCATATAGTAATGGAAAAAATGGATTGAAATGAAGAAAGCTATGATATTAGAGTATAATTTCTTCTTGAACGCTAACATTGAGAGTCTTGTTTGGAAGAACAATGCTGCTCATCACCACAACTTCATCTTCTACAGTCACTGATTCACCTGCACCAACAACTTCCATAAGCTACCTTCTTTAGTAGTACATCCGTCCCGTTAAAAACGCCTCAAAACTTTTCAACACGAAAATTTAGGAGCATGTGTTTTGTTGGTTTAGAAGTGGGACCCACTTCATTAAAGCAACAAAAGAATCATTTTTTACCACCGAGATGTTATTTTCAGTATAGGCCAATATTAGTGGACGTTCCAATCAGAAAATCGAGCCAAAAATAATACTCCCTCCGTCCCATTATTAGTGGCGCCTTTCTTTTCGGCACGGGAATTAAGGAAATATGTAATAAAGTATGAGAGATGAGTAGATAATAAAGTAGGAGAGAGAGATGAGTGTGATAATGAGAGAGTAAGAGAAAGAAGATGATAAAGTAGGAGAGAAAAATTAGTATAATAATGAAAGTAGATGATAAAGTAGGAGAGATAAGATGATAAAGTAGGAAAGAGAGTGGTAATTTTTTACCAATTTGGGACGTCGCCACTAATAGCGGGACATCCGAATTAGGAAAGGTGGCCACTAATAATGGGACGGAGGGAGTAGTATTAAACAAGGGCGAAAAGCTCGAAGCAAGACTGCAGAAAGTACCTAATATGGTCACCCCAAGCTTCGCGTTGTGATCTCCCGAAGCCTAAAATACGCAACATAAACATTATACAACATATAAGACCCAACGCGCCCAAGAAAAATAAAAATACGAGACTAGAGGTGAAATTTGAACGTGTAGCAATTTATTTCGACGTACTTGGACTCTTGACCACCTCCCAATGGAAGATTTCCATCCAACAATCGCGTGAATCACCACCGCGTTTTCCTTGTTAACATGATACTAAATGAGTTCGATTAGTATGGATTTTTCAAGTAATTCGAGCGATTAGTACCTTGATTTCGACATCATCAAGAATAATGCAGTCGACAAGCCTCACACCAGCTCCTATCCTAGCATTAGCTGATATTGAAACATTTGTACCAATCTGTTTCACATATAAACATACACAAACATAATATGCATAAATTCTATAGCTTAACTCAAAAAAAGGAAAAATAAAAATAAAAATTAGACTACCTTAGCAGTAGGATGAACTTTAGCAGATGGATGAATATAAACATCACCAGAAATAAGAGCCTTCTTTATGCCATCTCCATTAGCTAGCAAATGTGGTGAAGTGAGTCTGAATTGAGCGAGGTACAAACCCGAACACTTGAGCGACATTCTGCACAAACCGTATCATGTTAGATAGGATCCGAAGGCACAAGAATCAAGATCAAAAACTCGACAAATTTATCTCACCCGGGAGTCTTGATTTGTTCCCAATATTCCTTAGTTTCATACACGTAAAACTGCTTCTTCCCAGCAAGTGGTGATAGAATGTCTTGATCCAATCTCACAAAATCTGTTGGTAGACTCCTGTTTGCTGATTGAAGCGCTTCAAAACTCGACACCCGCCTTAAATAAGCTGCAGATATGGAAAACCGGATAAGTTGGAGAAATAAAATCTGTACAAGATTTCAAGCGTTTTGCATACCGCGGTCTTTTCTTTGTGTGGATACGCCTTGGATGGCTGTGAAGATGTCGGGTGTGAATATATACGCGCCACAATTGATCCGGTCACTCACCTATTCCACACGTAAATCGAAAAAAACATTAGCAACATGTAAGTATAAAAACTAATTAGGCCAATTAACTTTTTACTCACAAAAGTTTCAGGCTTCTCTGTGTAGTGAAGCAATTCATTTGTAATAGGATCAGCTACAAGTTCTCCAAATTGATCTGCTGACTCTGCAGAAACCTGTAAAAAACCGAGTAATATTGTAGACGATAATACGAATTAGGGTTTGCTAAAAGGGAAGAGAAATGAAGAGTTTAAACCTTGATAACCAAAATGGTTCCCATCCCACCATAGCTTGTGTGTGCCTCTACACAGCAAATCATCACTCATATGTTTACTAATATACAATTTTAGGTTCATATGTTTAGATTTCGATAGTTATTTCTTTTTTTTTTTTTTTTTTTAAAAAAAAAAAAAAAACCCAAAAGGACAAAAAAAAAAAAAAAAAAAAAGCAACCAAAAGGAAGGAAGGAGTCATTTGGAGTTTAGACGATAAAATTACCTAGCATTTGAGGGAGGGGAAAACTGCAGCAAACATCACAGTTCAGCAGAACAATATGAGACTGCAAAGATGAATTAAACTCTATTAGGCCAAGAAACATTCATTAGACAAGAATGGAGCGAGAATACAAACTGGGCTTTCTTCCATAATTTGATCGCGGAAGTTGTAAAGTCCACCAGCCGAGCCGTGTGGCTTGTCCTCTTTCAAGTACCTAACAAGGAACAAAACAGAAGTAAAAATCTAATCTTTGAAAGTGGGAAGATAAAGGAACTCTTATTACCTAACTGGAACTCTAAGTTCGTTCGATATGGAAGAGACGAATAGTGCAAATTCGCGCTCCTCATAGAAGCCGATAAGGTAGATCTGAGCTAGATTTGGTATCTATATCACCATATAAGAGTTAGTAATGAAGAATGAAACACAATCATTTGACATTCTAGTTCATTTTCATCTACTCATAACTTAAATCAATACAATTATACAAAATAGGAGTTACTAATCAAGAATCTAATGCATACCCTTTTGCAAGCAGAAATAGGATGACTAACCATTGGCTGTCCAGCCAAGGGGAAGAGGGGCTTTGGAATGTTGAGTGACAATGGCCTAAATCTTGTCCCTGCATTTCCAAATCCATCACTAAACAATCAAAGATATGGAAAAAGTTTCTCATTATTGCCCAAAAAATGTAATCCTTTTTATCCATAGAAATCAAGATTAAATGGTTCATTGGAGTAAAACTAACAGAATCAAGAACAGATAAAATAAAAAGTTTTTACCTTTAGTAGGGCCCCCCACCATGATCACAGCCACAACTCTCTCTTCTGAGCTCCCCATTTTCCAATCAAGAAAAATAAAAATACAAAAACCCTAAACCCAGATTTGTAAACTCACTCAATAGACAATAGCCCTTCTAGCTATATATTCCCAAACAGCTAGACGGGGTAAATTAGTTCACGAACAGAACAGAATAGTAACAATTAGAAGATAAAATTGTAAGAAAGTGAACAATGAAAAGACTGATTCAAGATTGAGTGAAAATGAAGTTAAACAGAGTTGAAGATTAAATCCTTCAGTCAGGTAATTCCAACAGCAAGTTTCCACCTCAAATTTCAAGAGTTGGAGATACGGGGTGCCCCTTTGCTTGCATGTGGGGCAGAATTCATTGCCAGCTTAATAGATGGAATAAATTTTGGAATGCCTAAAAGATAAGGTAACACACCTCAGAATTGACTTGGATTGCTTAAATATATTAAATTAATATGAGTTATTTTTGGTAAATCTTTTATTTGAAGTGTATCCCAAATCCAATTCACTGATAGGTAGTAAAATCTGATTATTTAATTTTTTGCATTATTATTGCATTAGAAATCGTCTAACGATAATAGATTTCTCTCATCATCCAATTAAAAAAAAAAAAGGTAAAATCTTTTAGAACAGAGTTTGAAGTAGCGTGGAGATTGGATTGGTGAGAATCTCAAGTCCTTTAAAGAAATATAGACTAAAATTCAGGAAATTGAAGTACATTGAACAGAATAGGAAATGATTTTATTAACTAATCTGATAGTTGTCCAAAGAGCAGAGCAATCTTGCCATTCTGGAAGCTTCCTTTTCTGCTTCAGAGCTTGGAAGGAGGCTTGTACCAACCCCATGCATCATTGGAGATATACTCTGTCACCTGCTTTGTATTCAAGTAGTTGTCCAGTCCCCTAAGTGAAATAGAGAGAGAGAGAGAGAGAGAGAGAGAAACAGAGATTTAGTATAAGCAAGATCAAGTCTAGTGTGATTCTCCTTTATCTTATAAAGACATTCTAAACTAAGTGAAATGACAAAGAATCCTCATTACCATTCTCCGAGTTCGCGGCCAAACCCGCTTCGTTTCTTGCCTCCCCAAGGAGCTTGGGAGAAGCACGGCTGAGAACAGTTTACCCACACAATCCCACTTTGAAATGCCTTGCAAGAAAAAAAAACAAAGAATGAAACCCAACGTATCGTATACTAATCATCCTTGCTTCTAGAAGTACCGGTTACTCACCTTAGATAGCCGCTCACACCTTTCAAGATCGTCGGATAATACAGCAGAACCCAAACCATACCTAAGAAGACACATTTCAGACATGACAAAATTCAGACCAGATTTAAGGGCTGCAAAGTTAATAGTTATTACTATCTCCCGTCCCACTATTTCTCGCTCACTTCCCAATTTGGCAAAGTAATTATCATCATTCTCTTCTACTTTATCACCTTATCTTTATTATCTACTCTCCCTCATCTTCTCTCTCCTACTTTATCATCTACCCATCTCTCATACTCTATCATCTACTCTCTTTATTTCTGTGCCGAAAAGAAGTGAGCTAGAAATAGTGGGATGGAGGTAGTAATCGTTAACTCACTGGGTGTCGTTTGCTAGTTCAATGGCTTCCTCTTCGGTTGAAAATGTTTTGACGCAAAGAACGGGACCGAATACTTCTTCTCTCCAGATTTGCATGGATGTGTTTACGTCTGTGATTATAGTCGGTAGGATAAAGTAGCCTTTCTTTAGATGCTGCAGGTTAATTAGCAAGGTTGGATAAGTTTCATTGCAAGATGATCCATGAGCATCCGAATGTTTAAAAATGTTGTTACCTGAGGTCTTGAACCTCCATACAAAATCGTAGCACCTTCCTCCCTAGCCGTAGAGACGAGCTTCAGCACTTTCTCGTACTGTAAAAAGCATTGTAATAACAGAGTTATACCAAAACTCTTTGTAGTTATACCAAAATTTTCTTGTCAATTTTGGGGTTGTTTTTGCAAGTAGATTTTTATGGGTTTTACATTTGCAAGAAAAAAGGTGATGTCTTGATAATATTAGATGAAATTTTAACAAAAAAATATTACATCTTGCAACACTTTAAGGAAGAAACAGAGCAATCTACTAATTCATAATGGAATTGATATTTGGGGTTGTTCCTTGCAAATATTTTTGTGGGTTTTACATTTGCAATAAAAAGGTTATGTCTTGACAACATTTGACAAGATTTTAAACCCAAAATTATTAAATCGTGCAACGTTTTAGGGGAGTAGATACAGAGATGATGCATTACCTGTCCAGCACTAACAACGGGTCCGAGCCTGCAGCCTTCCTCTAAGGGGTTCGATATTTTGATATTCTCACACCATTTCACAAGCTTTTTCAAGAATGCTTCTGCAATCCTTTCCTGAAATATTTCCACAAATTCGACGGAGTTTATAAATAAGAACATACGCCAATTGAACTGGTATACTCCTAATAACAATATAACGAAACATTTATGATATACATGACCAGATTCACCAAAAAGATTGTAATGTAAACTTGTTGCAAGTTTCTCAAAATGTTAAAAGAGATGACAAACATCCAAATTACTAGAAATTAAGAGGAAAAAAATAGCAATTTATGATCTTTTTAGAGACTCTAGAGACACTTACATGAACAATTAGTCGAGAAGTAGCGCTGCAAATCTGACCGTTTGTCCAAAAACAACCAAAGGCAGTCCACTCAGCAGCTGTTAGAATAGTAAACAGTGAAGATAGACATAAGCACCATTTCTTGAAAAATCAGTGGGACAAATTGATTCAAGCTTAAATAACCAAAACAGAAATGGAGTTTCTTCAAACCTTTATCGAGATCAACATCATCAAAAACTACAATCGGACTTTTTCCACCAAGCTCAAGTGTAACCGGCTGAAATCAGTGAAAAAAATAAATTTTTTTTCGCGAAATGGAATCACGAAAAATCAAAAGATAAATAACTGCAACGACTGTACTTTCACAAGTTGTGCTGCGGCCGTCATAATTTTGCTTCCTGTAGCATTACTCCCGGTGAATGCTATCTATTATATCAAATACGAAACCATAGTTAATTGATCACCACATCATTGACATTGATACAAAATTATCATGAAATGACAAAATTGACCTTGTCAACATGAGGATGAGAAGCCAAAGGAGCGCCAGCATCCGGCCCCCAACCAGTCAAGACATTTAGAACACCACGGGGGAGACCAACCTCCCGACAGACGTCGGCCAACTCCAAACAAGTACTGCAGCGAAAATAGTACAAAATTTAGGGACTAATAGTAGTTTCTCGAAGAAACTAACACTGCCATTAATAAATCAACTTTCATTATTCAAAAATAAACAAATAGGACTAATTGTCGATGAAGACTTACACGGACGCTAATTCAGATGGTTTAAGTATAGTAGTACATCCAGCAGCAAGGGCGGGGGCGACTTTCCACGTCGCCATTAGCATAGGGTAATTCCTACAACCGAGAAAAATTAGTAGTTTCTACAACAATTAGTATTGTTTCTCCATGTTAATCTTCAATGTTCTATAGCAATTTTAATACTCATATCTGTAATTAATAGAATCTGAATAGTTGTAAATTAACAAAGAGGACCAAATATGATAAATTCACCGAATTGAAGAGGAAACTCCTACCATGGTGTAATTCCTAAAAACGAGAAATTAGTAGTTTCTAGAACAATTAGTATTGCTTCTCTGTGTTAATTTCAACGTTCTATAGCAATTTGAATACTCATATCTATAATTAAGAGAATTTGAATAATCGTAAATTTAGCAAAGAGGACCAAGAACGATAAATTCACCGAATTGGAGAGGAAACTCCTACCATGGTGTGATTAAACCAACCACCCCAATAGGTTCTCTCAAAACATGACATTTAAATGTTTCCATAGGTAAGGGTACAGGAGTCTTTTGCTTTTTATCCAATCCCTCGGCAATTTCAGCGTAGTATTCGAAACATCCAGCAACATCGTCCTGCATGAGACACAGTAATAAGTATATATTCAGATAAAGAAAACAGAAAAAACATCTTAAAAAGTAATAGAAGCATACTATATCCCAAGCCGCTTCGTCCAATGGCTTCCCACAATCGAGTGCTTCAAGTGTCGCAAGCTCGGATTTCCTTTCCGTAATCTACATAAGATAACAAGCTTAGGACAAATAAAAGGCTCGAATAGTAATATACTAATATAAACTCAGTTTTGCAGTAAAATCTCAAAGGGTAGTTTTAGAGTAAAAGGCTCAACTACTAAAAGTGAAATATCTCAATCAGATCAAACAAACTTACGCCAAATAAAAGGTTCAAATAGTAATACACTAATATAAACTCAGTTTTGAAGTCAAATTTCGAAAAATAGTTTTAAATCACACAAAAAGGCTTAACTACTAAAAGTGAAATATCTCAATCAAATGAAAATTGAAGGACCTTTGCAGCAATTGCTCGTAAATACTTGGCGCGATGAGCGCCGGTTGCAGAAGCCCAATCCTTTCCCCCATTTCGACTAAGAGCTTTCCGAGCAGCTTCCACAGCAATATTTACATCCTCAGCAGTGGCTGCTGGAATATCCCCTAAAAGAATACAAACACCAAAGAAGAAGCATCTAAAGGATCAGATTTCTGCAGCAATTAACATTAATTTGTTTCGTATAGAGAAAGTGAAAGGTAGAAATATGAAAACATCGTAGATCCAAATCACTAAAATCGAAGTTCAAGACATTGCTTCCCTAATCAACAAATCTCAGAAACCATCAAGAAAGTGAATCTTTTTTCCCTTAATTTACTTAAAAGATCCCAAATCACATGAAATATCCACACTTCCAGCAACTCAATCAAGACTTACACTAAACTAGGTAAGAAAAAATTGAATTACAAAACAACCAATCATGCATATGTGGTCCATGACATTAAAACTCAAATTTGATTGTTTGCTTACCGTTTAGATCAATATCGAAACTGATTAAAACAAACCCACCAAAAATAAAAAATCTAGGGCACATACTGGAATAGAATAAAAAGAAATAAGAATTACAACAAGAAATGCAACAAAAAAAAAAAAAGAGAATAAACCGATAATTTCTTCAGTGGCGGGATTGGTGATCGGGATGCGTTTTCGGTTGACCGGCTCTCTCCACTCGCCGTCGACGAAGAGTTGCCGATGAGGGATTGGGATCGACATTGTTGAGCTTTTCGATGATCAAGTAACTGCCCACTGTGTTTGTTTAAAACCTTTTTACACGGGTTGGACTGATTTTAATTTAATCAAGAATATAAAAATTTCATTAGTCCACTTTTCTTTTTTGATTATTCCACTCAATTAGTCTACTTTCCTTTTTTAACTTAAAATAATACTTTAATATATTCAAATGGATCCCACTACTTTATCTATTTTACATACAACGAACAATTTTTTTAATCTCCGTGCCGAAAAGAAAGTGGACTAATGGAGTGGAACGGAGGGAGTAATTAATAAGGGTCATTAGGAAAAGAAAAATGGCCACGTGCAAAAATATGCATACTTTGGATGGACTAATTCTTGCAACTTTTGCTTTTTATGTTAACAATTGGGAGCTTTTAATACTATAATCTTTCAATTCGTGTTATCGATTAGGCCCTATGAAAGACTTTGTAGGGGTTTATAGTAATTATTTTCAGAAACTAATCAAAATGACCAAAATAACCTTAACCTTTTCAATTTCTTAGACAGGTCAAAGGTGTAACCAATATCCTTTTCAATGTGAAAAGTCAAAGGCATCACAAGCCACTTTTTTGAAATGGACAATAAATGAAAAGTTAACGATACAATAGTCTATCTTGGCTATTGTTGGGTTATGAGTCAGTAGGAGATACTCAGCAGTTAATGAGTTAAAATAATATTATGGAAAATCGTAGTAGTATTATGGAATTGAAGATCCCAAAACCCAGCTATAGTGTAGTGTCGATAGAACTAGATGATGTATACGCTAGACTGTTTTTATTTTATTTATCCTTCTCTATGTCCTGTACGGGGTAAAATGTTGGATTGATCTTCTGTCGAAGTTACTTTCCAGAACCCCACGTCATCAGTGTAATTGCTTGCGTTCTTAAGTCGTCGTGATCTTCGCCTCGTAGAAGACATCTCATCGGTGACGAATATCGGCATAAGAACTCTATGCAAGCTCGCATACCTTGCGTCATCATCGACTATACTCAAGAGAATATCTCTTGTCGGCCGACTCGAACGAAGAAGACGAGACGCTTAAAGTCTCTGTATCCTACGAAAACGACCCGATTGTTCAAGTCTTTTCGAAAGTCGGCAGAAGACCATACGAGGATTAGGGAGAGTCAACTCCGATGTCTGACACATCTCACCTACCACAAACCTCGACCAATGAGAAGCCGCCAAAGCATATCTGCTCTGACCAACTAAAGTTGCTCTCATGTACAGTGTCCAACAACTCTGCTGCAACAATTCGAATTTATGGTCGTTTTCTTTGGAAGCTTGTGACGCGTGGCATCGTCGTCTCCAACGGACATATGCCTAAGTCACAACTATAAATAGAGAAGAAATCCGAGCTTCACGCACGGGATATCAAGGGAAAAACGCTCAAGCTTTCAAACGACTCTAGCGCATTCAAGATCAATCCAGCGAAGAACTTGTCCAATAGAAAATCATTAGTTCTTCTCTTTAGAGTTCTTTAGATCTCCCTTCTCTAGCTAAGCTCATTGTCAAATCTATAGCTTAGAAATTCGAAGGAGTTCACTTTTAGTGATTGTTCTTACTGTAAGAACTCCTTCCTAGTTGGAGATTATCTCCTCCTCTTCAAACTTAGGTTTGAATTGTAAAGTCACTAAGGACTATAACTTAGAAGAGTGCTCCGGTCAGCCGCAGATTCTTCTTGAGGCTTGCTCGATAAATCAACAAGACCTCCGTTCGGCGGGGCCGTGGACGTAGGATCTTGCGTATCCGAACCACGTTAAAAATTGCTTGTGTTATTTACTGTTTTATTGCATTACATACAAACTGATTACAAAATCATAACTTTGCATAAAACGTATTTCAAAGCGCACTAGCCAAAATACTTTATCTTGCGAAAACACGTTTTCAAACTGAGACGAATCTCCGGGCCCCACACTCTTATCCGCACAACGTCTGCGACTGAGTTTCAAAGTACTGACAAAAGTCAGTAGGAGAGCTCAGTAGTTGGCACACTTATGACCCGCGATCGGAGGTTACTATTTGACACTGTTCATCAGTTGCAACCTACAGCTCAGCTGTCCTTCGCGTTTGAGAAAAGAAACTGTGATCAGGTGTATTCACCCCCCCTCTACACCTGACTATCTTCTCCGGACCAACTGCTATTTTGAATTTGGACTATATTCGACCATTTCCACTTTATATATCCTCTTGAGGCTATTGGTAGATTAAAAATTAACGATAAAATAGTCATTTTTGCTATTTTGTGAGGTAAGTTATAATGTATGGCTATGTTTAGTTTTTACTTAGCATTTAGGCTATTAGACCATTCCACTTTATATATCCTAGTAGCAAGACACTAATACAAAAGTAATATTTGTTTGTATGATGATTGATGAATATGAAAATTTTCCCAGAAACAATATTACAATGGTCAAAATAGCAGCAAAAGTTTTCAGTAAAAAACGTTTCCCAGTTGAAATTTTACAAAAAAAATTAAGTATTAATTAGTTGTAGCCCAGAACAGAAATCTTGGCTTGAGCTCCACCTTGAATGTAGACAAAACTGCACTCTGAATTAGGTTGTAGTATTTTAAGCCATTCAGGAAGTTCATAAGTATTCTTCTGTAGTGTTGGAGTTAAACCCCATAGAGATCCAGTTAACCCTTCAAGATGCAGCTTCAGTTCTCCAATCGGCTTCCCACACACATTCTTGATCACCACCTGGTGCCGGTAAAATGTCTCCTTTCCGACGGTCCATGTCTTAGTTATCGAGTGAAGAAACTCAACCGGAGCAGCTGCAAGAAATGGTGCAGTTTGGTTATGATCATGCAAAGTTTGTTAGGATGAAATTCATGGTGATGGGAGTTGGTTTACTTGGTTTGTTGTAAGAAGTGGTAGGTATAGGCTTAGGCTTCTCATTTTTGTATGAACCTAAAATTCAGACAAAAAAATAAATAAATCAGACATTGATAATTCTTGATATAATGAGACTAATTAAAATACAATTTTGATCATTTGATGAAAAGATGCATTTTGATTAGGATCATAAAAAGTTTCTTAGAATCAAATTCATGGTAAAGATAATTAGTTTACCTGGTTTGCTGTAAGAAGTGGTGGGCTTTGGCTTAGGCTTCCCATTGTTATATGCGGCTGAAATTATAAGAACAAAAATAAATAAAAAAATCAGACATTGATAGATCTTGATGTAATAAGACTACTTAAATAACAAAATCTACAATTTTACAAAAGAGACAAAATCTCAAAACTTTAAAGACCCATATTAACAAAATTTCAAAAAATTTATAGAAAATGTGAGATTTTAAAGAATGTGTGAAAATTCAGGTAGGTAAACAATTTAGGAGTTGTGGCCTCACACGCCTCCCATATCCACCTATGCTCATAAAATTGAATTTTTTCACTAAAAAAACAAATTAGACATTGATACATCTTGATGTAATAAAACTACTTAAATAACAAATTTGATCATTTCATGAAGTTTAGTGATTTACCAGCAGAATTTGCAGACAAAGTGTGTAATCTTGAGAAAACTCCAACAAGGGGAGCAGTTCCACACAATGTAGGCTCAGTTTGTTCATAATCAGACCTATCATCTGTGAATTCATCATTGGCATTGGGCCCTCCAACAAGAGCGCCATGTATGACATTAGGGTTCGCCTCGGGGCGTCTGTACCACGTCTCGAGCCCCTCGACACATCCAACCACGGACTTCAGTACGGAAACTGGGGCGATGGAGGCGCCCCTGTGATGCACGTGTTGAGGATAGCTTTGGCCGTAACCCACCACGTAGCTCATCGATTTAGGGTTCTTCCCAAGAATGTAGTCGGCCTAAATTTTTGACATTAATATCCGTGTTTTAGAACAAGAAAATCAAGAGAACATACCGAGGAACGGGAAAAAGACAAAAAATACCCTATGATTAGGTTAAGATAGGCAAATCAACCATGTATTCTTTTTTTTTTTCAAAAAATACCCTCATTCTTGAAAAGTTTTGCAAGAAAACTTCTCCCGTCAATTATTTAGTTTGATTAAATATGAAGGGAGAGGTTTTTATGCAACTTTTTTAAGAAAACACAACATTTTTTGTGAAAAACGAATGCATGGTAGTTTAATTCATTTTCACATACTTTTATTTTGCCTTTTTTCCAAAAGAAACAAGATTAGTACTCCTATTTAACAAACATACTTGTGATTTTGCAAAAAATACCCTTGTTCTTGAAAAAATTACAAGAAAAGCCCTCTGTCAATTCTTTAATTTGGTTAAAATATGAAGGGAACTTTTTTTTAGGAAACAGAACATTTTTTCCGAAAAGCAAACACATGGTAGTTTAATTCATTTTTACGTACTTTTTTTGCCCTTTTTCCAAAAAAACAAGATTACTACTATGTAACAAACATACTTGTGATTTGGCAAAGTTGAGCATTTCTTGAGGCTGAATCTTCCCATCTGGGCAGTTGACAGATTGCTTGGCCTTAGTTAGATAGTCAGAGTAGACTGTGAGGACAAAAGTAGCAGAGGCAGAGTACTGCAGATTGTTCCACTCTCTCACATAAAGAAGCCCACCTATTGACATCAAACATTGCCTCAACTTTTATCCCCAAATTCTTGAAAAAAGACTATTACACCTTTACAAAAATCTTGAATTTGCTATACTAACCAGGAGTTATCTGTACATTGTATCCATCATTCTTTTGCATACACGAGCACGTAAAGTAGTCGGCTTTCGCTTGGTATTGCTTCAGCGTATCAGCATATTTCCCTGCAGCTCCATCTAGCAATACCTAGAAGGGTATAAAGATTGCATTTTTATTGATTAGTATAGTTTTTTTTTTTTAATTATTTTAAAATTTAATTGAATTTTTTATTTTTATGTAGACTTACCTTTGTGAGAAGGATTTGAACTCCTGCATACTTGTTGTCCCAAGAGAACTCTTTGACAGCCCAGCCGGTTCCTCCGAAGGATCCGCAGTTATCGACGACGTATTTCAAGTAAGATTCATCCTTTGTAGCTCTGTGTAGCCATGTAGCACCCCACAAGAGTTCATCCTAAGGGAGAAAAGATTGATTTGATTAAGAAAAGTTTTTTAATAAGTGATTTTGTATGTGGAGAAGGAATGATGGGAAGAAGTCTCACATAGTAACCGGATGATGTGTAGAATTGCTTGGCGTTTTCAATTGAATCAGTGAACAATCCTCTGAATCTGTCTGCAAATGAGAAAATCTAGAAAACAAAAAACAAAAAAATGTCATTTTTTTTCGATTGAGGGGCCAAAAGCAAGAATCTTTAGTCTAAGGATGATAATTTGATGTTAAGAGACAACCAAAAAAAAAAACCTTATGTTTTAGTGGAAAAATTGAACTTTATATGCTTTTAAGTGACGCGTGGGTTTACAAATTCAAAATTGTGTGCCTATCCGAATTTTTATATATTTTTGGAAATTTTTACTATTTTGCTCCCAAATTTAGAAATTTATCTAATTTCTTAAATTTTAGATTTACATCCCTTAATATCAAATTTCGTCTCCTAACTAACCTGCTTGGCGTGCACTAGGAGAAGACTAGAGTAGGCAGAATCATAAGGCTCAAAAGCAAGAGAGGCGGCGGCTAAGGCGGCCGCGGTTTCTCCGGCAAGGTCCGATCCCGGATTCTCGGCATCAAGCTTGTATCCTGTCCGAGGCGTCGACATGTCCTCGGCACGTTCCCAACAATAATGGTCCGACGCTCCATCTCCGACCTTAAATACAAGAAAACACATTAAATACACACGACATGCATATTAAAAAAGACACAATTTTTACCATATATAACAAAATTATTGACCTACTTAATTAAACTTTTTTTCTTGATTAATATAATAGTATACCTGTCCCCATAGAACATTTGGCTGAGGATGGCATTTGATGAAATAATCAGTCCCCCATTTGATTGCTTCCAAAATATGTTCCATTTGATTTAATTTCACCAAATCATCCTTAAAATCAACGGCTGCCCACGATAGCATTGTCACGGTAAACGCCATTGGTAGACCAAATTTCACGTGGTCTCCAGCATCATAGTATCCTCCCACCAAGTTCACCTATCCATGCAAAAAAAAAAAAAACAATTAAAATGTAAATTTAAAATCTTCAAATGTATGTGATTCTTGTTTTGGATTGACACTTACCCCTTGAGCATATCCATCTCCGAGGCCGGAATCACCGCGCCACTTTACCCGTTGGTTCGGAGGTAGTTTACCCGATCGTTGAGCCTCAAAGAACAATAAAGTCTTGTCGAGAGCGGACCCGTAGTCGAACGAGTCGACTACGGTTGCCCCTATAGCAACTAGGCCAACCAAGAGGGCTAACATTGCCCGTGATGGTTTTAGGCTCCCCATTTCTTGATTTTGGTTGGAGATTAGATGAATGTTTTTGTTTGTCACGTCTATATATATATTCTTAGAGAGGGAGAGAGAGAGGCATGGTTGGTAGAGAGACGATAGATTTTGCATAGGGTGGTAGCCTCCACGTTCTTGAAATTGAGAAAATAAAGATCTTTGGAATCCGTAAAAATGATACAAATATATTTTGAGGTTCCCACGTTGGGTTTGACGAATATAAATGTTGATTAATTCAATGAATCTTGAATGATTAATGGGGCAAGAAAGTTGGTGTGTTTTTTGGCTTTTTTATCCTAAACGAGCAAGTACTATTTTAGAACAATTCTAAAATAATTTTATTATTTCAAATATTAAAATAATGTTAATGTGCATGGGATTCTTTATTTTTTGTTTTATTTTATCTTATTTGGGTAAATTAGGGTTTGAATTTTGTAAAAATTGAGGCTTTTTTACTAACAGAAAAATGCGCAAAAGGAAGCAACCCCACCGGCAATTCTCCGCCGAATCTCCCAAAACCACCAAAAATAGCGGTGCCGGCGCCGGCATTGACCCATTTCCCGACCATTTTCGGCCAACCCATGAAGAATGTACTTCCGTACGAGACGACCTATTGTCCCTCCATGGTTTCCCCCAAGAATTCGTGAAATACCGCAACCATAGATTGAAAAGGAAATCCCAACTGGAGAACTCTGTAAAGATCGAGGCTTTGCTGGATGAGGGAGAAGATGGTGAGAGAGAGAGTGTATTGGATGGATTAGTGAAAACTATACTGTCCCAGAATACTAATGAGCTCAATTCTGAAAGGGCTTTTGCTTCACTTAGAAAAGCTTTTCCCAGTTGGAAAGATGTATGTAAGCTTTCCCTACTGCCAATATTTTGCTTTTGTAATATGTAAATGTTTTGTTCTTGGGTTGCTTTTGATAATTTTTGTTTTAAGTATAGGGTATCATGAAGTGTGAAATTAGAGGTTTGAATGAGGTTTTTGAATCTGGAAATCATGTTTATGAGTCTTAGTAAGCTTATGCTATGGTCTTGAAATTGAAAATTTTGTGCTTTAAGGGTATAAAGGAAGCGTGAAATTAGAGATTTTAATGGGGTTCTTGAATCTTGAAGTCATGATTATGGGTCTGAATAAGCTTATGCTATGGTCTTGGTCTTGAAGTTGAAATATTTGTGCTTTAATGGAATGAGTAAGTGGGAAATTAGAGGTTTTAATGAGGTTCTTGAATCTTGAAGTTGAAATATTTTGTGCTGTAAGGGAATGAGAAAGTGGGAAATTAGAGGTTTCAATGAGGTTCTTGAATCTTGAATTCATGTTTGTGGATCTGAGTAGGGTTATTCTATGATCTTGAAGTAGGATTCAGGGGCTTGTTCTGCGACGAAAATATGAATCATTTGTTAGTACCTTTTCATACTAGGCAATTTATATTATAAATTTATTTTGAAGATTTGAACTTTAAGCCATGAATGTTTGTTTCTTTAACAAGAACTACTGTTAAATTAGTATATTAATTTGCAGCTTATTAGATAATCTTGATTAACATGTAATAAGATACTACATTGCTTCCCCTTATCTGAAATTGAATGTTATCTTGTTCACGTGTTTATTAAAGGTAGGTTAGTTTTGAGTGTATTTTGATACCTTTTCTTCAAATATCTGGGCCTGCATATGTTTAGGTTCTTGAAGCGGAGTCTAAATATGTCGAGGATGCTATAAGATGTGGAGGTCTAGCTCCAACAAAGTCTAAATGTATAAAGAATTTGTTGAGTTTCTTGATTGAGAAAAAGGGGAAACTATGCATGGAGTATTTGCGAGAATTATCTGTTGATGAGGTCAAGGCAGAGCTTTCTCTTCTGAAAGGAATCGGTCCCAAGACGGTAAGCATTACCTTTCCGCAATGTAATTGAGTTTAATAGCAATGATTTAATCGGTTGATTTCATGCAACATAACTTGAATGAGAATGCATAGATGTTGGAAGGAAATTCATAGTTGAAAATCTCACTTCCTTTGTGATGCATTGATCTGTAAATGTTAGCAGGTATCTTGTGTGTTGATGTTTAATTTACAACACGACGATTTCCCAGTGGACACGCACGTGAGTATTTCATAAACAAGATTTTGCTTCTTTCTTGGATTCTTACTACTTGCGCAAATATTGAAGATTTTATTTCTGGTACAGATTTTTCAAATAGCTAAGACGATGGGTTGGGTTCCATGTGTTGCTGATGTGAAAACGACGTATCTCCATCTCAACCAGCGGATTCCACCTGAACTGAAATTCGATCTGAATTGTCTTCTATATACTCACGGTAAGGTTTGTTGGAGATGCTCTAGTAATAAGAAAATAGGCAGGAAAAGTAAGGAAGGTGAGAATGAAGGTTGTCCTTTATTAGCCTATTCTGAACAATGTAAACTTGTGATTTGATTAAGCAACTTGAATATGATATATTCCATTGCCTCGAGTTATTTCATCAAGTTTAAACAACTACTACAACAAAATGTACAATTTTGATGGTGGAAAAATGGTTTGCTTTCATTTGTGAAAAATGAAAAGTCTGACAAAACACAATCGATAAAAAAGGAAAGAAAATAGACTGCAGTCTAATTCATTACAACATTTTTTACTAAGATGTATCTATCTCCAACTGAATGTTAAGTCCCTCTGCTTCCAACATTTGATTGAAACTCTCGACATTTGTCTCATACATCCTGACTTGAACTTGAAGTTGGCCGCTGTTTTCCAGCTGATCTTCCTTTATTCTTACTGCTGAAATTGCGGAAGAGTTGCTGCAACAATCCATTCGAATGAGTTCCAAGTGTTGGTATATCACCTATACACAGTGGGATCTCTTCCAGTTCAGACAAATGTTCGAGATGAAGTTTCTGCAAACGCGGAAAATGAGACTCCTCTGCATCCCAACGAACCAGATTACACATATCAATCTTCAAGAATTTCAATTGCCCATCAACAGGAGTCCATTGTATGTAGAGAGCTTCCAAGTTGAGAATTTCGAGTAGTGGCAACGAATCAATTATTGTCATATAATCCAAGGGAAAAGAATACCATCTTAAGGTCAACTTCTTTATTGACCTCGGTAATGGGCTTGCGAGTTTCTTCCCATATGCAAGCGATCAAGATTGCATACACACTCAAATCAGACTGTCATCATATCCCATCAACTTACGGTCATAAACTAGATACAACTTCTTGATCTTGCACACACCTCCTCACACAATCTCAAATTCACTACACTTTCAACTCGTTCCTCGGAGAAGGACTAGGAATAAATATGCTACAACACCTAACATGCCTAAGCTCTCACATCTTCCAAAATTCCATCGGCGCAACTATCAAACTTTTGTAAGCATTTTCAATGATTAAAGTTTGCATGTTCCTTATAAGGGATACTGAAGTTGGAAGCTTCCATGAGGCACCAAAATCACGTTGGCGGTAATCAAGGTAACGCAAGTTAACATTCCCATAATAATCTCCTTGTGAAAGGTAATGATGTTCACCCAAAACTCTCTGTATTCACTCGTCTTGGTACCAAGTCCATTGACAATAGTACGTGGGAGCGGAAATCTCATTTCATCGGTTTTTGTACTCCAATCATGAACTAGACGACGTTGTATGCCTTGTGTGTCGCCTTTGGTCACATGAAAAAACAATTCTTCTTCCGCTGTGTTTTTGCATAGGTCTCTCAGAAGATCATGGATACGAAAAGATCCGACTTTTCCACTCTAAAGGTGCTTATCAACTAAAACTAGATTTCTATCGCTCAGATCCTTTATAAAATCCCTAGCAATCTCTTCTAAAACTCGGGATCCAATTTTTCAGAAATCCCTCAGCAATCAAAAGTTTGATCATTTTCGAGACACGAATTTCAAAATCCTCTCTAAATACTCCTAGATAAAGAAAACATGGTTTTAGATGAGACGGCAAGTGGTAGTAACTCAAAGACAATACATCTAAGCATTCTTGTTTCTCTTCTGAATTTGAGATTGATTTTAGATCGTTTGCTACCTTCTTCCAGCATTCTACCTCCCTAGGTGACTTTAGAAGAAACGCAGTTTGGGAGGACAATTCTCATTTTAGAATGCCTTTTCAAGAAATAATTTCCAACCATTTTCCTCATTTAAAAGATTCAAAATAAAGAGAGAAGATTCACAATCTTAAGCAACAAAAGACAACCTAGTGGTTAGAAGAATACGACTTTCATTTTCGTTATCGGGAAAGAAGCGCTTCACTTCATCGCCACAGATTTAGCAAAATCCATTACACAGATGGGAAGTATTTGTTCAAGTTGAAGGGCAAAGAATAGAACTCCTCGCTTCTCGAATCCGTTTTGAACGACCGGAACTTGTCCCACCAGTGCTTCCCTCTATCCTTCCTTGCATCCTTCTTGTGTAGAGTGTTGTCCAAGAAGTAGGCCAGTATGCCAGCCACGAAAGCTTCCGATGAGAAGGGCACATTGATGATGTCGTTGAACTGCAAAAAGATCGATCAAAATGTGTCAAAATAAGCGAAATAGGGTGTCAATTTGAGAACCATAAGTAGGGGTAGAGAAAAATATCGAAAACTCTATATACTGCACTTACCATACCGAAAATACCAAAATTTCCGTAATTTCGGCACGGTAACAGTATCGATTTTAAGATTTCGTGGTATACCGATAAATAGCAAGAATTTGGAAAATACAGTCATATACCGATGGATACTAAAAAGTCGGTATAACGGTAAGTTTGGTATACCATGCTGATCCATCCATAACTAAATGAGTTCGAAGCATTTCAAGAATTCGAGTTAAGAGAGTACCCATCGGCCGGAGGTGTGAACGGGGCCGTATCCTTGTATGGCCGTGTATTCGTTGAAGTATTGGGGGATCGAGAATCCCAAAAAGATCGAGAAGCCTAGTATGAATTTTGTCCGGAAGGCGTTGAGGTTGCAGAACTGGAGGAAGCTTACACCAGCAGCTCCTATAATGATTCATGTAAAATGTAAGTTCTATTGAAAAATTCGATGTGGGAGAATAAGTTGAGTAGGATAAAGAGAGAAAGTCCACTTACCAACATACGCGAAGAAGAGGCAGTATAATGCAGCCACAATAGGAGCTGGAATCGAAGCAAAGACTGCTCCGAATTTGCCTAAAACAATAGATGTCGATTAAGGCAAGATTCGCGTAGGAGAATGAAATCAACGAAAAGAAAGAAAAGAGAGTGATTTTTACCGAGAACAGAGAAGAAAAGCATGAATCCGGCGGATATCTGTACCACTCTTCGACTGCCAACACGCGTTAGGGCTAACAGGCCAGCGTTTTCGCTACAAAATTAACATATTCGGTTAAGTGATTTTTCTGATAGAAAGTATGTGTAGAACGAGTTATTCGGCTCTTACATTGACACGGATGACCCGTTACCAGTCCCGAACAAACCGGAAAGCAAGATGGCGATTCCCTAGTAGACGTAGAAAAAAAAAGGCAAATGAGCATTTTATCTAAATATGCTGATACTATTTCGAGAAAATCACAAGCAAACTGCCTCCTCTTCTACTCGATGGAAGCTCGTTCGTATTTACCTGCCAGCCGACACCGCGACTGAGGATGGACGGGGGAATGGATGTCGCACTTGCATATCGTGCCACAGCAATAAAACCACCAGTAGACTGCATTGTGTATTGAAAAACATATGATTATCTAAATACGAAAAGAAGTTCATAAGGAGAGTAATAGACGAAAAAATGCGAGGGAGTTAGGCGAAAACGAACCTCTACAAGAGCGACGAAGGCGGCCATCATCATGGCAAAGGCTTCACCAGCATCAAAAGAAGGAGCTCCCCATTGGAAAGGATAAGGGACTCTTATCCTACATATGCAAGTCCAAGATTAGTATAATTAGATTATTGTTAATTACAATAATATCACCTTAGGATTAGCTAAATAATCAACTCTCACCTATCATTTTCCACAATCACAAAATTTGTAATTAACTATTAGCAAATTATAAGTTCTACTTATTTATCAGAATGGGTTTATTTGTAATTTTATGCAATTTATTTCTACCTCTTTCTTTTCCATTAGCATTACCATCAAGCATGATTTTTGACTTACCACGGAGCAGCGTCGATAAGGCCAGCACGATCCGTTCTGCAGCTTGCTTGGGTCTTTGGTGGTTTTCCGTTATAAGCCCCGCCTACAGTGAGTAGATGGGCATATATCCATACAATTACAACGGAAAATATGACTGCAAAACGGTCGAAGATATTCTTTCCCGGTTTCACCAAGTGGACCAAATACTGCAGGAATCATAAGATTGATTTTATCAGAGTGCATAAAATGCAAAAAAAAAAAAAAAAAAAAAAAAAAAAGCAAGAAATGAAGTCTTGGTTATTCAAAATTTTACCTGAGAAAAGAGAACTAGAACGATTAGCATAGGCAGCCCAATTTCGACACATTTGGCAACCTATCAAACCGAAGAAGAAACTTAATTCAAGATTGAAAAAGAAAATATCATTAAGAGGAAAATCCTATTTTTCCGTGTGCAAAAAGAATTGCACGTACCCCAGGAAAACCGAACTCGTAAAGGCCAAAACCGGCGAGAGCGACTAAAGGAACGGCCGAGAGTGGACTAAGAAACCTAAATTACATATCAAATATTGGATTAGTCCTTTTTAAGAAGAAAATGCAGAATGGCAATTTTAAGCTATTGAAGATAATATATACCTAGCAACGTTACGCCATAAACCACTGAAACCGAGCACGATTTGGATCGTAGAAGCAACGATAAGTGCACCTTGTGTAGCCCTCATAATCTTCTCGAACCTCTGCAAAAAAAAAATGCAGTTAACTACATGTTAGGAGATAAATTCTTGTAATCGAAAAGAAAATTTGTAAATAATTGCCTTTTAAGGTTCTTGATGATGCAGTTTTAAGTCTAAAACACTATTCATTTCGATTTAAGAGCAGCATAAGACTACGAACCTTAACGGGTTCTGGATCGCTCCATCTACCTGACAAGATAATCGAGATTGTGGGGGCAACGAAGGTGTATGAGCCTCCAATTACAACGGGTAATCTGGTGCCGAACCATGTTTGCAAAAGGGTGTTCAGCCCTGCAACGAACAATAGCGTCTGAATAACTTTTGCTTTCTCTTCCTGAAAAAGAAATAGAGTTTGTAAACCAACCTGCAGAAGTGAAACAGAGTTTTGTTATTTTGATTGACTCACATTTCCTCCTCCCATTTGAGGAACCAAGGCGGTCGGTATGATGACTGTCGTGCCAAGCATCACTAGATAATGTTGGAAACCGAGAAGGATAGCCTCGGCTAAAGAATATCAACCACACGAAGTGAGAAAAGTCAATTGGCTATTGAAGAGAAATGCATTAGTTTGTGCTAACATTACACCTTAAATGATGATTATATTTGATGATCTTATAGAGTCTTATAACGAATAAATTAGGGTTTATTCTACGCCACAAAGCGACCAAAATGACATTGAAAGTGAACAAGAATGGGATAAGTCACATTTAACGGTGCAGCTCAGCCATAAAACAGAGAAGACATTAAAAAAAAACTCAAAAGAAAAGGCAATTAAGGTGCATGAAATTCAAGGAAAATGCATAAGATTAACCATAGAAAAAGTAATTAGAAATTTTGAACAATTTCAAAAGGGAAGGGGAGAAATAGGAGAATCAGAACATATTGATACTAATTGACCACATAAGAATCAAAATGAAATAGATTTAAAAGGTTTCAATTTTCAAACAAATGGCTCCATCCCAATATTCTGCACACACTTTCTACCAAATCCCAGAAACTAATTGACTCAAAGAATATCCACACAGATAAAGTATAGGAAAAGGACTAAATCAAACTCCCACAATCCTTCAAATCTACAAAAGATTACCCACCAACCCACACTAAATCAAAAGCAGAATATGCTAAAAAATGTGACAAAATTAGCAAATTTGTCAAATACTAACGCCAAGGAGGAGGGCTGGTAATGCAGAAAGAAACATTAGGAAGCTGGTCTTTCGGCGGATGCGGCGCCGGCTCGTCCGCCTTCGGTGCTGGACCTCCGCCTGCCATTTCTTGCTTCTCCTTTAATCTTCAATATCTGCAGAAAAGGTAGGCATAAAAAAGAAAAGGTAAATCAGGAAAAATACAGTTGAGGAAGATTTTTACAGTGAAAACTACTGAAGCAAATACACAAAACACCAAATCTGCAAATACCCAGATGATAAAAACATCAAGAAAGTTGCAAAAACATAATAGATTACATTTTATATAATTTCAGCAAGAGCCCAGAAGCAAGAAAAAATGGAGGAATACAAGAAAGTATATGAAGAAAGATGCAAAAGCATAAAAGATTACATTTTTGTGTAATTTTAGCAAGAACCCGGAAAATAGAGAAATGGAGAAATACAAGAAAGTATATCAAGAAAGATGCAAAAACAGTAAAGATTACATTTTTATATAATTTCAGCAAGAACCCAGAAGCTAGAAAAAAATAATGGAAAACTACAAGAAAGTATATCAAGAAAAACGCCACCACACCCACCCACAACCCAGCCCTTCGAGCTAACAGTAACGAGTAATTACAGAGCAAAGAATTTAGGGATAAAGATGAAAAACGAAACAGTAACAGCAGAAAGGTGTGAGGGCCTGATCGTGGGGTTAAGGAAGCGTCATTATTGCAAGAAAATCAGTATTATAAACGGAAAAGAAAAGCAGCAAAAAGAGAGGAAGAGAGAAGAAAGGCACCTAATTCGTGAAACGAGGAAGCTTTTCAATAAGCAGAAATAATGTCAATAAATCAAAAGACCCCACATCAAGAAAAAAGATTTAAGCAGAGAAAAGGGATAGAAATAAAGCAGAAAGTTTTAGAAAGAGAGGGGGGTGGTAAAGGGCGTCCCTTTTTTGCTCGAAAGAAAGAAAACATACGCTGCAGACAGAAACTCCAAAGAGGGATGGATTAATGCTTTGTTTGAAGTATTTAATCTTTTACTTTCCTTGCGTGGTATACTTTCCTTTTCTGCAATCACTTTCTTGTTAGGATAATAATATCAAGAAAGTGGAATTAAAAATTACCTAGAATACACTAAGTTTGAATCAATCTAGCAATCATAAGTTCATAAACATTCATGTGACATGAAATTTGTCGATGAGGATCAACTAATTGATGAAATTGTCGCTACGTTGAAAATGGAATATTGGGGTACCCGAAAAGCAAGAGTGAGACTGGACTTTGGGATGCCAGACTGTGCACACCTACACATTCTTTTCAAACCTTTTATATAATACTCGCACCTTATTATTTTATTTTATTTTTTCAATTTCTCTCGTATTTAAATATTTAACCCTTTCAATTTAAATTCAATGGGTTTGAAAGGTAAAATGATCTTTTGTTCCGCTTTATTGTGTTTTTCTCGTGTCTCATTTGGTTCATTAGGGGTATCATACAATATAGTTTATATTGTTTGATTTTTCGACAGTACCGATATTTCTTCAATCTTTAGTTCGGATGGATCAACATTTGATATCATAACTTCAAATTCAGATATCATTTCTCTTGAAACCATGATGCATTCTACTTTCAGCAGCTATTGAGTTTTCTATGATTAGTTAGACTTTTGTTCGTTGTTGACCATCTGTTTAGACCTTTTCGTATTTATTTTTGTTTTTGATTGTTTTTTGGGGAAAGTTCACTATTAGGCCTTTCATAACGTTCTATTTTGGTTTATTTTATGACATGATACATAATTTCTCTCTCTCGTATTTCATCCACATTTTTAATTATAACTATTTAGGTATTTATAATTTGAATTTAGAATTATCGTAAGCAAATAGATGTTTAGAGTTAAAATGTGAGTAAGACACGAGTGAAATAGACAGTGGGACAGAGCATCGG
This sequence comes from Lavandula angustifolia, assembly GCA_028984105.1. Lineage (NCBI taxonomy): Eukaryota > Viridiplantae > Streptophyta > Magnoliopsida > Lamiales > Lamiaceae > Lavandula > Lavandula angustifolia. Next base: position 13,309,744 of record CM054804.1, on the reverse strand, counting down.
ATCGGTTTGAAAGAAATTCATTTGCGTAATTTATGTGATTCGTAAAGGTATTTATTTATTATTATATGGGGCATATCATGTTATTAGTCAAACAATTGATTGTGGTTGGTGAATTGGCCTTTTCATGCTCTTCTCAATCTACAACTGTAATTGTTTTGTATTATTTCATCATCCCTTCTAAACTACATATACACCTATACAAGTTAAAGAAATATGAGTTAAACGGAACCAGAAAAAATAAGATTGTGCCTCAAGGGTGTCAAGCTTGGGTGACCAACATCCCCATAAATTTTTCAATTTTGTGCAAAATATTGCTAATTATATCCGAACCTCAAATATCCTAATTCTACTATGCTTAGACATTTTTTTTTTGGCTCATGTACGGCGTGAGACCAATTTTGTCTTGCTAGAGCAATTATGTATTTTTTTTTATTTTTGATCTGGGATGAGCCCTCAACTATTATGGAGGTTTTCCTTCGTTTTCGTACTCTTATGTTTAATTCAATTTTTTATTCTGAAAAATGAAAAAAAGAAAAATAAATTTGTATTTTTTATACAAAGAAAAATAGTATAATGGGTGGATGATGACAAATCGACATAACATGGGGGGCCTCTTTGGATCTTTTATACCCCTCCCTAAATTAAAAGGGACCACTCTCAACACCAAATTGCAACTCCCTTCAATTTTCATGCTATACCCGACCAATCTAGGGATATTGTCTTCACGTATTTAATTCACTTGTCCAAAAATATCATAAAAAGATAGTAGTAAATACCGAACTCAATCACATTCGCCTTTAAAGTTTGGAACTTTTGGGAAAGCTGAACACGTTTCTTTGTTCCTTAATCGTGGTTCTTTCTTGTTGCACGGATGTTGGATCAGCCCAGAACGAAATGGGCAGCAAGAATCTGGGTTTTAGGGGTTTTAGTAGGGCTTAAAGATTGAAACTTTTCCCCTTGTACATTCTTCATTCATTTTCCTCAACTGCATTAGCATTTGATTGTAGTTTCGGTCCGGACAATTTTGACGTTTTATACGGTAATCGGTATGATCCTGAATCACATACTAATTGTTGGGAATGCTATGCTATGAAGATTTGTATTTTTATGATTTTAGGCTAATTATTGGCTCTTTGATTACTTATTTCCTGCAGAAAGTTGTTAGCTTTAAGATATTGTTGTTCTGGAGGAGGGTATTTGGGTGATTTTCCACAACTGAATCATTTTTTATTTTAGGTTAGAATAAATTATCCTAATTTGTCCGGACAATTTTGCTGTGTTATGCGGTACGATTCTGAATTCGATACAAGTTTGTAGGAGGAAAAATCGAAATTGGTCCTTTAATGTGCCCAATGTGGTCTTTATTCGATTTTGGTTACACAACTTTTATACTAGTTCGATTATGGTCCTACGTTCGAGATTGTTAATCAGGAAAATGGCGCATGCACTTCACTCACTATACATGACTAAAATCGCACATTATTCATAGTTACATAAACCAAAATCTAGCGCCACAATAAAGAACCAAAATCTAAGAGGGACTACATTAGAGGATCAATTTTGATTTTTTCCTCAATATGTTGAGAACACTATCACTTTTTTTGCTTTTATTAATTTAATTGGCTGTTTGATTACTTATTCCCTGCATAAAGTATCTTTATGCATATTTTTTATATATTTTATCCATAAGGGCAAAATTATAAAAAATTATGGTTTTTTACATTAAAAAAAGTAAGGAATATACATAAATAATTGATAAATCCGATTTCATTCAACTCAATTGGATTACCATGGAGATTTTTTTTGATTTGTCTATTTATGACTCAAGCAAGCTTTCTGGTCATGGAACCTCTGCTTTGAAGGAGTGATCAAGCCTATGGATTTTTCGTTGCTCATCGCCCTGTTTCGTTTGCAGGCATGCAAGTCGACGTGTCGAATCAAAAACGTTCTAACCGAGAGAGCTATTGAACAACCGGATTATATTTCTGTTGAGATGAAGAGGAAGATCAATGCCTTAAGAATGTAATCTCATTACATTATGCAGTTTGATGTAACACATTTTCTTTCCTCCGTTAAAGAATAATCTCTATAATAATAATTTTCTCTAATCTCCACCAATTCGGATTCAATTTCAACAGAAGTAGAGAACAAGATCAAAGAATTTACTTCACCAACTAAAACTTATAATCACTTCTGTATAACACTATATAGCTGAAAACTCAGAATCAGTTCTTATAGTTACTACTAAGTTCTTACAATACTCCCATAAAACCGCCTCGGACCGATCAGTTCTACGCCCTGAAATGATTCACTTGCAGAGAGAGAATAGCCTGAAGAGACTAATCTACCACACTCTATAAACAACACTCTCTTTGTCTGACGCATTTCATTCTTGATAGACTGCTCTTCCACAGAAGACATTCCTGCAATACGGGAGGCGGAAAAAAAAAGGATTATAATTCATAACTTCCTGAGGATAAATTTGAGCTACAAATATGATAGGAAGAAGAGTAGAGGTAGTTATACATGAGACATCCTCTGCGCGGCTTCTTCTTCTCCTTCGGCTTTTGTGGTGGCTTGATGACTACTTTTATGGCAGCATCTAAAACTGCTTTTACATTCTGTGTAATAAAAATCCACAACATTTAGAAATCATGAAATTACTTGTAATAACACTTTAGATATGTTAAGAAGTAAGAAATAATGCATGCAATTCTGAATATTTGAGTAGCTACCTGTTGAGTTTTGGAGCTGCATTCAATGTAGTACGAAGCGCCAATTTGCTTACGAAGCTCCTCCCCCTAATCGCGAAAAACCCGTAATCGTCTCATGATAAGTGTTTAACAATATCAAAATGATATAAATCCAAGCAAGAATTGGTCTAATATGAGAGAAACACATACTTGTGCAGTAGTGACCGGAACTAGTCCCGGATGATCGGCCAAGTAGTGCTTGTCCTCGCGAAGATCTGTTTTCGATACAATAATTAGACACCCTTTTCATTCAACATATACAATAAATACATAAACCAAGGATTAAATGTGAAAGAAGGTAAAAGAAAATGAAGACAATAGGTCTATCAAAATGGTTTCTCTTGTTTCATAGTAAAGATTATGTAACTTATATGGATGTATTTTTATACCTAGTTTCGTGCCAACGAGGACGATCGGAACACCGGGAGCAAAATGGTTGAGTTCAGGGATCCACTGCAAGAAATTGCTTGATTATATACAAACTAAAGAAAGGATATAATCAAGAACCTAAAAACTTATACAAATCTCACTAAAATCTAAAAATCTTCACCTTTTTAAGTATGTTTTCATAGCTTGCGCGGCTGACTAATGAAAATGCTAAGACGAACACATCACCTCCTCTGTAGCTCAAAGGCCTTAACCTATTGTAGTCTTCTTGGCCTGTTAATAGCATCAGAAATCATACTTCTCAAATTCAGAAAAAATAATTTTTTTTTTCTTATGAATTTCATGTTTCGGAGCCAAATTAACATGAAAATTCAAGTGATTTTAACTGTGTGCATAAGTTACCTGCTGTATCCCAAAGGCCTAAATTGACTGTAGTCCCTTCAACAACCACATTTGCACTGAAATTATCAAATACTGTTGGTATATAGTCCTAATTACCGGATCAAAAGAGACAAAATTAGAACAGCCCAAAGTTTTAAATAGCCAAATATTTGCTGAAAAAGTAATCTCAAGGAGGAAGATAACAAACCCAAATCACAAATTTCAAGAAAGATACCTACAGCACAAAACCCAAAACAGAGGAAAGCAAGATCCCATTTTGTCCACACATAAAATACCAGAAAATAGAAGCACAAAAAGCTGCAAACCCAGAAATCCCACATAAATTAAACACTATAAAGAATCAAGAATTGATGCTCAAAGTTAAAGTACATTAAATTAGCAACCCAAAAATGGGATCTTTCCAACAAGAAGAAACACAATTCTTGACCCTCAAATTTCAAGAGGCAGAGTACTAACAGTTTGCAATCCGAGAATCCCACTTATCTCAACACTAAAAGGAATCAAGATTTTGATGCTTAAAGTTGAAGTAAATTAAATTAGCAACCCAAATTCGGATCTTTCCAACAACAAGAAACACAATTCTTTACCCCCAAATTTCAAGAAACAGAGAGAGGAAACATAGTACTAACAGTTTGCAATCCAAGAAATCCCATTTATCTCAACACTATAAAGAATCAAGAATTGACACAAAGCTAAACTACATTAAATTAGCAACCCACGATCGGATCTTTCCAAAAACAAGAAACACAATTCTTCATCCTCAAATTTCAAGAGAGAGAGAGGGAGAGGGAAGAACAGGGTACTAACAGTTGGGAATTTGTTACTGGTGTAGCAGATAAGCATACAAGTCTTGCCCACCGCCCCATCTCCCACAGTCACACACTTGATGAACCGAGAGACACTTGAAGACATTGCAGCATCACCTTCAAGAAACTATTCAAATGGAAGTCAATTATGGTAACCAAGAAAACCCAACAGTGGGAAGATAACACTTTTTTAAAGCCCTAGTTAGTGGTTGGAATAGTTGGGAAATCAGACTATTTTTTGATGGACTTTTATGAGAGAGAGAGAGAGAGAGAGAGGAGAGAGAGAAATCACATGATACCTGCAAAAGCAATAATCTTTTTTCATTGGCAGCCCCGTTGAAACTTTTGGACTTGTAGTTAATCAATTTTTAAGCTCTGCCACATTAAATACTGGCCCTTTTTGCCTTTGGCTCATAATTGGAAAACAGCAACTTCAATTGGTTGCATTAAATTATGCAAAATGGAGTTAAACACGTAAATTTGATTACATTTATATAATATTAAATATGTAAAAATTAATCTGAGTCATTACTTGTAGTTTCAGTATTATGAATTGCTTATGTACAAATGAGGTTTTGATGTTTTTTTAATTTTACATTTAATGCAATTTTCTTAATATAGAATGTGATCATGAAGGTAGCTGCCATTTGGTGGCCATTGAGTGCTCCTTCAATTGGGACTTGACTAGTCCAAATTTTGATGACTTGTTTAGGGAAAATGTCGTCATTCCATGATAAAAATGAATTGGGGTAACAAATTTTCAACCAATTTTCTATTTTATTTTTGTAACGGATTGACAGTTGTCGATTATCTTTGATGGATTATTTAACAGAATGACAGAACTAATCGGAAGAGGTGATTTACACAAAAAAAATTATTGGGATGAGCTATAACTCAATTTTATAGTTGGAGTGTTTCTCCATGCGTGTGTGTGTGTGTGTGTGTGTGTGAGAGAGAGAGAGAGTTTTTATGCATTGAGGGGTAAATTTAGGAATATGAATTAAAGACATAAAATCTGTAATTTCAAAATAAAGTAGAAGTAAAAAATACTTTTTTTTTAAATACACTAAAGAAATGAATTCGACATTATTTGAGGGGTACCTGTCATTGTAAGCCTAAACTAGTTAATACTACAAACCTAAACCATTTGCTTGAAACAAGTGGCAATCAAATCAATTTACACAGTGCTAACTATTCTACAATGAAAAAGGGATAATTCTATATTTCACCATCTTCTCAAAAAAAAAAATGAAAAAATTCAACTAAAATATAAACGATCAAAAATAAAATACGTGTTACTAAAAAAAATAAAAATAATGTAGCACAAAGAATCCATTAAATCAATCAATCTTGATTGATGGAGTTGTTGGAAAAATCGGTAATAGTATATATATATATATATATATATATATATATATATATATATATTATTATTATTAAGGAAATTTAGTTAGCATAATTTGACTTGGGAAAAAGTCAGCCCGTTTAATCGTATTTTCGAGCCTCGATATTTATCCGATTTAAGAATTGAGATATATGACGTCGATCTACGTTTCGAGTAGATAATTATAGTGTACTTAATTTCTCAATTCCGATTTTCGGTGAGTGAGAAGTAGTGGCTCGAAGTTTGGGGGACACAACTAATATGTTATCTAAAGTGGAGAAACTTACCTAATTCGGGTTTTGGAGAGTTATTACATTAATCAATGTCCCACATTGATTAATGTGTAATGTTTTGTGTGATATTTAAGTCTCTACCATTTAGTAGGAGATAACAAAGTGACATGTGATGGGTTTGGGCCACACATGGTCATGCGCGCGAGCCTTTTTGCCGACCGCCTCACACGCAGCGCGGCCACGCGGCCGTACCCGACTCCGACTCCAGTTCCGGTCCGTGTCCGTGTCCTTGGATCTTGGCAATTAGTCATTTGGGTGGTCCGTCGAGCTCGGCAGTTGGGCTCGGTGGGCTGGCCCGGTCGTTGGTGTAGTGCTCCTGCTACACGGGATTGCTCTCATTGGTGTTGTGCACCTACCACACCTAAGCTATTCTTTTGGAAGTATTTGGAAAGAGACACTTCAAGTGACTTAAACTCTCCAGTTTCCATCTACCCCAATTAATGTTCCTGCAACCTTTCACCTGAGCTGAACTGCCTATAAATAGGACCAGTCTGCATATTTCTCAACACACAATATCACACAACCATCTGCATACATCTTAGCTCTAGTTGTCCAGCAGCTCTTGTCCTCGCCGGAAAGTCCAGTTCGCCGGAGCTTCCATCTACCCCAATTAATGTTCTTGCAACCTTTCACCTGAGCTGGACTGCCTATAAATAGGACCAGTCTGCATGTCTCTCAACACACAATATCACACAACCATCTGCATACACCTTAGCTCTAGTTGTCCAGCAGCTCTTGTCATCGCCGGAAAGTCCAGTTCGCCGGAGCTCGAAGATCTTGCGGTGCTGCAATCCTCGAGACGTCGTCGTTTTATCTTTGGGGACGATACGCCGTAAACCGAGAGCACTACCGGGGCGTATTTCGTCTTGCGGATAGAAGCCTTCCTCGACTCGACGAAGTTTTCTTTTAGACATTTTTGTTTGTTTCTTTTTCCGACTTACCGATTTACTTTGTAATAGCATCTTGTATTCAACAGGAGTTGCCATGATTTAGTATTCCTTGTCAGAAACTGAACGGCCTTTGATAATGTCCTTTGATTATTCACCACATCTCTCAGCCCCACTTTGTAGTACTAGTATGGATTTGTTTGTTACTCCCTCCGTTTTATTAATAAAGTCTCATTACTTTAGGCATGGAAATTTAAAAAGTAGTCAAAAAGAAAATGTGTAGTGTAAAAGCATAAACTGGTGGGATCCATTTATTTAAAATGGTTGTGGTCCACTCAATTTTTTTCATTTATAGAATATGACTTATTTAGTGAGATACTCCAAAATAAAAAAATGAGACTTGATAGAAATACTTGTTTTGTCCGTTTCTTACATGAAGGACCACTCCAAGGATAACATAATCTTTCATGACTGTAACTTTGTAACAACAATTTCGTCGATGACACAATCGTTAATAAAAAAAAAGTAAAGTATATTTTTATTTTAATTAATTGGGATTTACTTAATTTGGGATTTCAAATATATAATTTTATATTAAAAAGGTCTAGGGCCAAAAGACAGCTCTAAAGCAATAATTTTCAAACTAAGCAAATGATAAAAGTTGATTTATTAAAGGCCTTTTTTTTGGGCAGGCATATACATTATGTAAAGATTAAGCAACATTACCCAAAAAGGAGAAACTGAAAAAGACTATAGAGGAACACTTTTGCTACCGCCACAATGGGGATGGAATCTAAGTTTAAACGTAGCCGTGATTGCAAATGCCGTGATTGCAATTTTTTCTTGTTATACGAAAATTAATTATTAAAAAAAAAAAAAAAAAAACTCAAACTGAAGCAATGTTATTAGATATTAGGCCCATAAACTCAAACATACATACACTGATACACATATGTCCAATAAAATGTAATTTCATTTATTCAATATGACCAACTATATGGAATCACGTGTAAAAGTTTTTATTAATAAACTTGTAAATACATTAATCATTAGGTACATAAATTTATGATAGAGATATTCATTATCTATATGATTAATATTATTCAGTTTGGCGACGGCATTTCACAAAAAAATCATTAGGATCGATCAATTTGGCCGCATTTCGATCAAAATACCAATCACCGATCACTTGTGCCACGGTCTGCAAATATACAGGAAAAAAATATCAAACAAGAAAAAAATAAATAAAATTCACAAGACGATATAAAAATATTGAAACAGACAACATTAGATACAAAAAAAATTGATATTAACTGAAATGAAGTATAAACTTATTTTAGTAACTTTTTTTGGTTGAGTTTTGAGAAAATTACCTTATTTTCCAACTTGGGGGCAATATCGGAATTCCAAAGATCATCGTGAATATAAAAGCCATGCACGTAGCAAGAGCTAATAAACATGCCCGTCGTTGGCTTGTCACCGGCTTTTTTAACTACTTCTACAAATTCTTTTCCATAATCTGAAATCAAATTAAGATGTCAACTTAGTGTTTTTTTTATTTAATTGCATAATATTTATAGCAATTTTATTAGATGTGTGATGTGATTTATTAGAGAGAGAGAGAGAGAATGGATCTCCTACCGATGACAACTTGTTTATGAGAAGGTTTGCAATCGTAATGGTCGGTGCAATTTCTCCAACCGGGATAATCACCTTCAGCCGGCTGCAAATTATCGTGTATCTGAAGAAAAAAAAAATTAACCAATTAGTTTATATTCTTAAAATTTAATATGCTTCAACTTAAGCTACTCATATCCTAAATCAATAATCTGTATTGAGAGAGTGGATAATATAAAAGACCTCTTTAAAATATAAAATAAGAGCAATCTATATTATTTTATTATTTGATGGATTAGATTTAATATACTATGAAATATTCGTTATGTATAATTCTTATATATTTCATGTGTATAATAAGTGCAAAAATGTAAAATTACAGAGTTCATGCATAAAAAATATAACTTCATACTTTCTATATATAAGTCTGACTTCCTATTGAATCCACACATGTATATTGAAAAGGATAAAGAAAAGGAAGAAATGTTACCTGAAACGAATCAAATGCGCTATTTATTATAAATAACGGCGTTTTGATTCCATGAACAAAATACTCGGGAAAAAGACACTGCCATATTCATCCAAAACAATCAATATCAAAATTAACAATACTAAAACGTCCCAATTAACATATATATCATATGCTTCAAATTAAGGTGTTACACACATGATTTTTAAAAATTAATAAAATGAAAATACAATCATTTAAATATTAGATAAATTGTTTCACTTACCAAGCTTGCGTTCGGCGATGTGCATGTTATGGGCAATTTGTTCGTTAAATTCTAGTACAAGAAAAAAGAAGGGAGAAAATATGTCAATTATATTATTAGGGTAATTTTGATACCTTAAGTACAAATGTCTGCATATATATATATATACATGTATATAACAATATAAGAAATCATACTCGATATTCCAGCACTTCAACGAAAACCGTATCTCTGTAGTAGATATAGGGAAGATCAGGTCTGTTACAATTAGACAAAAAAATCATGAATTTCTTAAAAGAATGAAATCATTGTTTGATATCATAGACTATTACTCTATGTGTCTTATTCTTGTCATGTAGAGTTTCGATACAAAGTTTAAGAAACTTGATTTTTGTTAGTAAATAATGCGGATCCACGTGATTTTTTGTGATTTACAGATGTTATTTTATTTCCTTTTATGAAAATGAGACAAAATTAGTGGAACAATACGATATTAAGACAGTATGAATGGACGAAAGGAGTATATAGATAGAGAGTATTTAGAAATTCTTACGCGCGAAGGAAAAAACCAGCATCCGTTAAGCATTTTACCCTACCGGCTTTAGGTAAAAGTGCTGCATATATGTCGCAATGTAACATAGAAGCTAACCCACCTGCTGAACCGCCCGTAAATAAAGCCTGTACATTTCACTAATTAATTATTGTTAATCAAATGCTATTTATTTAATAGAGTAATTAATTTCAAGATTACATTGGTTGCGTTTTGCATTCCTTTTGCCATCAGCTCTTCCATTACAGTATCAAAAATCTTTGTCCCTCTAAGTTGGAAGGTGTGATTCTGAATGAAAAAAATTAATAAATACATTAGAATGTTATATTATATATATATATATATATATATATATATTTGATATGAACCTTTATATTCGTAGGAACTAGTAACATATGCACAATTTTTATATTTTTATGCATAAAATCATTTAACTTTACATTTTTACCGTTCTCCATCATTTTGCATAAAATATATAAAAATTATGAATAAAGAAATTTCTCAAAGCATATTCAATCTGAAGCATGCAATTATTAAATAAAAAAAATGTAAATTGATTCCTAATTTCTACGCAGAATGCAGATCTTATATGATACAATCCCTATATATCTATATAGTAAAGTGTGTTAATAAATTTCACTAATAAACTATGAAGTCAATATTAATTTATTGTAATACTTACTGAAGTAACTTGTTCAGTGTCTCCAAGAAAAGACCCACCATCACAGTAATGAAGCCAAACTTTATTCCAATTGTAAAATTCTGAATTTGACATGAATTATAATATTAATTGCAAAGTAATCAACACAAATAATAAAATTTATTTATGTTTTGTTTATTAATTAAACTACCTGGATTAGAAGTTTGATTTGAGCTTAACATCCCATTAAAAGTCATATTTGTGCGTGGTAAGGAGGTTCCCCAAGGGTCTTTTACTTTTTGTGCACATGTCCCTTCCGAACGACACCATCCACCACCCTAAAATTAAATATAATACATTGAAATTTCAAAATCATAACAAAATTTTAAAAAACTAAAATTTTATAGTATTTAGGAAAATTGTTGGTCGATTTAAATTTAGGTTAGAGAATTAACCCCGAGTATAATAATCCAATTATTGACCCCATCTCCAGACCCGGGACTATGGAAGTAGACTGCCGGAGTCCCATCGAGACAAACTGCAATTCAAATAATTTAAGAATTATTTCTTTATTTAGAAACGGAAATTCGGGCATGCATTGCTTATGGTAGAAGTGTCAAATATTATTTAAGTCTTGTTTTTTGTATGAATATAATGAATACCTGCTCCCTTTTGCTTGGCATCAGTAACCTCTGTGGGTTGTATTTGATCTCCGCAATAGACTCGAGTAATAATCGACATGAATAGCATGAGGATGGATAATATTTTCCGATTACGAGAAGTGGTCTGAATTTCTCCTTCCATTGTATATAAATTTGATCTGTACGATAAATAGCATAACACATGTTAGTTTGACGAATTATATGAAGAAATGGTGAAACCATCAATACCTTATCAACCACGTCTAGTAGTTTGCTTAATAGAATTTGGATTGAAATTTTAAATTTTTAGTTGTTTTCTTGTTTCCTATATAATGAAGATTGTAAGAAGTTAACAACTACCTGTTCATCTAGCGAGTTTTTCTATGGAGATCCTTTTGAAATCTAATTTCCGTTGCAATTAGGTAATTTCATTATCTGGTGTATTTATATTTAACTATATAAAATAATCATTAAATTTTACATATGATATATTTTTTCTTAATAAAGCATGCATTCAAGATTTTCATGCCATGTTCCTAACTTCAAATTTTGGTTAATACAAACTCAAATTACTTAAAGAATTCGTTCGAATATTTTCTTTGCTTGAAATGATTAGTATGTTTAATTAGAGGTGATTTAATGTAGTATTTGAGCAACAATCGTTTATTCTTTACAGTATACGTGATTAAGACTCTATTTAGTACATTATTTTTAATGAAAATGATAAATAAGATTATGTATATATGTGTAAATGCATTAGTTGCTTTTTTAATGCATTAATGTAAATATGTTACAAATCTGTAATCGCCGAAATAAATAAAAACAATGATGTGATGAAATCTAACTATATTTTTATTTATTTTGTGCTGTATTTAAAGAAAAATTGTGATGTTATAAACTTATAATAAAGATATGGGCTTCAATATATAATTATCATGTGGGCTCTTGGGTTTGCTATTGGATAAGTCATATTGTAGCTCATTGGACAAATAGGTATCATTTATATAATTACATAAAAAATAAATTATAAAGGTTACTGATTTTATATTAATTTCATATTGAAAGTATATAATGAAAATAACAGTCGCGTTAATATTTTTTTTTGAATATAATCATTTAGTACACAAATTTATAATGGCAAAAGTTTCTATATCACAATCATATATTTGTACCAATATGTGCACACCTTATTGTTACAAGCATACATTTTTTATTTTTCTTTTGTTATTGAAGTATCCCATATCGTTCTCGTTCATCTAAAGAGCGCGTTACGCATAATGCACAGTTTGAGATTAAAAAAAAAAAGAGTTGGGCTGCTGTACATCCGGTTGCAGGTGCAACCGGACGATTACACTTAAATATGTACAATTTGGAATATTTAAACAATGGTAACGTAGTGCAGTTGGCTAAGCTGCTAGGCTCAAAGCCTTGTTCATAATAATTCATATTTTTATTATAATTATTTTTTCAGAATAAGTTTGTCCCTTTTTTTTTGATAATATTTTTTTTTCATTTTAATTGATATATTAATTTAAAAAAGTGATAAATTTATTTTAAATAAATAATATTTTTATTCCAACCAATTCATATTTTTTTCAAATCAAGTTTGTCCCTTTTTTCATTTTAATTGATATATTAATTTAACAAAAATGATAATTTTTTGTTTATAATAAGTGATTTTTTTATTCCAACCAATTAAAAAGTATCATTTCTCCTTAAGAAAAGTATTATTCTGCTTTAAGAAAAGTATCATTCTTCCTTAAGAAAAGTATCATTCTTATTGAGCAATAGTATCACATGTTGTTAACAAAAGTATCATTCTTCCTTAAAAAAAGTATCATTCTTATTGGAAGAATAAGATCACACGTTGTTAACAAAAGTGCCATTTTTACTTAAGAAAAGTATCATTCTTATTGAGCAATAGTATCACATGTTTTTACTGTACCTTAGAGGGGAAGTCTAAACCCTACTTTTTTTCCTTTGCCTTTCTTTTCATTTATTTTTTTTCTTTTCTTTTCCTTTCTTTTAATTTTATTTTTTTCCTTTTTTTTCATTCCTTTCTTTTCTTTTCATTTTATTTTTTTTTATTTTCCTTCATTTTCATTTAAATTGATACATTAATTTAAAAAGTGATACATTTTTTTAATAATACATTTTATTTTATTTTTTAAATTTTTTTTATGTAACACTTTTTTTTAATAATAATTTTTTTAATTTCTTAAGAAAAATATCATTCTTTTTTTTTCCTTTTCCTTTTCCTTTCTTTTCATTTTATTTTTTTTCTTTTCCTTCATTTTCATTTAATTGATTTAAAAAAGTGATACATTTTTTAATAATACATTTTATTTTATTTTTTTAATTATTTTTACGTAGCTCTTTTTTTAATAATAATTTTATTAATTTATTAAGAAAAATATCATTTTATTGAGCAATAGAATCACATGTTGTTAACAAAAGTATCATTCTTCCTTAAGAAAAGTGTATTCTTCATTAAGAAAAGTATCATTCTTATTGAGTAATGTATCATTCTTCCTTAAGAAAAGTATCATTTTTATTGAGCAATAATATCACATGTTGTTAAAAAAGTATCATTCTTTTTTAAGAAAAGTATCAATCTTCCTTAAGAAAAGTATCATTCTTCATTAAGAAAAGTATCATTCTTATTGAGCAATAATATCACATGTTGTTAACAAAGTATCATTCTTTCTTAAGAAAAGTATCATTCTTTCTTAAGAAAAGTATAATTCTTCCTTAAGAAAAGTATCATTCTTATTGAAGCAATAGTATCGCGTCACTGTTAACAAAAGTATCATTCTTCCTAAAGAAAAGTATCATTCCTATTGAGTAATAAGATCACATGTTGTAAATAAAAGTATCATTTTGCCTAAAGAAAAGTATCATTCGTATTGAGCAATAATATTTTTCCTTGTTTTTACTGTACCCTAGAGGGGAAGTCTAAACCCTACTTTTTTCTCCGGTTAAAAATGCTCGCGTTCCTTCGGAACACTCGCATTTTTAAATGGTTTGGAAAAAAGGAACGCTAGCATTTCCAAACCCTTTTAGTCGTGGGACCGCTACGGTATTTTTCTTGTTTTTAGTGTATCCTAGAGGGGAAGTCTAAACCCTATTTTTTTCTCCTAAGTTAAAATTTTTAATATATATATTAATATTCTTTGTGTCATATATTTTTTTAAAAAAAATAAGAAATTAAATTTATTATTTTTCGTGTCATATTGTAGTTGTTCATACAATTATAATTTTTTTAAAAATATTATATTTTTTAATATGCTTTGTGTCATATATTAAATTTCTTAAAATAAGAAATTAAATTTATTATTTTCGTCTCATATTGTAGTTATTTATACAATTATATATATTTTTTTAAATATTACTATACTTTTTTAACAAGAAATTTTCTTAATATACATATTAATATTATTTGTGTCATATATTAATTTTTTTAAAAATAAGAAATTAAATTTATTATTTTTCGTATCATATTATAGTTGTTTATATAATTATAATTTTTTTAAAAAAATATTATATTTTTAAGAAGAAAAAATTTTAATATTACATATTAATATTCTTTGTGTCATACATTAATTTTTTTTAAATAAAAAATTAAATTTTTAATGTTAAAAATAAAAAAAGGAAAATGCTGTTGCTGGGTCTCGAACCCGGGTCTCTCGGGTGAGAGCCCAGCAACTCACCACCTGCGCTACAGGAGCGCATATGTGAACTTCTATATTATTATGCTATTTAGCTGGGTGCAGCCGGTTGCACCTGCAACCGGTTGCACCAAAGTTTTTGCGATAAAAAAAAACATATCCGATTTAAGATAAGAGGTAGTCATTCTCTATATGATCAATATATTTAATTATCCTCCAAGTGACAATTTACAAGAAAATCATCAGGATCAACCAATTTGACAGAACTTCGATCGAAGTACTAATCGCGGAGAGCTTGTGCAACCGTCTGCAAATATAAAAATTTATAATATTAAATACCAAAAAACACCATATATTAACTAAAATGAAGCATAAAATTATTTTAGTTGAAAAAAGTACTATTCTCCAAACGGGGAGTAGCATCGGAATTCCAAGATTTGTCCCTAAAACTAAAGCCATGCACGTACACGTGCTAATGAACATGCCCGTCGATGGCTTGTCGCCGACCTTTTGAACTACTCCACTTGTTTAAATTCTTTTCCAAAATCTGAAATTAAAATGTAATTATATTTTTAATCATCGCATAATGTGTATATATAATAATTTTATTAGATTGTTAATAGTATTTAATTTATATAGATAATAGAGAGAGAATGACTACCCTACCCATAACAACTTGTTTATGAGAAGGTTTGCAATCGTAATGGTCGGTGCAATTTCTCCAAACCGGCGTAGTCACGTTCAACTGGTTGTAGATTGTCGTGTACCTAAAAAAAATAAAAAATAAATAATAAATAATTCTCAAAATTTAATATGCTTCAACAATAAAAAAATCACTTAAAGAAAATTTAGTAGAATATTCATGTTTGAATTATTATTAATAAATCTTTGTTCAATTTCAATAACCATTACCATCTATGTTACGTGTCGAGTCGTGTCACGTGTCTATTAACCGTACAACTTAGATTCCAATAAGAATTACGAAAGCATAAAGTCATATGTTACCTGAAAGCTATCGAAGGCGCTGTTTTTGATATGGTGTTTTGATATTCGCAGCGAAATACTCGGGGAAAGACATTGTCATTTACATTTGAAACAATAAATATCATAATTAACACTTTACTTAAAAATTGGAACACACTAAATATTACTATTCGATGTATGTATTACCTTCATATATCTCTTGTGGAGTGGTACACATAAGAAGTATTCAAAAGTGAGTACACACAAACATTTATGCTAAACGAATATAACCAAATTAATGATATCATATGTTATTTTCTAATACTAATAAAATAGAAAAACAATAATAGGAAGCTTGAATACTATTACATTACTACACACACCAAACTTGCGTTTTTCGACGTGCATGTTATGGGCAACTGGCTGGTTAACTTCTGTGAGATAAAAAAAATAGAGAAAAATCTAAATATACGAAAACTTTACTATATTATTCGGATAATTTTGGTATGTAAAATACGGATAATTACATATAGGAAGATGCGGACTACATATAGTTTAATTGACATTCTCATTTTTGCGTAGGTAGTTGATATAAAGTTTAATCCTTTTAGGATCGTTTTAATAGTAATAATATTTATGGGAAGATAAGAAATTATACGTGATATTTAGCGGTGTAAACAAATAGCAATAATACGTATAGAAAGATGTATAAGAAATTGTACGTGATATTCAGCGGTGTAAACGAAAAGCGCGTCTCTATACGGGAGATCGGGTCTGTTTCGATTTGTCAAAATAAAAATGTTAGTAAATAAATTATATTTTTTCACACTATACTATTATTATTATCGTATATATTTAGAAATTCTTACGCCCGAAGGAAGAAACCGCCATTCGACATCCATTTTACTTTACCAGCATTAGGTAAAAGTGCTGCATATATATCGCAGTGTAACATTGAAGCCAACCCCCCCGCTGAACCGCCATAAGCAAGGCCTGTATAATTTTTCATTAATTAGTTTACGAATGATAAATAATACTAGTATTCTTTCTTAATATTCTCAAAAAACTAAAATAATTATACATTGTCCCCATGGGATGGCATAGCGGTGAAGGTGGGTGGCCCGAGACCGATAGGTCATGGGTTCAATTCCCACTGGACACGTTATGTGTGAGTCTGTCACCCTGGTTTGCAGGCTATTGGTTTGCAGGCTATTGCACAGGAGCGAGGTTTACCCTGTGCGCACCAAAGGTAGCGGCTGCGGGTTCCTCGTCAACAAAAAATAAAAAAAATAATTATACATTGGTTGCGTTTTGCATTCCTTTTGCTAGCACCTCGGCCATTACAGCGTCGAAAATCTTTGACCCTCTAAGTTGGAAGCTGTATTTCTGAACGAATGAAACTAAAATAAAAAATATTAATATGTATTTTATGTATAAATATATAATATATAAAATACGAATTCTTAAGAATTAAGTATATTGTAACACTTACTTCATTAACAACTTCAGTGTCTCCAAGAAAAGACCCTCCATCACAGTAATGCAAAAAAGCTTTACTCCAGTTGTTGAAGTCTGAATTCGATAGTAAATATATAATATATAAAATACGAATTCTTAAGAATTAAGTATATTGTAACACTTACTTCATTAACAACTTCAGTGTCTCCAAGAAAAGACCCTCCATCACAGTAATGCAAAAAAGCTTTACTCCAGTTGTTGAAGTCTGAATTCGATAGTAATTATAATATTAAATTAATGAAAAGTAATTTGTTAATGAATTTACATTTGAAATAACTAAAGTAAGAGCAAGTAATAAATCGACTAAATTTTGTTATGTGTTTATTCTAAAGACTAAAGAGTGATGTATTTAATGAAATTTATTTAGTATAGTGTAATTTTATTTATAAAATTTTAATAGATTATGTATTTCCTAAAATTATTTATGTTTGGTTTGGTTTATTACTCATTTACCTGGATTTATAGTTTTCTCTGAGCTCAGAAGTCAGAATCCCACTAAACTCCAAACCTGAGCTTTGTGTGGAAGTTCCATAAACCCCTCTCTTGTTGAATGTTTCATCATTGAAACACCACCAACCACCCTAAAATTAAGTATAGTAAAATTTAAATTAATCTTAAAATAAAAGCATCATTTAAATTAGAAGATAAAGATAAAAACACAAGGAAAAATAGTCAATTTAATAATATTTAGGAAAATTGTTGGTTTAGTTAAAATTTTGGTTTATTAACCGCGTCTCCAGTTCCGGGATTATGGTAGTAGATGGCCGAACTCCCATCCAAACAAACTGCAATTTGGAGGATTTAAAAGAATTACTATAATTTAGTTACTTATTTGGAAACAAGACAAGTCTCGTCTATCTATGAATATAATGAATACTTGCCCCTTTTTGCTTGGCATCAGTAACCGTTATGACGTCGACTAGATCGCTATTGGCTCGAGTAATAACACGATTAGCAAGCTGGGTTTTATGAGCCGTGGTTCGAATTCCTCCTTTCATTCGATAAATTTGATTGGTTAATTTGATGAAATTCTATTTTATTTGATCAATAAATTCATTAATAGTTGTGTTTTTCTTGCTTATATAATAAAACTATAAAACATTAACAACCCTTGATCTAGAGAACTTTTCTATGGAAAGCCTTTGAAATCTAAGCTTGATTCAGTTGATTGGTTGGTGATTTGTTTATGGAGGACTAAGTCAAATATATTGTTTAGTAGTTTTAGGTCTTTAACATTAATCTAAAAATTATAAATTATAGTACTCCCTCCATTAATTTTTTTTAAACTTAAAGTATTACTCTAATATATTATACATCCTATGTCCCATAGATTTAACCCAATATACTTTTTCGGGCTGTTCAATTGAAATAGTCCAATTTTCTTTTTTGACAAATTATTCCAAACATTTTTTTAAGGACCTATAACTTTATACAACTCTACAGACATCAATAACTCTCCTTAAAAACTTTGTAAAGTGGACTAAATTTATGGAATGGAGGGAATACTACTTTACACGCAACAAACGATTTTCTTAATTTCCGTAGCGAAAAGAAACTGAACTAATGGAATAGGACTGAGAGAGTACTTTTTAGTAGTATTACAATTTTATTGCACTTATTTTATTTATTTTGGGCTTTTCATTGGACCATTCTTTTTTTTTTTGATTCATGGAACCCGCAGCCGCTACCTTCGGTGCGCACTGGGTAAACCACGCTCCTTGTGCAGTAGCCCCATTCTTAATTATGTCTATGTGGGCTTTAGTTTTTTTTTTCATGGTTTGAAGACAAACTTAATATTTGACCCAAGTGTTAATTCCCACCATATAGGACCTAAACAAACCGTTTTATGATTTTATTGTATACTTTATTTAGTTTTGGACTTTTCCTTATTGGATCATTTTTAATTATGTTTTTATGGGCTTTAGCTTTTGTGTTTTAAGGTCTTAAGGCAAACTATATAATTAAGCTAAAAGGTATATAATTGTTGACTTCCACCGTTTAGGGTCCAATTAAGACCCTTTTTTCTATACTCTGCCGAATCAACGAAAACTCGATTTATTCTGTAAGTTCACACTGCATTATAAAGTGAGATAAATTTGATTGAACCATATGGAATGAGTTCATCATAGAACAAAACTCGGATTTTTTTATCAATTCAATTCAACAGTTTTACTATTATAATAATATATTCCCCCTTCCCACTTTAAACAATAAGATTATATCACATGAAATTGACCCTTTCTGCTCTTGCCGGCGCTTAGAGAGAGATTTTCGTACTCGTCCTAAGTTTTTGTCGTATTCTAATTTCATTTTCAAACTATTTGTAAATTCATCCATATGGAGTTTCTGCCGCGGTTTCATCCATCATTAACAAGACGAAAAGTTTCTTATAACACCATTAATTTTTCTTGAAAAGAATTAATCTTGTTAATCAAGATGATTACTCGGATCCAATTCTCACTAATCTTCGCCGTATGCGTATTATCCTTCCCCGCAAATGCCGAAACCGAACAAGTGCGGAACGCACTCGTCCAGTTCATGTCAAGCCTCTCCGTCGGAAATTTCCCGATGGAATGGGGTTGGAACGCGAGTTCCGACCCCTGCGATGATGGTTGGAAGGGAATCACGTGCTACAACAACACACCAACCGTCAAGAAAATCATCCTCGACGAGCTTAATCTAACCGGCGTCATCGACGCCGTCTCCCTCTGCGCCGCTAACGCCCTAACGGTCGTCAGCCTCAACTCCAACGCCGTTAATGGAGCGTTGACCGACGATATCTTGAAATGCAGAAGTTTGACCCACGTTTATCTCCGCTCCAATGCCTTATCCGGAAGCCTCCCTCCTTCTCTCTCTAGGCTCCGCAATTTGAAGAGGATCGATGTCGGAAACAATGGCTTCTCCGGCGGCATCCCTGATATGTCGAGAATCTCCGGCTTGCTAACTTTTCTCGCCGAAAACAATGAGTTGACCGGAGTGATACCGGAGTTTGACTTCTCGAATCTCGAAGATTTCAACGTGTCGAACAACGACCTCGCCGGACAAATCCCCGCCGGCGGCGGACGTTTCAACAATACAAGCTATTTAGGCAATTTAGGGCTTTGTGGGGCCCCTTTGCTTAACACTTGCCCGCCTTCTCCACCTGATACACCTAAAGAACCTACGTATCCGAAGAAGAGTACATCTAAGAAGGACTACTTTATCTACTCCGGCTACGCTTTGATCGGCTTAATTGTAGTCCTTCTCATCGCGTTCAAGTTGTTCAAGAAAACTTCTCGGAAAGAGAAGAACGACGTGAGATTTCCGACGTACGATAAAACTAGCGGTTCGTCGAGCGAGTCAAAAGCCGTCGGAGAAACTAGGTCGGAGTTTTCGATAACCCCGGAGAGTGGGAAGAATTCTTCATCGCTCGTGGTTCTATCTAGTCCTCTAGTTGATGTTCTCAAATTCGAAGATTTACTTCGATCTCCGGCGGAGTTGATTGGTCGAGGTAGACATGGAAGTCTTTATAAGGTGACGGTGCATGATGGGGTGAATCTTGCAGTGAAGAGGATTAGGGATTGGGATATTGCAAGAGATGAGTTCAAGAATAGGATACAAAGAATCGATCAAGTTAAGCATCGGAATGTTATGCCGATCGTCGCGTATTATTGTTCGCGGCAAGAGAAGTTATTGGTTTATCGGTTTCAAAATAATGGTAGCCTCTTCAGCCTTCTCCATGGTAAGTGCTCTCAATCAGTATTTGAACTACGTCAAACTGGTATTTGTTTTATTACAAAATAATATCCTTGCCTTTAATTAACTAATGTTGCATTAAAACTTCTGTCGTCCTTTTAAACTGTACATGAAAAACCACTCTTTCATAACCAGATTTGATGTAAAATGTCTAAAATACCATTTATATGTTTAAATTAAAACTATGAAAATTTGCATGATTATTAACCAAATACTTAAACAAACAACGAGAAACGCGAAAATATTTTTGAAAGTAAAGAAAATGGAACCAAAACCTACCTGTTCGTCTTTTTTTGCTTGCACTTCAGAAATAAAGGGCTATAGCCTATAGTGTCATTTTATTAAAATGGAACCAAAACCTACCTGTTCGTCTGTCTTTGTCCCTAAGTCGTCGGCAATGTGCGCCGAAGGTGTCGTTTCCTTCGCCCGGTCTTAGCAACAACTCGTGTACCGACCATATCGACAATGGCGGATCTAGGGAGGCGCCCTTCCGAATGTACACTTTATCCTCTTTTCTATGGAATTCTTAAGTTCCCCCCCCCACACCACCTCACTAGTAATCTTGGATCCGCCACTGCATATCGGTCAACATTTTATCGGAAGCTACTTTACCGACGGATTTGGAGTAATTACCGACTGTAGAAACCGTGGGTAATCTGGCAAAATTTTGTAGTGATAGAGTAGTTAACATAGTTTTCGGTAAACATGGATTTTTTCTTTACCTTATACCCAATTGTGAAAATAACAATTGAATGATCTGATAATAGGAACGAAGAACGGCCAGATCTTCGACTGGGGAAGCCGACTAAACGTCGCGGCCAAGATCTCCGAGGCATTAGCCTTCATGCATCAAAACCTCCAAGCCGACGGCATCGCGCACGGCAATCTGAAATCATCCAACATCATGCTAAGCCAAGAAATGGAGCCGCTCATCAGCGAGTACGGCTTAGCCGGAGTCGAGGTTCAAGACCAATCCTTCCTCACATCCATCGACAGCAGCTCGGCTCCGAACAACGCATTCGGGGCTGATACGTACAGCTTCGGAGTCATCCTCCTCGAGCTGCTGACCGGGAAAGTCGTGCAGAATAACAGATTCGAGCTAGCGCGGTGGGTGAACTCCGCGATAAGGGAGGAGTGGACGGTGGAGGTGTTCGATAAAATGCTCGTGGCGGAAGGGGCGAACGAGGAGAGGATGGTGCAGGTGTTGCAGCTTGCGTTGAAGTGTATCAATACGACGTCGGAGGGGAGGCCGAGTATGGGGGAACTGGCGGCGGTGATTGGTGGTATAAGGGAGCAGGATGAGAAATCTGGGAGTTTTGATTCTTGATCATGAATCAAGAATTTGTGAAGTTCGATTGATGTTAATTACTTTTGGTTTTTGTTTTTGACATTAACATTCTTTTCTTGTATTTGATTTTTTTTATGTGTTATGACTAATGATTAATGAATATACGTAATTGAATAAGTTTTATTTGAATTGGAGTTACGATAAATTCGATCTATAGAGATGTCGGTATAATTTTTGATTTGTGGGGTGTAAAATGGTATTTCCAAACTTTTAGAGGAGTTCTTTGAGATTTATTATAGTCGTGTCTGATTTTGGTCCTCTAACTTATAAAATATTCAATTTTGGTCCTCTTAACTTAAAAATTGTCTGATTTTAATCTTTTGTTGGAGATTGTCGAATACATTCCTTTTTCCCACTTAAAAACTCATGCCCCTTTCATTTTTGTCTATATTTTTTTATATAAATTCTATTTATTTTGCAAAGAAGCCAACATGTTTTCGGCGAGACAATTGTCTAGTGGAATCAAAGTATGCTTTCATATGTGAAGCCATGGATCCGTCTCTCGTTGGAAATTCAAATAGAAACCCGTCCGTGATAGCCAAATATACGGAGAGTGTAGTTTACATGTTTTTTTCGGACATACACTCTTCGACAAAGGAGCAAAGTCGATAATTTTATAAATTAAAGGACTAAAATCAGACATGACCACAATAAATTAAAATCGAATAATTTTCAAGTTAGAGAACTAAAATCATACATAACCTCAATAAATGACCAAAATCGGATGAATGTCACAATGAAGGACTAAATTAGGATTTTTCTCAGACAAATTCAAATTCAATCTATAGAGATATCCGTAGAATTATTGATATGTGGGGTGTAAAATGGTATTTTCAACTTTTAGAGGTTTATTTTGAGATTTAGTGTGGAAAGACCAAACCTAAACGACGTCGTGGGATGCTTTTCTGCCGTTTAAATTACTGCTTGTTGCGCAAGTAATTATCTTTCCCCAAATTGTAAGCTATCGACAGAAAATTCGAATTTCCTCCTCGAAGGTAATCTCTCTAAGTTGATCTTCTTCTTAGATTTTCGATTTCCGCTACTACGCTTAGTTTTTCGAAAAGAAAAATTGTTGGATTAATGCATGTTAGGAGTAAGTCGTGATTATGTTTGATTATTCTACAGACTGCAATGGAGACCGACCAAGCAAAGCCCGCTACTGAGGAAGTAAAGATGGATCTGTTTGAAGACGATGATGAATTTGAGGAGTTTGAAATTGATCAAGGTTGGTAATTTTTTTTCTAGGGTTTATGAAACTGCTTATTTCTTAATTTTCGTTTTATGACGATTAATTTGTGAGGATAAGAGAGATTTTATGCAATTTATGTTACTTATTTCCTGATTATTGGTCTGCTAAATCTGAATCTTGTCTGAGATTATAATCATGGGGATGCTACTAGGTTGTTAATTTCTGTTTATTTGTAGTATTTGTTTTGAAATTCCAAATATAATGCTTAATTTGTTGTTTGTTCTGCTGCAAGAAAATCCCCTGGTAAATTCTTAGTTATATTTTCTACCATCCCACCCTTCTGCAGGGGCACCTAATAACAGTTCATGAGATACTTCCATATTGTGCTTATCTGGTCTATAGTCTTTCTTTACTTGTGTTGATTTCATAAGCATAAATAATAATTTAAATTTACTCTCGTGTTTCAAGCAGTGTGGATTTAGAAATTTTCTTAGATAGCAGAATTTTTGAAAACTTGCTCTTGACATTCTTGTCTGCACTTCAGTAGAATTTACACCTCATCACATGATGTTTTTGTAGCATTTTGTGCAAGTTTGTTATTTTTCTTATTCTATGATGGAGTTCTCTATCTAAATTCTTGTCCTGTACTTGTCCCATTGGCTTTCTAACTAACTATCAGCATACCTTTGTCTGTAGAATTTACTCATCAGCTGGTGTTATTGTAGCATTTTGTGCAATTTTGTTATTTTTCTTATTCTGTGATGGAGCTCTCTATCTGAAATCTTGTTCCATTGCCTTTTTCTTTTAGACTAACTGACATCATATCTTGAAACATTTTCTCTAATCTGTTTCCTTGTCGCATCAATAGAGTGGGAGGACAAAGAGGAAGGCAAAGAAGTAACTCAGCAATGGGAAGATGACTGGGATGACGATGATGTCAATGACGATTTCTCCCTGCAGCTCAAGAGGGAATTAGAGAGCAATGCTGAGAAGAAATAGAGCAAAATATGAGTGAGTTATTTGCAGTTTGTTTTTGAATTTGTAACTCTAGTTCAAATTTTAGTATAATCACATTCCACCTTGTTGCTGCTGAATAGTTTTACTTGAGCAATGACAGATGAAAAAGTACCTTGTTCGCAACGCATTCCGATATTGAATCTAGAAGTTTTACTTATTGCCCTTGTAAGTCTTGTGATGTGGGATTAAAGCTGTCTTGATCTGATGTTGGAATCTTATCACAATTCTGAGATATTAAAGCTTTTGTTTGTTGCTCTGTTTAATAGGCCTTTCTGTTCATTCTAAATTTCCTTTATGGGCTTTGATGAACAGAAGAGAATCAAATTGATATAGGAAACTTTACACCAAGCAAGAGGAATGCTACAAATAACCGATCAGCCTTGATCAAAACAATTCTTGATTAGGGATTTTCCGAAAAAGTTGCTCTATCCCGTAATTTGAATCCCTTTGTGTTACACACCTTATGTGTCTTAATTATAACAAGTGTGACACATTGGGTGTATAATTTGGGATAGAGAAACTTTTCTGCGAATTTTCTATTCTCTCTTGCACAATTCAGATGAGAAAGTGATCCAACACGTCGTAAAACGGGTTCAAAGCGTACCGTTTTTCAAGGGCCACGATGCCTCTGAAAACAGAGACACTCCTGCTGTTGATCACCCGCAATCATCCCTCCGCCCTTAGAAGTGTCGACAGCTTCTAACATGGCGACAACCTCTTCCATCTCTGGTCTCTTTTCCGGGTTGGCATCCCAACATCGCTTCATCACGTTGGCAAGTGAGCTCGGTAGGTATCTCCGGCCTCAAATTCTGCAAATAAAACATCGGTTAGGGTTAAACGAAGCTAAGAAATACCACGTTTTTTACCGTTTTCGGAAAGATATTTCACCTGACGAACAACTGCAGAAGTCACCTGGGAGAAACTGAGATCTGGATATGGCATGTCACAACAATATATCTCCCATAAACAGATCCCAAAACTATACACATCACATCTCCTATTGTAAGGGTTTCCATTTAGAACCTGCAAGCTTTAGTTTTTAGCCACATTTTTAAAAAATATGAGTTTTATAGCTAGTTTTATAGTGAGTTGCCGAAAATACCCTTAACAAATTAACTACCACTTATCCGTAGAGTTTTGCGGGGCCCAACAAAGATACAATTGTACAAAAATTCGAAAAGTGGTTAGAAAACTACTCCCTCCCTAACATAATTGTTGTTCCACTTTTCTTTTCGGATTGTCTCACAATTGTTGTGGTAGGACCAATAAGGGAATTGACATCCATTAAGGGATGGGCCAAACCAAAATTAAGCAAACAAACAATCCACAAAAAAAAATAAAAAAAAAATAGGGATAAGAAATTACTAAAAACATTAAAGAATTGAACTTTAAAATTGTTCAAGAAAAAGGAAAAGTTGGGCGGAGGGAAACGGCGGCGACTGACCGGCGACGTCCTGGCCGTCGTAAGTGCCACGGTGGACGGTTCCGAATGTGCCACGTGCAATCACGCTCTTGATAACCAACTTCGCGGGGTCAATCTCCCACTCCTGCCTCAGCCTTCTCGAAACGGCGGTGCGCGCCGCCGCAGGAGGGCAGACGGCGGAGGTGGTGGCGGCGGCGGAGGAGTAATCTTCTTGATTCTTCCTCTTGTTCTTCTCCATTGTCCACGCCCCGTTCAAATGCCTCTCGAGCTGCTCGTCTAAGCTTTTTAGATCAATCTGGTCTGCCCTCACAAACCCATCGCTGCTTTTCTCCATTTCTTTGTTGAAGGTATGTATGTTCTGCGCAGGGGTTGTACCTTTCGTTGGAGGGTTTGTACTCTGGCTCAAATTTGAGAGAGAAAAGAGAGCAATTAAATAGAAGTGAAGGTGGGAAGATTGTGTAAGAATAACATAGAATTGCTGAAGACAACGTTTTCTTAATGTAAGCAATTAAATTTTTGTTCAATTGTTCAATTCAAAACTATGCAATTTTAAATTAAAAAAATTATAAATTTAAAGAATAAGATTAAGAGAAGATAAACTATTTAAATGATAAGATTGAGAGAAAATAAAATAATTTAAAAAATATATTTTTTAATTTAAAATTATTTAGTTTTAAAATAAATATTAATTAAATATGAATTTACTGAATAGATGATCTCATTCCATAAATATAATATGCATTATTTTCTATTAAAATTAACAAAAATAATATTATTTGGCCCAAATATGATGTTGCTATTGGAAAAGCCTATAGCTCGAGCTTCGGACAAATCTTGGACTTATTTTCCATTAACTGAAAATAATACTATTGCATTCATTATTACTCTCTCGATCCTTTTTTATATGCCTTTGTTTTCTTTTTCGGATGTCTAAATTATGTACCTATTAACATATTTCTTATGCCTATTAAATATTTTAGACTAATTTTAATATATTTATTGTTACTAATTTTAATATATTTATTTTTTATAGAACAATTTCAAATGAAATGTTATCGGTGTACTGTATCTGCAAGTTAATATGGTACCGTGAAAAAACCAATTTTTACCTCAAAATTACAAAATTAGTGGCTTTGGAGCATTTATTTACCTTGATTTTAATGTAATTCCATTGTAATCAAGACTTAATAATTTACTCGAATTTTAATATCAATATTTTATTTTGGTATTAGATGGAAAAAAAAAACTTTTAGTTCAATCTAAACTTTTCTTAACATCCCTTTCGTCTCAAATATATGTGCCTATTTTCTTTTTCCATCCATCCTTAATTTATATGCTTTTTAACAATTTTTTTGTGCTTGATTAAATATTTCACCAACATTAATAGATCTAATTAATATGATAATATAAAAAAAAAAACTATTTTAATCAATTAACATTTTAGTAATTATTTCGTGAAAAGGTGCGGAATGAAGATTGCCCTCCCAAACTATAACAAGTAAGAGAAGAGATTGCTAAATCATGCAAATGATTAGCCTTGTTGATTGTTGTGATCGGCGGGCTTCTTCTAAAGTCACCTAGGACTCTAGAATACTGGAAACATTTAGCAAACCATCTAAAATCAATTCCAAATTCAAAAGAGAAACAAGAAAGCTTAGATGTATTGACATTAAGTTACAACTACTTGACTCATACTTGACTCCTCATCTAAAGCCATGCTTTTTTTTATATGGGAGTATTCAAAGAGGATTCTTTGATTCGTATATCAAGGATTATCAAACTATGAGTTGCAGAGGATTTTATAAAACCAATTGGGTCCCGAGTTCTAGAAGAGATTGCAGAGGGTTACATACAAGATCTAACTGGTAGGAATCTCATTTTAGTTTGTGGGCACCATAAGAATGGAAAATTAGGATATTGTGGCATTCATGATCTTTTGAGAGATCTTTGCATCAAAATCTCTAAACAAGAAGAGTTTTTTCGTGTGAGCAAAGGTGGAATAGGAGGGATAGAGCGTCGTCTTGTTCATGATTGCTCCTTAGAACCCATGAGAATTGAGAGGGAATCTTCCACTTGTACGCTCTATCATAGCGCAAACATGTACTCCCTCAGTCCCACATGAAACGTCTTGTATTCTATTTTGGGTTGTTTCATACAAATGTTTTTTTTTTCCAAAAAAGGAAATAAATTTATCTCACAAAAAGTTACTTTTTGGTGGACCCCATTCACACCACTCTCTCCTAACACACAAAAGTCCACTGCATAAATTATCGTGCCGAAAAGAAACCAGACGTTTCATATGGGACGGAGAGATTACTAAGCAGTCTGCCGAGTATGTTGAGAATACTGTCATCTATAGATTGTTGAGAGTGTGATCTTAATCTCTTCCATAAAGTCGAATCGCTAGACATAAGTGTAAGGCGTGATAGTTTGGGTACTGAGGTTAATATGAAACTCAAAACTTCTTTCCCGAGTTCGCTAAAAAAGTTGTCCTTATTTGACCTTGAGCTTCACTTGAACCACTTGGAAGTGATGGGTTTGTTGCCTCACCCCCCTCGAAGTTTTCTGCCTGTATCGATGTCATAAATTGGAGAACTGGAGTCCTACGCCTGGACAATTTCGCCGCCTCAAGTTCTTGAGAAGCTAGATGCTTGTATTTCATGAGGTTTTTGTGTTCCATTTTTTATTAAGGCAAATTAGATTTTTTAGTCCCCAAACTATACGTGTTTGGTCAATTTGGTTCCTTATTTATTTATTTTAGTTAATTGGTCCCCGAATTATAGAATTTTGGACGAATTGATCATTCTGTTAATTTTTTTGTTAGTCAACTGTTAGTCAACGATTTTTAAAAAGTATATTCGATAGACAAATTGGCATAAATGGACCCCAATGTTTGCTACTTTGGATGAATTGGTCCCTAATCTTTTTTTTTAGTTTATTGGTCCTCAATGTTTGTTAATTTGGATAAATTGGTCCTTATGTTAAATTTTAAGTTAATTAAGTGTTAATCATAGGGGTATTTATGGAATAAAAGTTTCAGGAACCAATTCATCCAATTTTTAAATTAAACTTGATTTTTTAAAACTTTTTTGTAAATTATGATAATTTTCAGAAAATAAATTAATTTTTCAAATAATTTTTTTTTAAAATTAATTTTTTTCACCTAATTTTTTTCAATTTTTTAAAGATATTTTTTAAAATTATAATATTTTTCAAAAAATATTTTTTTTATCAAATAATTTATTTTTTTTTTGAAAAAAATTCGTAATGAAAAAATTTATTACAAAATTAACTATTAGTACTAGTTTTATGGACCAATTCATCCAATTTTTAAATTAATTTTTAACTATTTTTTCAATTAATTTTTTGAATTAACTTTTTTTCAATTTTTTTTATAATGAATATAACAATTCCCCAACCGTTGTGTTGACCCGCTCTCCTCATTCAACGTCAAACGTAAAATTATTAGTTAATCTAAATTTACTTAATTTTTATTTAAATAAAAAAAATTGAAAAAAAATTATTCAAAAAATTGGTCCCTAAAATTATTATTAATTAATTTTTTTCGTTTACCAAAAAAATTATTTGAAAAAAAAACGAAAAAAAATTAGTTGAAAAAAAAATATTAAAAAAAATTATTTGAAAAATTAATTTATTTTCCGAAAAAGATCAGAATTCTTAAAAAAAATTAAAAAAAAATTTAAGTTTAATTTAAAAATTGGATGAATTGGTCCCTCAAACTTTTATTAACTTAAAATTTAACAGAAGGAACAATTTATCCAAATTAGCAAACATTGGGGACCAATAAACAAAAAAAAAAGATTAGGGACCAATTCATCCAAAGTAGCAAACATTGGGGACCATCTGTGCCAATTTGCCATTTTCGATATAATATTATTGAGGATCAAAATGTCTAAATATTGAAAGATTGAGGACCAATTTGACCAATTTTCTTTTCTTTAATTTTTTTAAGTTTTTCAAAAATCGAAAAATATTTTAATAATTTTGCTTTTTTTAAGGAGCAATTATGTCAATTTTAAATAGGTTGAAGACCATTCCCGTTAATTATAATATATTTGGGGATTATATTAACGATGGATTAAAACATAAAATATATTACTCCGTAAATAATTTTTTTTCCGAATATTACTATGAAAACAGGGATTAAAACATAAAATATACGAAAAATTAATGAATAAATCATATTGGAATGAAAATATGTTTTGAATGGAAATCTAGTATAGTTTTATTCATTAATTATTAAATATTCTACGTTTTTATCTTTCTTTATCATAATAATATATTCAAAAAATTTGATAATAATGCTATAAAATTTGACGATTATGATCCCAAAATATAGGGATTGGTCTTCAACTTATTTAAAATTGGCGTAGTTGGTCCTTAAAAAAATCTAAACGACTAAAATACTTTTCGATTTTTGTAAAATTAAAAAAAATTCAGTAAAAAAAAAAAATTGGCCAAATTGGTCCTCAATTTTTTAGTATTTGGACGTTTTGGTCCTCAATAATATTATACCGAAAATACCCTTTAAAAATCGTTGACTAACAGTTGACTTACCAAAAAATTAACAGAAGGATCAATTCATCCAAAATTCTATAGTTTGGGGAGGGACCAAATTGGCCAAACAAACATAATTTGAGGACTAAAAAATTCAATTTGCCTTTTATTAATAAAAGCATTTTTCTTTCATCCACATACAATCATCATGTTATTTTGTTTTGGAGTTGTAAATTGGCAAGTTACTGATTGTAAAATTCTAAAAGCATAAGTTGGAAATCAAACGTACAAGAAAGAGAATGTCTAAATAGATTAATCTTAATCATGTCTACTCTTCCACAAAAACCTCAACTTCTCTTCATTTGTTCTGAGCTAACCAAACACTTTTAATTAGCAGAATTTTTGGATAATAAAAATGACAAACTTATTAAACACCATTAAAGAATAAAGAGACGTTGCCTTCTTCCTCTGCTGCTCATCAAACATCGACAAAAGTTTAACAAACAAGAAGAAATCAGCAATCTCATCATAAATCAAGAAATACATAAAAATCACTTGCTCTGTAATCATTGTGATGCTTTGAAATCGATTCCATAGCATCATGACGAAAGGCCAGCTCTCAAAGGCAACCAAACCAAATTGATTATCAATACGATCAATCTTTTGCATTCAATCCGAGCTTAAGAACAGAGCATGGCGTAATTAGGAAGGGGAACACAACAAACAAATAAAATCTGTATATAAGGTTTTAGATTTAACACACACAATTTCACATAGAGATAGCACGACTAGAATTCAATTTAACACCTCGAATTCACAATCACATATTTGACAAGGAACTTATGCCATTATACACAAACAAAGAAGTAAAACAAAGCGGTTGAAATTGCAGTAAGAGCATACTACAAACATCAAAGTAGAAACCAAATCAGAAGAAGCACGCACCAAGTAGAACAGAGCACAGACAAATTTATAAGAAAATTCAATTAGAAGAAGAACTACAATCATGACCGCAACACCAAATTGAAAGAAGAGCAACTACAAATTCAATAAAGCATTCAGTTGAACAAAACGTCAAAATCACAAACTCATAACTCAAATAGCACAACAAGCATTCATTTAAACCGCAACTATATATAAACGGAACAAAGACAGTAACAATTAACAAATAATCAAAAAAAAAAAAAAAAAATTCACATGCCACAACAAGAATTCAGTTTAACACCTCAAATTCACATCAGAAATTTGTCAAGGAAACACACAACATTACATGCAAACTAATAATCAATTCAAGCACTAATAGTCACACTCCAAAATATAAAAAATCAAACAATAAGTAGAGAGCCACAATAAAAGTAAAATAAGAGCAAACATAGTTAGCACACTATAATCATCAAAAGAGTTGCAACATAGAAACCAATTATAAGAAAAAATACGAATTAGAGTAGAGCATACACAAAATTATAACAGAAATCAGTACGAACTCCAGAATGAAGCACAACAGTCATAACAGCAGAAAAATCAAATAAGCAAAACACAAAATATAAAGAAGAACAAATACAAATACAATAAAACATTCAGTTAAACAAACTCACATAGTACAACAAGAATACATCTAAACCCCACCTAAAAATAAAAATCACAATTTTTTAAAGTTAATAAGGAAAACACAATTTCAAGGAAAAAGAGAATCAGGGAGATCATCTATAACGTTAAGGGCACGAGAGAACAAACTCACAAATTCAAATATCACAACAAGAATACCGTTCAACACCTTCTATTCACAATCACAAAATTGACCAAGAACACAGAACATTATATGCAAACAAATAATTAAATCCAAGAGGTAGACATTGAAGTACTCACTTCAAGCACATCTCACATACCTTTAGTGCCCAATGTATCAATGACGTTTACGCTTCTTAATCTCTTTCTCCATATCTCGATCAATAAGATCTTTATATACAAGCTGCAATTTTACATAAACACATTTCAGATACAGAATAAACAAATTTAAAAGAACTGCACCATTCCTTACATATTGGTAGACAGGAAAAACACGCTTACTCACAAAAATACAAATTTATTCCAGATGTGGAGGGTAAAACAGTACTATCTCTAAGAGAAGATTTGAAGTCTTCAAATGTCCATGTTGATGCAACTGCTATCTAACAGTTAGTTTATATCAAAAGTCTGAATACTAAAAGTAACATAGAAAACTTTGCAATAGTGATATTCGTTAATTGGAGCTACAACGCAAACAGTGGCTAAAGATCACTAGCAAGTAAAATACACCACCACTTGCAATAAATCTCCAGAAATAAATATGTAGAACCACAGAGAATGCATTTTAGAGAGAGAGAGGACCTTTCTCTGCAAATGAAGAAACGATGAAGAAGACACAATCCCAACAGAAAAAGCAACCCAGTTTCCAAAATCCATCATATGTCTC
This sequence comes from Lavandula angustifolia, assembly GCA_028984105.1. Lineage (NCBI taxonomy): Eukaryota > Viridiplantae > Streptophyta > Magnoliopsida > Lamiales > Lamiaceae > Lavandula > Lavandula angustifolia. The sequence continues at coordinate 13,276,840 of CM054804.1, read as the reverse complement.
GAATTATAAGAACAGAAAAAAAAAATCGATCAACTAACAAGATAGTTCCTTGAAGAGCGGTGGTGTATCATTTTTCTAGAGAGAAACATATAGGTGAACACCTATTCTCGTCTTCTATCAGTAAATTAGATAGCTGCAGGTATTCCAACTACGTAAACAAGACAAAAATGATTGTCCTTGAAGTTCTAGTACCTTGCTAAAAAGAAAAATAAATAATCCGTTAGAACTTGAATGGGCATGTATGATTCAACCAAAGTAATACATAGGAAACGGCTTCCTCTTTTACCTAGTAGCACGATGCAATAACTCTTTTCCGAGCCTTCAAACTTCCTATTGAGCTTTCGCTTATGTGGAATCTGCAAACTTCAACTACTGTAAGAGTCAGTGGTGATATACCTCTGATAGTTTTGGCACCGACTCAATTTTGGAAGATGAGACAACTTAGGCATGTGAAGTGTAACAAGATTCATCTTCTTAGAGCATCCCAGAAGATGGTTTGTTGATGTTGGAGAACTTGCAGACACTTAAAACAACAGTTAATTTAAGATTGTCGGAGGAGGTGTGCAAGATCATTCCCAATGTCAGGAAATTGCATCTGCTTTATGAAAACGAGCCGGAGCGATCGAGAGCACTTGCCATTAATTTCCATTGAAGTGCAAGGCCCGGTTGTGCAGGTAAATACCAAACTCCAAACTTCCTTCCCAAGTTCGCTAAAAAAATTGCCCTTGAGTTTCACTGGAGTGACTTGGAGAAGTTTTCAAGCTGCATTCATTTAAAAAGTGGGAGGAGTGGAGTCCTGAGAGCGGACAATTTCGGCGCCTCAAGTTCTTGAAACTTATGTACTGTGATCTGGTTTCTTGAGGAGCTTCATCTTAGTAATCTGGATAGCTTGGAAGAGATCCCATTAGATATTGGTAATATACCAACACTCGGAACACATTATTGTGCATTGCTGCAACTTGTCTACCGCCGTGAAAATAAAGGAAGATCAATTGGGCAACGGCAACGACAAGCGACTTTCTCAGAGAATAGTTGGGACAGTTTGAATCAAATGTTGGAACATTCAGTTACTATTATACCTTGGCCCTATACTATACGATCTTATGATGGCCATCAGCAACTTATCTCCTGCTATATCCCTCACTCTTTCAATCATTTCTTGTCTTGTTACCTTCTTTTTCTGCACGCCAAACAACGATAAAAGTTAACAAACAAGAAGAAATCAGTCATCTCCTCATCATAAATCAAGAAAAATGTAAAGATAATTACTCTATAATCACTATGATACTTTGAAATCAATTCCACAGCATCACAAGGCAAGAACTTGGACAATACTGTAATTAGAGCTGGAAAAGGCATCCAATCCGAACTCGGAACTCTTACAGGCTGCAAATCCCTCTCTTTCTCTGCAAACAAAAATTGAAAATAAATCAAATAATCAAGAAAACTCCAACTGCAACATAGGATAGTGCCAACTCAAATTACTCACCTCTTTGGTATGAGGATGACTTGAAACGGACCACGTATTCGGGCAAGATATGAGTGTTCATACGCGAACTCCACACGATATATCTTCGACTTCCTCACTACCTGGATAGTATTGTTTGGAGTTAGGCAAAATAGTCTCCATTCTACCCATTATTACTCGGCAAAGTAGCATGTGCATTAGGCCATCCTCATCACCAGTAGCTAACTGCAAACTGAATAGAAAGAGAGCAAATTTTAAACTAAGATTGACTAATGAGACAAATATTAAATTAGTTATTTTGGATAAAATGTATAAATTTTATAGCCATTTTTACAAAAGTATAGTTTTTTAATCACTTTTTTTTTTCCCTTCATCACTATACCTTTTTGGAACCACTAAACACTACGAATAAGTGGTAATTTATATTCCGCAATATTGAATGTGGTTAAAAATTTATAGCGCAATATTCCGCTATAAAACTCATATTATTAAGAGCGTGGCTTATCGAAATGGTTTCTTCTTATAAATTCCTATTTAACGAATATTCATAGCTATAAATTAAACAATCACATTCATAACTACTGAAAAAAAAATCATAGTTACCTTTCAAGAGGATGTTCAAGAGGAGAGAGATAGACTCCACATCCATGAGTCTTATTGCTATTTGGAATGCAGAAACCATGAGAGAGAATGGCATTAATCTCACTTTTCGAGCCTCCAAACCATGCATACTTCACATTAGCATCTCCACATTTCATCTCAACCGCCCTCGAGTATATGCAGAAAGATTGAAGCTTTGCTCTGCTCATGAAGTTCGAAAAGTCAACACGTTTAATCGCCTCGATTTTCGCATCAAATCCACCCAAACTCAAGCTCGAAACCAACTTTTTCGTGATCATCTCGTGAATCATTTCTCCACCCGTATGTCTGAAAAATCTGTTGTCGGAAATCGGCTGCTGCTGCTCGTTTTCGCCACCGGAAACCACGCTTTCGCAATCGGAAGGGCAAGAATCGACGTGGCATTGATCTTCAACGGCATTAGCCCAAGAATTCGAGTTATTCGTGTAAGAAAAGGATTTCTCATCGTATTTTTCGCTGCACATTGCGCCGAAAATGAAGCAAAAACTATGATGTGTTAATAGATTTGAAAAGTCTAAATTTCAAAAGAGAAATAAAAAGTCAGCGAACTAATGAATTAATACTAGCAACTGCAATAAGGCCCATAACTAGATTCTGAAAACGACTGCTAGAAAATCTTAATTTCTGCAAGAAATTAAGAAAATTACGACTAAGAAATGAGGACAAAAAAGGAAAAGAATGGATTCCCAACATATCCAAATAGAACCAATACTTGTTTCCACGATTGATAAATACTAAGGAAAGAGAAAATTCAGGAAACTAGAAACCCATTACGCAAGAACCAAACTTTAGAATAAACAGAAAGAATCAAGATAAGAACAGAGCAAAGAAGGTTGAAATTCAAAAGCCCATTTCGCAAGAAGCAAACTTTAGTAGAAAAACTCACAAATCAAACTCGTAAAGACTTTACAATTATATATGCATATGAAAAAAGAATCTTGAGGAAAATGTTTCTTGGAGAAGAAGAATATAATTCAGTGGGAGCAGTTGTTTAAAGAAAGATGGTGGAATTGGGAGCAGTTGTTTAAAGAATATAATTCAGTGGAAGCCCATGCTATGAAAGAGAAAATTAAGAAGAGGACCAACGGGAAACATAGCATCTGGTTTATTGATTCGAGTATTGCTGTTTGGGCCGTCAGTTTTGATGAGCCGCTGTTTTTATAGTGTAAGGTGGTCGGTTCGTAGGCATCGCCGTTGGTTTTTCTGAAATGACTGTTTTACCCTTGACATTCTCTTTCTTGGCTTATCGAATGATGAATTGATGATGGATGGAGTGAAATTTTTGATGAATCTCAATTCTCAATCAAATCTTGAATCGTATTCAATTAGTTTATTTACTTATTACTTCAATTCTTGAGTAACTTTTTGGAAAAATATCATTTTTGGCTTGTTATTTTGGACTTCGTTGTACTTTTGTCAATTTTTTTGGCTAAGTTTAATTTTAGTCCGTTAATTTGACAAATTGCTTGTTTTTTTAGTCCATTTTATAAAATTGTTCATGTCCATTTTTTATCCGCTGGATTAAAAATCAGATTTTTAATATATATAACATATTTGTAATGTTAATATACGTCTTTTATATTATAAATATTCAGTTTTAACCCTTATGTTTCAAAAAATTCTGAAAATAAGATTTGATTATTTTTCTTAATATTGTTTATGTTGTTTGTCCAACAATTTAAGAAAACGGGGACCGAAGATAGACTCGAAGAATTTAAGAAAATTCTAATTCTAAAAATAATAAATATCAAGAAAAATAAGTAATCCTATTTTGAGATTTTTTTTTGAAACATAATGGGTTAAAACTATGAAGGATGAATTTGATATTACAAATACTCTCTCTGTCCCACTTAACTTGTCTTGTCTTTTCTTTTTCCTATTTTTTTTGTGGACCTATTTTTCTATACACAATCACTTACTCATTTACACACAACCACCTATTCAATCTTAATCTCCGTACAAGTCGGGTAAAAACGAAGGGAATATGTTCTAATATTAAAAATTATATTTTTTAATTTTTTAAATTAAATCAACGGATTAAAATTGGATAAAGTTGTCCAATTTTATAAAACAAACTAAAAATGAATAATTTATCAAATTATCGAATTCAAATTGGACCGGCTAAAACAGCATGGTAACGGTCTAAAATGATTTTTTCCAACTTTTTTTAGCCCTTTCACGGTCACGGCCGGCTCCCAATTTGAAACCCTAATTACGGCTATAAATATCGCTCACATATACAGCATCAGCGCAGTCACGCTGATGCACATTCGCAAGAACACTAAATTTTTAAATGCCAGGATCGAAAGATCGCCGAAGCCATCCAATTTAACTGGAAGTGAGGTAAATTATTTTTCTTTCGCTAAAAATCATTGTTTTTATTGCACTGTGTTGAGCAATTTTCCTTTGTTGTTTTAGGGTTTCATATTATTGCACATTGAGTGTAGTGGGTTTAATTAATTGGGTTATGAGAATGAAAACCCATTCTTAGCATAGGCTCGATTCTTCAATTGCATGTCATGATTAAGAAGTTGTGTTAGAACTGAAGAATCTGATTGCTTAGATTACTATTTTGAGCTGAACTGTTTCTTGGTAGTTTTGTTTCTTTTTCCCCTTCTATGGTGACTTAATAATTTTTTGAAGCCTTGCAATTTGCCTTCCCACCATTCTAATTGTGTTTTGCTCGAAAATCAACTTCTTTATTAATTCGATTGTTATGGTTATTTGTCTCAGATTGATTCGCCATCGATGGCAGTTCCTTATCCTAATTGCTTTCAACTCCCAAAAGTGAATCCAAACTACCATCTTTTGGGGCTCTCCACCAAGGCCTCCACTGTTTATTCTTGCCTTAAAACATCCAGCCCAGCTTCGCATTTAGAAGCCAAGGTAACTCGGTTTTACTACTTGTTATGTTTGTTTCAACATCTTGATCTGCCTTTGGTAGGCTTTGCTTATTCTACGTGTTAACTTCGATATAATTAATGTTGATTGTAAATGGATACTTCTTCTCAAAGATGTGCAACCTTAATGTTGATTATTGTTCTTGGTCACTTTAACTTGTTAGAAAACACCAGATGTTAAGTCAGGTGCTCATGATTTTCTTGTGGTGAATGCTGTTACATATCTGGGAAATCAATGATAGAGAAGGAAGATGATGGAGGAGTTTCTCATCTAGCATTATACCTTCTCTTGTCGGTGTTCATCGTTGCTCGATAATTCACCCTTATAATTACTCGAGCTACATCTGGACCCTATATTTCTTAATTAAAATTTTAAATGCCTAATGAATTAAGGTGAATTGGCTCGCTTGTGGTAGAATGGTCTGATATTTTTTCTTGTTGGCATTATCTTTTCTTGTTCATATATAGAGTAAAAATATATTGGTAGACTCTTCTTGCCCACCTCGTACTTCATAATTCACCAGACATAGGCAGGTGTCTAATGTTCACTCGTTGCTTAGACCGTTGAATGTCTGGTAAATTAAAGAAATTGCTCATCGTCCCTCAGTAGTCACAGTTATATGACTTTCTGAGCTACATCTGAGCCAACATCTTATTTGTCTCGTACCCTTTTGTTTATTTACTTGTAATAGAGAGAATCTTGTAGGCACACTCTTCCTTCCCAGCACATGACTTCATAATTCGCCAGACATAGGCAGGTGTCTAATGTTTCACTCGTTGCTTAGACTGTTGAATGTCTGGTAAATTAAAGAAAGTGTTCATCGTTGCTCAGTAGTCAAAATTTCAATGATTTCTGAGCTACATCTGAGCACAACATTTATTTGATTCCATACTTCTTTTCGTTAATATACATACTTTGTTTGAAAAGATGTGAATTTTTTATCAAATGCTTTAGATGGTTTTTTTGATAAATGCATGTTTGCTTTGGTATACTCTGTTTCTTGACCATACTCTGTTTCTTGACCATATACTCTGTTTCTTGACCATATACTCTGTTTGATGCTTGTTTACCTTTGTAGTCTTTGTTGATCTTTTGATTTTTGTCTAACTAGATTAATATAGGTTGATCCGTTGTTGAATAGTGTCAAATGGGACGACAAAGGCTTAGCGGTTGCAATAGCTCAGAATGTCGATAAGGGAGCTATTCTAATGCAAGGGTTCGTTAACAAAGATGCCCTTCTACGAACCATTTCTTCCCGAAAGGCTACATTCTATAGCCGGTCTCGATCAACTTTGTGGACAAAGGGAGAGACCTCTATGAATTTCATCAATGTTTCTGACATCTTTCTCGATTGTGACCGTGATTCCGTAAGTTTCATGTCTCTCTTAATGATTTGATTTCATTATAATTGTTCCGTTTGTATCGTAATAATAATTTCATTCATTTCTTAGATTATATATCTTGGGAAACCCGATGGGCCAACGTGTCACACTGGGGCGGAGACATGTTACTATACATCGGTCGATGAAATTGTAAATGATTCAAAGGTAATAATAATACACATACTTGAACTAAATAGCCTTTATATTTTACTTAGTACAAGAATGTTGATCATGCAATTTTGTTATGTTGTTTCCTTTTCTAGGTTGATGGTAATAAACTCGCGTTAACGACTCTATACTCGTTGGAATCAACCATATCAAAATGAAAACAAGGGTTATCTGAAAACCCGGACCATAAACCATCGTGGACCAAGAAATTATTACTTGATGAAAAGCTACTCTGCTCAAAGATAAGGTTTGATGTTCTTGAATACAAAGGCGTATGCTTTTCTACTTAATTCCGAATTTTATGCTTAATTCTTGTCCAGAAGCGGATGAGTTATGCCGAACACTTGAAGAAAACGAGGACCAAACTAGGACTGCTTCAGAGATGGCTGATGTTCTCTATCACACGATGGTTTTGCTTGCTCGAAAAGGAGTTGAAATCGAAGACGTTCTTCAAGTGTTGAGACTCAGGTTTGCACAATCTGGAGTTGAAGAAACAAGTGAGTCCAACATTCTTTCTGCAAAAAACTCGAAAAATCTCGACCTTTTTGTATGCCTCTCAAGTGTGTGTAACTGCAGCTGTTTTGTGATTGTATTTTTTCTTCAATATACTATGTATATTAATAAATGCAGAAAATATTTATTTCGCATATTTTGTATGCCTCTGTCTCATTTCATTGGTTCCGTATTTTTCTTGTCCTATTTTATTGATTTCATTTTCTTTTTCAATTTAAATAATTCTGTAATATAATAGTGGACCGTCACAACTTCATGATAAATAATTTTTTAAATTTCTGTAAAAAAATGAGATGAATGAAGTGGGATGGAGTGAGTAGATTCAATGGAGTGGAATGAGAGAGAGTAATAGCTAGTTAGGGCTAAGCCTACTTAATACTAATGTTGTGTACTAATTAATTTCATTGACTATTAATCATCACTAACAACAAAACGTACACCCTAATGTGGGCAATATATATTAATTCAAAAGTGAAATGTCATTATTCTTACGGAAAATTTGATGCTAGGGGTATTTCCTTTTACTTCTAAATTCTCAAAATATCGCTTATTCGTTGGGGTTTAATTGAAAAACCAATTCAAAAATTTAAAAATTTGTGCAATTGTCAACATTAGAAACAATTTTATCACTTTCATTTATTTTGTTGTTTTTCCAAAGTTGTTGGCTTGTTAAGAAAGTTATTACATTGCGAATATATAAATTTATAGGCCGGCTGTAGTAAGAGTAGATGATGCTACGAAAGATTGTAATAAACACCCATTTAATGTGTAATATGCCACAACAAGAAACCTCCGAATAACTATCTCTAAGATTAATTATTGCCTCGTTCATCTTAAATTTTTCAAGATTGACTTCCAAGAAACAATGAATTTAAGATGAGCAATACGATTTTGGAATAGAGGGTCTCGTGTGCAGATTCGTTGATCAAACTCCCGTTGGAAAAAAATCGGGAATCGGATAAATGGGGACGATGAACGAAGGCGAGATTTGGGAGATGGAGGAAAGCAAGCTTGAAAGAGATGAAGATGGCTTAGCTGCATGCAATCTTTCTTGGAGAGATTTAACTGTAATGATCAGCGTTAGCAAAGGAATAACACACACTATTCTCGATCGAATCTCCGGTTATGCGGAGCCCTGCACCCTTACGGCGCTTATCGGACCTTCAGGTTCGGGCAAGTCTACGCTGCTTGACGCATTGTCCGGCCGCCTTGCGGCCAATGCCTTCCTCTCCGGTGCCATTCTCCTCAATGGGCGTAAAGCCAAGTTATCTTTTGGGACTGTGGTGAGTCTATTTCGTGTCTTTTTTTTTTTTTTTTTTGAGGAACCCGCAGCCGCTATCTTCGGTGCGCTCTGGGTAAATCTCAACTCCTTGTGCAGTAGCCTGCAAACCACACAGGAGATTAAACCACCCTCAGGTGACGTGCCACTGTGAGAATCAATGGTGAGGATTGAACCCAGTCTATTTGATGCGATAAGTGGCGGATATAAGTGACATAGGAGGCCAACTTCCCCCAATTTGTTTACAATTCCAGATTTTATGTATTCTTTAAAAATTGGTTATTCCGCCATCCAAAATTGAAGATTTTATACCGTAATTGCATTTTTCATCAATCTTGACCCTTAATTCTTAATCTTGGATTTGTCCTTGCTCACGAGCCTATCAGACATGAATTCTCAATTTCAGAAGTAATTCAAGATTGACTCGATTAATTTCGAACCGATTTGGATTTCTTCCGAGTTGAGAGTATCTTACGAGCTGGCTAAGCGCTTTCTCACATCTAACCAGGGACGGATTTAGGAGCGGGTTTTACTTCCCCAAATTGTAGAATTCACTAGGATTGTCTTTATATTTTTTGAAAATTCCATATTTCGTCCCTCTATATTTTCAGATTTGCCATTTCGCCCACTAACTAATCAAGATCTTACCAATCATTAGATATACTTTGAATCTTGGATGAACTGAAATATGGAATTCTTTCCTGCTGCAGGCATATGTAACACAAGACGAAAACTTGATCGGAACCCTAACAGTACGTGAAACAATCGCGTACTCTGCTCGACTACGCCTCCCGGACAACATGCCGTGGTCCGAAAGAGCGCGATCGTGGAGAACACGATCCTCGAAATGGGGCTTCAAGACTGTGCCGATACTGTGATCGGAAACTGGCACTTGCGCGGGATAAGCGGAGGCGAAAGGCGAAGAGTCAGCATTGCAATAGAAATCCTCATGAGGCCAAGACTACTCTTCCTTGATGAGCCAACAAGTGGACTAGATAGGTTGATCAAATCATTCAAATTTTCAAGTTACTCCATTTTTTTACTATATTTGAGTAATTAAATCTAAGTGATGTTTTTTGCAGCGCCTCGGCGTTCTTCGTGACTCAGACGCTACGAGCATTGGCTAACGATAAACGGACTGTTATAGCCTCCATTCATCAACCTAGCAGTGAAGTTTTTGAGCTGTTTGACAGATTGTGCTTGCTTTCTGCTGGCAAAACTGTCTACTTTGGAGAGGCTCCACAAGCTTATGAGGCAAGAATTAGCTGATGTTTGATACTCCTTTTAGTTCGAGAAAGGGAAAAAATACACTGTATTCACTTTAAACTACGTCGAACTATTTCTTTTATTACAAAAATTCCCACGCGTTTTTGTCGCACCAAAACAGTTTTCATTTTAAGCATCGGTGACATTTGATATATTTTTTACGTGAAATTTCTAAATTATCCTTAGTGTCAAATTAACTTAGAATTTACGAGGGCAATAATGTCCTTTTATCGAAAGATACCGAGGTGAAAGAATTACGAACATGGATCTCTTGCATGTTAAAAAAGACTGACATAGTTTATAGTGAACATTTGATTTTTTTTTTCCTCTTTCAAAAGTCAATTGATCACTTACATAACATTTAGTTTTAACATATGTTAGTCGACGTTGATGAGAAGGATTTAATGTAATATATATGTACGCAGTTTTTCGCGAGTGCCGGTTTCCATTGTTATAATTTCGCAAACCCAGCCGATCACTTCATCCGTTGCATAAATTCCGATTTCGACAAAGTGAGAGCATCAATGAAGCTACAGGTTTGATTTGCCTTCTCCTTCCATATCCAACACCAACCTATAAAAAATTGTTAGAATTTTCTTAGTCTAATCTTGATTCCCATTTCTAGTTTGAAATAAATGATGACCCTCTAGAGAAAACAACAGCAGCTGAAGTTATCCAAATACTAGTAGACTCCTATCTTACCTCAGAGTATTACACTTTAGTGCAAGAAAAGATTGAGAAGATGTCTAAAATAGTAAGATTTTTTACTCTCTCACCTACTTGTATAATTGTTTTTAGTCTCATGTCAGACCGTCTAACGGGTCAAAATACCGCGATATGAATATTTTGCACAGAGAGAAAGTTTTTTGGATTTTGGAGGGAGCCAAGCTAGCTTCTTGACACAAGCGATTACGTTAACACAGCGATCGTTTATTAACATGTCGAGGGACTTCGGGTATTACTGGCTGAGGCTTGTGATCTACATTGTCGTCACAATCAGTATCGGAACCATTTATCTTGATATCGGAACTGGTTACACTTCAATCATGGTAATGTTTGAATACGAAAGTAATCACATTAGCCGATTTCATTTCTTCTTCAATGTGCAGGGGAGGGGAGCATGCTCGTCTTTCGTCTTTGGTTTCGTAACTTTTATGTCAATTGGGGGCTTTCCCAATTTTGTCGAGGATATGAAGGTAAGTATGCTCGATAACAAGTAAATTCAGTTTTCTATTTTTTGTCCTGTAATTTGGCTTTTTCTCATTTTCTGTCCAACTTAAAAATTACTTGTTTTTTTGTCTAGACAACGATAATACCACTGATCGAGAATAGGGGCACAAAAGGGACGATTTCTCAAGTTAAAGGACTAAAAATGATTATTACTTACTAGATAACTATATGCTCGATAAATTAAGTTTTTTTATGTTCGATGACTTAGTTGGTAAAGTGAACGACTGAAAACGGGGTTTTTTGCCCTAGGTTTTTCGGAGGGAGAGGCTAAATGGGCACTATGGTGTGGGGGCATTTGTGATCAGCAACACTTTATCCGCTATGCCATATTTGAGCATGATAAGTATAATCTCTGGGACTATTTGCTACTTCATGGTGAATTTCCACCATGGATTCTCCCATTATGCATTCTTTGTGATGGGCCTCTATGCTTGTATAACTGTGGTGGAAAGCCTCATGATGGTTCTAGCTAGTGTTGTTCCTAATTTCCTCATGGGGATAACCGTAGGGTCCGGGATACAGGTCCGTATGCTCGTCCTTGTCTAACGAGATCCTCTTTTTTGAAATGATACTCAGTTTATCTCGTGTTCTAATCATGAGATTGTGAATTTAGGGGATTTTTATGCTTACATCTGGCTTCTTCCGACTCCCTGACGACATGCCAAAGCCTTTTTTTCGCTATCCGGTGTCATATATGAGCTTTCACTTCTGGGCTTTGCAGGTAATGTACAATCAATTAATGCATGTTACTGGTGTTCTTGAATAATGTTGCACGGGAACTCATGCATTCTTTTTTAACCTTAGTGAGATTTCTCTTATTTCACTCACTTTACTTAGGGGTAATGATGTTATTGCCCTTTCACATTGTTATTTCATAATTTTAGGTTTAATCATGTTGAGGGTATTTTAGATATTTTCATCATGAAGAATTTCACGCTCTGTCCTTGTGCAACGTTACTTAAGAACATAGGTCGTTTTGCAATAAAATAAATGCAGTTTTAATTGATGTTCAATTTTACTGCAGGGGCAATACCAGAATGATCTGAAAGGCTTGATGTTCGACAACGTAACACCCGATCTACCCAAGATCCCGGGAGAATTCCTTTTGGAAAATATATTCCAAATCGATGTTCATCGATCGAAATGGGTGGATCTGAGCGTCATATTTAGCATGATCATCATATACAGAGTCACCTTCTTCATAATGATCAAAGTCGGCGAAGACTTTACGCCATGGATTCGAGCTTACATTGCAAGGAGAAGAATAAAACTCATTGACAAAGATAATAGTAATATGCATCACATTGGTATCTCTCTCTCTCCTCCAACTCCATTACCAAATCTTCATCATCATCATCCTCCTGCTGCGGCCAGCTCCAGAGCAGATCCGAAGAATGATGTTTCTACTTGATGATAATGCTTATTAATTTTTACTCTAATTTATTGTATAAATTATGATGAGAATATTGTATATGTAAAAGAATAAATGGTTCTACTATTCTAGTAAATAAACTAATATATAAACTATTATTTCAATATCGACTCATTTTGTTAACTTTAGGGTGCAATATTTATTTTTTTATAGGAAAAAATATATATATAAATAGCCTTTCGAGTTATAGACCTCTTTCAGCTAGATAGAACGATCTCAAGCAAGTCACCAGATTAAAAAATAAATCATTAATTGAATAAAATAATTTTGTTTCCTAATTTTGTTTTGAACCAACTTTAGGGTGCAATACAATGATACATGATTAAAACTAGGGGCAAATTCACATTTCGAATGAGAAAAGCAAGATAAATCTGCAATTTGAAAAAAAATGGGAATGATTATTTTCTTAAAATTTGAGATTCTACAAAATTTTGGTCAGCGGCAACCTCCATCGGCTCCTGAATTAATTCATATATTCTGTTCAGCTTTTTCATACCACACTAACATTTCAACTGTAAGTACGTAAGCACCTAAATGCTTACAGTTGAAATGATAGCGGGACACGAAAAAGTGGGATGGTGGGCTCCTGAATATAGTTGTAATGCTTAACATGCTTTTTTGATATATACTCTCTTCGTCTTTTACGTATTGTCTTAAATAAAAGGAAATAAGATAACACTACAAATCACAAAAAAATTATGAAATGAACATCATTTAATCACGAAGTCAAATTTTTTAAACTTCATGTACAAAACCTTATATACAGTATGAATGGAATGGAGGGAGTATTTATTATAAATATAATGACTTTACAATAGGAAAATAGAATAGATTTCTTCCTAAAAATAATACAATATTCATAAAAATCGCTAACCCCTTACCTAAAAAATCTCATGGACGCAAAACCCTCAACCACCTCCAGCTTCAGCAGCTTCTCAGTCCTCACAGAGTAATATACATACATGTGTGTATATATATATATCCCTTTTATTCTCCTGCTTTGGTAGTCTGATTTAGCTGATATTTATTTATTCTCTAAAAGAAGTCTATTGATTCATTATTAGCGTATCACTTGTCCGGATTCGGATTTGTGAATTCCGGAAGAATTTGATTTTTTGGTGGATTTATTTCTGGGACTGCGGGTTGAATTTGATTGTTTCGTTCTATGTTGAGGTTAAATTTGGATTAATTTGATTCTAGATCAGTAATTGTTTGCTTGTTTGTGGTTGTCCGAGAATAGCGAATGCATTTTCCGGTGAAATTTTGTTAGAAGCTGCGGTTTTTGGTGGTGGGTATGAATGAAAAATTAGGGCTTTTTTTATAGAACATGCTCGCTACCCGATTGATTCGCAGGTTAGACTCCGTACACCGTAGCTTCTCCACCTCAATTTCTTCATCCATTAAGAAAAATTGTCCCCTTAGGGCTAGTGAAAGAGAATCTAGTGTAGTAGATGAGCCTGCATTGATTAAGCTCAAGAACGAAAGAGACCCCGAAAAATTGTTCACTTTGTTTAAGGCTAATGCCACAAATAAGATTGTAGCTGAGAATCGTTTTGCATTTGAGGATACAGTTTCTAGGTTAGCTGGGGCGGGTAGATTCGATTATATCGAAAATTTGCTTGAGCATCAGAAGACTCTGCCTCAGGGTCGTCGAGAAGGGTTCGTTATTCGGATAATTATGTTGTATGGGAGGGCGAGAATGACTAAGCATGCTGTCGATACGTTTTGTGATATGCATTTGTATGGTTGCACGAGGACTGTTAAGTCATTCAACGCTGCTTTAAAGGTATTGACTGAGTCTAAAGATTTGGAGGCTATTGATTCTTTTTTGAACGATGTTTCGGTTAGATTTGGGATTTTTCTTGATGCGTATTCTTTTTAATATTGTTGTTAAAGCTTTTTGTGAGATGGGTTTGTTTGAGAAGGCATTGCTTGTCATGGTTTGGATGGAGAGATTGAGAGTAGCTCCGGATGTTTTTACGTATACTACGGTTATAGAAGCTTCTTACAAGTCGTATAAACCGGAGATAGCGAATGGGTTGTGGAATCGGATGGTGTTAAAATGTTGTTTTCCGAATATTGTCACGTATAATGTGAGGATTCAGTTCTTGGTGAATACGGGCGTGTTTGGGATGCGAATAAGTTGTTGGATTTCATGAGACGGTTTAAGAAGCTTCCGGATGAGGTCACGTATAATTTGGTGATCAAAGGCTTCTTTAAAATGGGGAATTTGAGAATGGCTATGGCTGTTTACTCTGCTTTTAGGAGCGAAGGCCATAAACCAAACCAAAAGATTTATCAAACCTTGATTCATTATTTATGCGAATCAAGAGAGTTCGTCTTGGCATACAATATGTGTAAACAAAGTATGGAGGAGAATTGGTTCCCTAGTGTTGAGACTATCTACAATCTGCTTAGAGGATTGGCGAAAGACAGGGAAATCAAGAAGCTTGATATGGCTAGGCATATCTACAGTCTTGCTTGTAGAAGGAAACCTCCTTTTAGTGGTGATCAAATTGAAACCATGAAATCCATTTTATCAAAAAAATGAAGTTAGCCAATCTTGCCATAGGAGGGAATTCGGTTATCAAGATTCGATTTTTGAGACTGCCCGAGTGGAGTTCTTTGCGATGTGAATGCCATAAGAGGATCGCGGTCTTTAAGTAGTAAGTTTAACTCCTTACTTTAATGTCTTTTTCATAACCGATGGGAATTCGGTTATCAAGATTCGATTTAGTCCAAGATTCCTTATCGGGTTGTTCCACTCCATTAGTTCATTTTCCGAAAATGGCAAATTATTAAGTCACAATAAGGGATTTTAATTGTCATTAGCATCAATCTAATTACACTCATTTTTAACGCTCTCTCTCTCTCTCACATTACAATCACTCATTTCCTCTTTCCAAACTCTCTCCTCCCCTTTCGATTCCCTTCGCTGAGTGAACCCCAGATCCTGGACACAACCACTAAAAAGATGAAATCGGAGGCTTTCTTCGTCGATTATATCTCTCGAAAACCCCCTCGTCATCTACACCGTTTGATTTCATCCTCGAGATACTACACAAGGACCGTCCGAAATGGAAGAAACGACCATAGACGAAGAGGGGTCCGTTGTCGCCGCCGCAATGATGAAATCGGAGCCTTTCTCCGTCAATCGGGGGTTTGGAGAGATTATTGAAACGCGGAAGAGGAGAGACTGCAAGATGAGGTTTTGCTTCTTCGATTTTGATTCTAACAGTTGTGATATCTAGGTTTTGTCCCAATTGTGTTATGAATAGTTCGCTATGTGGGTTTTTGTCTCGAATTTTGAGAAGATGCCTTTGATTTTGGACGATTTAGGATCATGTGGCTAAAAGAACGGAACGAAGATTGGAGCGAGGGCGTGTTTGTCGACCGGGGGTTCGGAAAGATTGTTCAAACGCCGGAAGAGGATAAACTAGGCGATGAGGTTTGGTTCTTTGAATTTTGAATTTGGAAACTTGTGTTGAAATTTGAATTTGAGAATTTTGACTTCTTATCGAATTTTGTATCCAGTTCCGCTTGTACTCTTTTTCTATTGGTTTTGAAATGGCAGTGAATATAAACAAATGCATTTTAATTGGAGAATAATTGTTCAAAATTTTGAGAATATTATCACATGGTTTACATGGGGAACCTCAACAATTCACTCTTAATTTACAGCTCAAAATTTCATAAGGTACAATAAGAAATTTGATTCGAGTATTAGCATTCGCAAGGCGGAAATCGAAAATTATGGTTACAAATGCAAGCCAAGCAAGTTGGGGTTGATGTGACCTTAATTAAGTAGGTAAAACAATTTTTTACAACTTAATCATTGTGGACCATAACACTAAAAGCTCTTGACAACCACTCCCTAAAACTTCGTGCTTAGAAAAAATAGGGCTAATGGAGTGAAAGAGAGGGAGGAATAATCTTGGTTTTTTGTATTATCTTCAGATATGATGCCTGGTAAATTGAAGAGCTGCATTGATAGTGTTATCTTAGCTTGTTGATGGTAATCAAACAGCTTATGCAGATTAGTTCAGAAATACATAGGAAGGAGTTATAGTGGATTTTTTATGATATAATTGCACTTTTAAGCAAGTTTAAGCCTTTAACAATTTTTCACTGTAACATGATTGAGCTCATAATTGAGTTCTTGTATTGTAAACATTCTCACTTTTTCTTTTTCTTTGTGTATTGCTTGTAATGTAGATTATATTTATGTTTTTGCCTTCATCAGCAGGGTAACGGAGTGAAAGAATTGACAAAGTATCATAGTAGGAATTGACTGCTTACGGTTAAAGAAGACGGGATTATTTTGGTGTAATATCTCGAATTTATAATTTCTATTTGTTTTTACATATATATTAAGAAAAAAAAGTACATATAAATTTTGAACGTTTAAAAGTATTATTCGATAATACATACGGGATTGCTTTGGTTGGTTCAACATTATTTAAAAACAAAATAATTTGACATAGTTTTAAGTGATTATGGAGTTTTTGCTCTTTTTTCTCCCCAAACGTAACTAATGAATGGAGAAATAGTACATATTTGAAGAATATAAGTTAAATTTCTAAATTAATAATACTGGGACTGAAAAAAAAAAAGAAAACATAAAGTTATTATTTTATCAAATATTATTATAATCGAAAAAATTGTTATGTAAGTGAGATTATTACTTTGTCGAACATTATTTATTTCAATTGTAGAATGATAAATGTATCTAAGATATATATATAGAGAGTGCCAAATATAAATAAGTAAATTTTTAAACTCAACATAACTGCTGAACATTACCTTCCATTTACATGTCCAAGGCAATTCTCAGGCTCATCAAGCCCTTAAACCGGCCTCAACCCAGAATCAAACCAGCCGGGAAAATTGTCGTCACTCCACAAATCAAGGATTTGGCCTATGAAGTCTGCGATATTCTCCAAACTGAAGAGAAACAGTGGGAAGAATCGTTACGAAATCGTTTCTCTGGAGAGGAAATTGCACCTTCTGAGGTTGCCCACGTAGTGTTCGACAAAATTCGTGAATGCGAGTTCGGTCTAAAGTTCTACGGTTTCATCTCTCACAACAGTTTCGCACTCGATGGATTCGCTTACTCGTCGCTTCTGAAGCTCTTGGCTCGGTCTAGAGTCTTCGCAGAAATCGACACCGTGTTGTCAGAATGCTTGGAAAGTGACGAGAAACGGCCGAGTCATGAGGCGTTAGGTTTTGTAATCCGCGCATATGCGGAATCGGGGTTTGTTATTAAAGCTCTTGAGTTTTATTCCTATGTGTTGAGAAATTACAACACGTTGCCTCAGTTACCGGCTTGTAATTCTTTGGTTAACGGACTTGTAAATGGAGGGAAGATGGATGCTGCGTGGCGTGTGTATGAGGAAATGTCGAGGAGAGATGAAGGTGGTGAAGCTACTTGTTTGGACAATTATAGTGTTTCTATAATGGTGAAAGGATTGTGCAAAGATGGGAAGGTTGAGAAAGGTAGACGGTTGATTGAGAAGAAATGGGGAAAGAATTGCATTCCGAATATCGTGTTCTATAATATTGTCATTGATGGATACTGCAAGAAGGGTGATCTTGTGCGAGCTCTTGAGCTCGTCGAAGAGTTGAAAGTGAAGGCTTTCTTGCCTAATCATGAGACTTATGGGGCAATTATTAATGGATTATGCAAAAGAGGGGAGTTTGAGAAGGTTGATGAAATATTGAAGGAAATGGAGTCAAACGGTGTTGAAGTAAATACGGTAATCTATAACAGTGTTATCGATGCTAAATATTAATACTCCGTTGGAGAAGCTTTTGAGACCAGAAGAAAGATGATGGAAGTTGGGTGTAAGATGGATATTGTGACATATAACTCTTTAATATCTAATGCTTGTAAAGATGGGAAGATCCAAGAGGGAGAAAAACTTCTAGAGGAGGTAATTAATCGCGGATTAGTTCCTAATAAGCTAAGCTTTACTCCTCTCATACACGCCTACTGCAGGGAGGGAAATTTCGAAAGAGCCTCGCGCCTTCTTCTTGAGATGAACCGAAGCGGACATAAGCCCGATTTAATCACCTATGGAGGTCTTATTCATGGCTTAGTGGTAGCCGGAGAAATCGAAGCTGCTTTAACCATCCGAGAAAATATGGTCGAAAGGGGAGTTTCTCCTGATGCTTGCATTTACAACGTCTTAATTAATGGACTCTGCAAGAAATGTAGGTTTGCTGATGCTAAGCACCTCGTCGAAGAGATGCTTGGCCGTAATGTATCTCCCGATGAATATGTTTACGCCACTTTGATTGATGGATTCGTAAGAAGTGGCAAATTTGATGATGGGAAGAAACTTTTCGATGAGATAATCGAAAGAGGCGTGGATGTTGGGCTTGTAGGGTATAACGCTATGATTAAGGGCTACTGTAGAGTTGGGATGATTAAAGACGCGATTTTTTGCATTAGGACGATGATTAGAAGAAACATCACTCCGGATGAATTCACGTATTCTACGATCATCGATGGATTCGTAAAGAAGAATGATTTGCTTGGTGCAATGACTGTTTTCGGAATTGTTATCAAACTTAAGTATACACCGAACGTTGTGATGTATACCTCGATTATCTCCGGCTTTTGTCGTTGTGGGAATCTTTCCAGTGCTGAGACTATTTTCAGAGGAATGAGAAGTGCTGCCTAATGTTGTCACATACTCTGTACTTATAGGTAGCTGCTGCAAAGAGGGAAACTCAGAAAAGCATGTTCTTTTTTTCGAAGAAATGCTGATGAGCAAGTGTAATCTTAATGATGTTACATTTCATTATTTGGTGAATGGGTTAACAAGCAATGCTTCTGTTATCAAAGGAAAACAGAATGGTTCAGATTCAGACCAGCAAAAGCATATGTTTCTTGATGTATTTGGTACAATGGCGTGTGATGGTTGGAGCCCCGTATCGGCTGCATATAGCGCGATTGTAGCTTGTCTTTGTCTGAACAAGATGCTTGAATCTGCATTGCTGTTAACTGATAAAATGCTGAACAAAGGGTTTAAACTAGACTCTGTGAGTTTAGCTGCTTTGTTACACTGTGTTTGTTTAGTAGGAAAATCTCAAGAACGGAAGAGGGTAATTTCGTCCAAGCCGGTTGATGCAGAGCTTGATGTTGCCTTGAAGTATTTGGCCATATTTGGAGATTACTCAAGTCATGAAGTTACTAAGGAGACTGCTCTTATTTTGCATTCCTTGCTAAAAGATTCCAAGTCTAAGAGATGTTAAGTAAGAGGAAAGTGTGAAATTTCATGAGATGGTGTATTAGTTTATGTCAATTTGAGGAGGTTGGTGAGAAATACTCTGTTTTCCCATCTCCTCACTCCTTTCAATTTTGAAGATCTTAAATATATTTTGGCAAATTCGCCTATATGGTCCCTAAATGTTTGATTTTTGGCCAACTCCGGTACCTAATTCGAGTTTTAATTTCGTTGACTGACAAAAAAAAAATTGACAAAAGGATTAATTTGGCCAAATTCTAAACTTTTGGAGATCATATTGATCGAGAAACTCGAACCGAAGTACCAATTTGACCAAAAATCAAACATTTAGGGACCATTTATGCCAATTTGCCATATTTTATCTATGGTAAATCCAGAAACAGATCATTAGGCTGGGAAGTTCAGCAGACTTTCCGAAATTGTAATTCAACCTGTATATTATGGATCTTCTTCTACTCCACATCTTGTACAAATCTTGCATCTCATTTCATTAATGAACAATATTTGTAGAATGGCTACACCTAATGCAAGCATGATGAATTGACAATCACTCTACAGACTTGTTGAGTTGGATTTTGTTCTCTCTTGATAGATTGTCTCTGTAGATGATAAGCAGGAAGGCGGCTTGATCAGGCCTAAGCTTATACCGTAAGCTTCCCAGCAGAATGCCTTCGCAGTTCCGGCCAACGACACGAGTCGAATATCTTCCAAGAGTAGTTTCTTACATGGATGTCTTTCACTGCATGACAGTGTGATAGCCTCCTCTGTTGCTGTTGTGCCTTTGATTCCCCGGAAGGAAACACTCTCGATAGTCACAGCTGAAGTCTGTACGGGAAAAAGATTCGATTAAAGTAAGTTTTCATTTCGTGATTTTGTGTAGAATGCAATACTTTTTGGAAAAATCGCATTCCCTCCGTTCCACTAGAAACGACACGTTTCTTGTAAGCGATTAAATGTGATTCACACAATCTTTGCTTATTTTAGGAAATGTCATTTGTAATGAGACGTCCCGATAAAGAAAATGTGTCATTTCTAATAGGATGGAAGGAGTTTACTTGGTTAGAACAGGGCAATGGAGAGTCACAGTAGTATTGATCTATAATGACTGGATTTGAAACATTATGCATGTGTATGTTCTGAAATGTAATCTTCCTTGCATAACCACTGCCTCCCTGCAATTAGAAGAAAAAAATCAAGAAAATGTTGAATCTTTTGTACTCCCTCCATCCCATTTAAACCGTCCAATTTATTTTCGGCACGAAACTTAAGAAATTTTATTTAGATGAATATTTTATAAGTTTTAATTGTATTAAAAAAGTAACACAGTTTTCGTAGAATGATTAGGGAGTAAGGAATGAGAATTTATCCAAATTTTATTAAGGTATAGTTGAAACAATTCATTTTTTTCGATTTTTTTCATATTGTAATTAAAGAAATAACCTAAAATTTGCATAAAGTGAAAAATAATAATTTTTTGACTTTGGAGCGAATCAGAATCATATGAGAGATAAACTTTTGGAGAAAGAGTGTGTATAATAATGAGGAGCCCACCTTATTTCTTAATGCAGAGTGTTTTTTTGACATTAGAGGAAACGGCACAATATTATCGTGATGGCCCGAAAAGGAAAACAAGACAGTATTAGTCGGACGGAGGGAATACTATTGAGGAAAGTAAGTGGTAAAGAAAGATTAATTTGCCTGCCATGTTTTGATTCTGACTCCATTTTCAGTATTGAACAGAGTCACCCCATTGACATTAACATCTTGAATTTCGTCACATGAATTCGATTTTCCCAAACTTCCTGTACTGCATGACCATTATCAGTTAGCAATTAGTAGCAATTCTTGCATCTTTGTTTTACTTAGCAATGGAAATAGTTTATACCTTATACCATGGCCAGGTCCACAAGTGATATTATATATATACTAATCTTTGAAGAATTGCTTACTATGGATACGCAGTCATCTCCTGCAAACAATGCAGATAAATATCTGAGTTTGAGAAAATAATTAGCATAAAATTCAGAGATTCAAACCTGTAGCAATAGTGGAATCCTTGAGCTGGACTTGAGTCGATTCGCTTATGTGAATCCCGTCCGTATTAGGGCTGTAATACGGTGCTACAACTCTGAGACGAGAAGCTGTAACATGCCTGCAGTTCGTAAACGCTGTATGCATTTTTTGGCTGTTAAGCAAAGTAAGCTTCCTTACTTTCAAGTTGTTGCATTTGTGGAAAGTGATAGCCTGCAAATGGTCCAACTTGGAATTAAAAACTGACTCCACTCGAGAAGATATAGCCTTCATGAAATATACCATTGGAGCGCCCTTTGAGTCTACTTTCTAGGGAAATAAGAATTTCGTGATTTGGAGTTACGGTCAATTTACTAAGAGCTTGCAAAGATTCAAGTACTAACCCTTGGAGCATTTGTGCAAGGCTGCAAAAGAAAATTCAAGAATTCAGAAACATTTTTCTTCATCAAGAAAAGAAAATGGGCACTATACGAATTTGCAAATTCGCAGAATTTAGTGAAGTTAAAAAGGGCATAAATAACATACATTTGAAGTGTTAGTCTTGCATGATTGAGCCCATCATTTTTCGCCCTTCCCGTCGATCGCTCCACCCCCTCTACCGTAAGGTGGCTCACCCCATGAAAATAGAGCCATTTATTTGGATCAAAATTACCCAAATCTCGTGCAACAATAGTACCAGAAATCTACAGCCATTGCAGAGCATTTTAGTGAATTAAATACGTTTTTCTACGAGGGCTCGTCTAACTAGTAAGCCGATTAACTGCATAAAGATATGCATAGAGATGGTTGTATTTGGATAGGGAATTTAACCATTTAAGTCTCACCCTTAAGGTTACACCAGAATTGCAAGGTCCGCCAAAGCTAGTAGGATTGATTAGGTAAGAATTCCCAGAAGGAATTACGATTTTTTGCGGGCGAAGATAGAAGGCATGCTTCCTTCCAAACATCTTGCAGAATCTGAACCAAGATAAGCAGCAAGGCCTCAAATAAATCAAAGATTTTAAGCTAAAATCAAAGATTAGGCTTAGCATTTCAGTAGAAAATCAATCATTTTAAGCTAAATTCTCCTCAATCAAGAGAAAGAGACTATAAATCATAGCTTATTGTATCACACTCAAACTAAAATAACTTGATAAGTAAATTAGTCTTCATCTTCTTCGTAAAACAGCAAATTTCATGAATCCCAGATTATTATCAACTTCAATATACGGTCTTTTGTAGAAATATCATGAATTTCTTCAAGAATCTGAAATCCCATCAAATTTCCCATATAAAACATCCCAGAATCCAGCAAAAACAACAAAAAATACCTCATAACATGTTCAAAACCCCAAAAAACCTCAATCTATGCACACACTAAAATAAGTAAAATTTAACCAAAAAAACAGAGAATGACATTAATGCTATCATAAATTCAAAAAGTTCAAATCTTTGAAAAAAAAAAGAAAAAACTTCCGCAAGTAGATAATTTAAACCTTGCTGTCATCAGTGCTTCCATCTCCATCAGCACCAAACTTATCAATGTTCAAAATTACTCTTGTTGCATCACAATCAAACCAAAATAACTTTATAGCTAACTTAGTCCTTTTATTCTTCATGAAAACAGCAAATTCCCAGAATCCCAGGCTACAATTAACTTCAAAATACAGTCTTTGCAAAACTATCATGAATTTCTTCAAGAATCTGAAACTCCCATCAAATTTCTCACACTAAAACAGTGCCCAATCAAGAAAACACAGAATAAATGTGATAGAGAATGACTAAAGTGCTATTATAAGTTCAAAAAGTTCAAATCTTAAAAAGAAATTAAAAATTCTGCAAGTAGGGAAATTATACCTTGCTGTGATCAGTGATTCCATCTCCATTAGCACCAAACTTGTCAATGTTGAAAATTACAGTTTTACTGCTGTGACTGTTTGTTGAGAGCCCAGATGAAGGGAGCTGAATTATGGGATCAAACTCATTTGATTCTGCAATGCTTGAGAGGAAATAAAGGGTGATGGTTAGGATTTGAAGAAAAGAATATTTGAAATGAAGAGTAAAGGCATTTGGATTTTGGAATTGGAGAAGAAGATTTCAGCTCCGCCATTTTCTTGTCATTTTCATAAGAGGTCTATACATGGAATTGAAAATGCAAAAATATACAAACTTTTCCATAAATACAATAATATACAAATGATCCTACTTCATCTTCAATGTGTGTGCAGTGTGTGTGCAGGTGTGTGTGCAGGTGTGTATGCAGTTTGTGTTGGAATCTTTTTCTTGAATATGTAGTCTCGAAATTAGCAAAATAAAAGTTGGTGATTTTTTTTAAAAAAAGCTAAAGTTATTTAAAAAAAAATTCTTTAATTGAATATTTTCGTAAAACAAAAAACCTAAACATATTCGTTTAAATATTTTAAAAACCGTAGTCGACCACCGCCGCCGAAAATTTTATATTTTAAAAACCTCATCGAAAATTTTATATTTTTGTATATTTAATTTAATTTAACGAAAATTTAATATTTTGTTAATTTAATTTATGAATTCAATTTGAGGAAATTTTAATATTTTAGTAAATTTAATTTACAAAATTTATGCAATTTTGATAATTTAATTTAAGCAATTTCATTAATTTAATTTAGGCATTTTCGTTAGACAATTTCGAGAATTTATTTTTTGCAATTTCATTAATTTAATTTAGGCAATTTCATTAATTTAATTTAGGCAATTTCATTAATTTAATTAGGCAATTTTGATAATTTATCGAAAAACCGGTTTTGTTAATTAGGTAATTTTGTTAATTTAATTAGGCAATTTTGAAAATTTAATTTAGAAAATTTTTGAATCATAATTTAATTTAGGCACCTTCCGATCGATCGGTCATAATTAAATATATATATATATATATATATATATATACATAAATTAAAAAAAATTATTTGTGCCCGATCGGGACGAAAATAAAATTATATATAAAATAAAAAAAATTATATGTGCCGATCGATCGGCATCGGCACTATATATAAAAATATACATAAATTTTAAAAAAATTTATGCGATCGATATAAAAATATATATAAAAATTATACGTGCCGATCGATAGGCACGGCCCGATCGATCGGGCACATATAAATATATATAAATATAAATATATATAATAAAAAAATTATACGTGCCGATCGATCGGCACAGCCCGAACTCGATCGGCACATGATACATAATATTTAAAAAAAAATTATAAATATATATATATATATAAATGTCGTAAATTTAAAAAAAAAAATTAAAAAAATATATGTGCCGATCGATCGGCACAGCCCAATCGATCGGCACACAAATTACATAATATTAAAAAAAATTATATATATATATCTATATATATATATATAAATGTCGTAAATTTTTAAAAAAAAAATTATACGTTCGATCGATCGGCACGGCACCGATCGATCGGCACGATATATAATATTTAAAAAAAATATATAAATATATATATATATAATGTCGTAAATTTAAAAAAAAAAAATTTAAAAAATATATGTGCGATCGATCGGCACGGCCCGATCGATCGGCACACAAATTAAATAATATTAAAAAAAAATTATAAATACATATATATATATATATATATATATATATATATATATATAAATGTCGTGAATTTAAAAAAAAAATTATACGTTCGATCGATCGACACGGCCCGATCGATCGGCACGATATATAATATTTAAAAAAAAATTATAAATATATATATATATATGTCGTAAATTTAAAAAAAAAATATATGTGCCGATCGATCGGCACAGCCCGATCGATCGGCACACAAATATATAAAATATTAATATATATAAATATAAAATATTTATATATAAATATTTATATAATATTTCATAATATAAAATATATATATATAAAATATATATAAATACAATAAAATATATATATATAAATATACATAAATATATATATATATATATATTCATAAATAAAAAAATATATATATATTATTACATATATCGGCACACACACACACCGACACTAAACACACACACACACCACACTTCGGCACACACCGACACTAAATCGGCACACACACACACCACATTTCGGCACACTCAAATCGGCACATTGAATCGACGGCACCAAAGCTACTTACGTCGGCACGCCTAAGATCTTTCAGACCGCTCGAAACCGCTCGTAATAATGGAAGAGGTTAGTATTTATTTTGAAATAAAATTAAATTTTAGATGTGAAATTAATGTATAATTACATGTTTAAAAGTGCTTTTTTATGAAATATATATGTTGGGTTTAGTGTGTATAATATAGATTTGTTTAGATTGGGTGAAAATTGGTGAAATTGAGGTAGAAATCGGCGGAAGAAATGGTTGAAGCGGCGGACTCACTGTGGCCAGGTGCAACCGTCGGCCAGGTCGGCACGTTTGTTTTTTTTTTTTTTTTTTGAGTTTATTTTTAATTATTATGACGTTAATTATAATTTAATTTAATATTAATTGTTATATATAGGTCAATTTTAAACGACTAGCACTACGAGACGTTTCTCCGAGGATCACAATATATTATAAGCATAATTTAGGGACTTTGATTAGACGAAATTAGGTTTGCGGGGGTGGTGTGGATTTAATCAAACGGTTTGTTTGCGGCCGGTTCGGGGCATAGTGGGTTGGCCGAAGGTAAGAATGCTATGCGGGCTCTTCACCGGCCTATTATGCTATGAGATTTCGGTACGACCTTCGGAGGTTTGGTTTAATTATGTTGGTCGGAACATCCGTTTCTCTCATCCGGAGTTTGCATTGGTTCTTGGGCTCATGTTCGGCGAGTGTAGTTTTGACATGTCGGCATTTTATCATCCTACTCAATCGGGGTCTCGGCCGATTCAATGGTGGGAGACCGATTGAAGCAAAGCACTTGTTAAACCGGTTTTGTAAATATGAGCCCGATGGCGTTTCGGATGATGACTTGATTAAGTTGTCGAATATTTTAGCTCTTTTCTTCGGTTCTATGCTCTCCAGAGACTAAGAAAATTGATACATGGATATGGGTATTGGGCGATGATATGGACCAATGGAATGCGTTCCCATGGGGTGCTTTTACCTACGAGGCCATGTTGCACTACCTCGATTACGCACCAAATTCCTTGGACCTCGTAGGATCTAAGTATAATCTCTACGGGCCGATTTGGGCACTACGGGTATAATATTTGTCGACAACTTAATTATTACTAATTTATAATTTTTTATTAGTTGAAATAATTCGATATATTTATATTGTAATATAGGTGTGGGCATATGAGGCCATTCCAAGTTTTGGAGCTCGTTGTGCGACCCTTCTAAATCCCGATGGTTATCCTCGTTATTTACGGTGGTCGTTTAATGACGCCGATCAGCGTGATATAGCCCGTTTTTTTAAGCGCCGTGGTAATAATTTTTTATTATTTATTAAGCGATTGAATATGTTATGGATTTTCTTATTAATATTTAATGCACAAATATTACGTATTTCGAGATGAGAGACTCGGTAGTGTATGAAATGTTAGTACCGACCGAGATTGAGGAGAATTGTCCATATTGGCGAGTGCGGTTGGTAGTAATCCATTTGGTCTACACTTTCCTGTGCCCTTGAATCCCCTGCACGGCGCAATACTGACCAAGATGGACAGCGTATATTGATCGGGCGCACCGAGGAGAGCAGGACGTAGTTCGAGTAGAGGAGTTGTCGGTGAGGAGGAGGAGCAAGAGGAGGAGCACACTGTGGTAGAGAGTAGGAGAGTTCGAGGGGCGGGCCCGCCGTACACAAGCATCTTCATCGGCGGCTTAGAGATCGTCGGGTAATAAACTTAAATTCACAGAAAAAAATTCTCGGTCAATTCCTCTTTTAATAATCGTCCTCTTCTCGTGATAATTATTAGCCGTTGGTGAGACATCTAGTTTTCTGGACCCAAGAATAGAGGCCATGATACGTCGATCTATTGAAGAAAATTTTGAAAGATGCGAGCAAAATATTATGAATAGAATTGATGATTATCATCGGACTACGAGTCGAGCTAGTCGAGTAGGTGTGAGGAGCTTGGATAGAAGTAATATGTCATTTCATCTGGATATAGGCCGGCACGCTCGAGGCTACGCGGTGGCGCGCGGTGGGATGAGCCCGCACCACCGACCTTTAATCGGCATGGTCGGTATGGATGTAGAACTGCGGCGGCGAGTTGGTAAGAGAATTTTTCAATTATTTTAATTTCTTTTCCTAATTTAATAATTGTCTTTTGTAGGATATGTTTGAGCCGAGTAACTCGTTGGCTCGTAGTTTTGAGCGAGATTTGTCCAGGTGAAAACTTGGCCTTTCGACGTCCGGATGGTTTTCCACTTCAACGAGAATGGTTCAAGGATTTTCTAAAAATTGATTCCGAAATGGATTGTGAGATGATAAACTGCTATATCCGATCAGCTGCGGTCGAGCTAGCTCAAGGTAACCTACCCATGACTCCGGATGCCCAATACACGTCGTAGCGGACTCTACAAGATTTGTAAGTATATTTCATATTCGAGTATTTTTTGAAAAATATGGTATTTGTTTAGTTTAATTTTATCATTGAATAATTGTTTATAGATGAGTATTGTGAATGCGTGGGTCAAGGGCGTGAAGAATCCAGAAAGTAAAAGACACGAGAATGATAATGATTATAAATGGGTTCCGAAAGAGGAGGATTTGCAGTGCGTGAAGGGGAATCCAGAACTTGGGACAAGGGATTGGTACTCCGCCAAATATGTGAGTACTATTTATATATTTTATATATAATAATTTTAAGGTTCTAAATTATATATTTATATATATTGTAGATCATATTTCCAATCTTGGCAAGACACCATTGGTTCGCATTGCGGTTATGTATTTCGAGTTGGAAGCTTGAGATGTTTGACTCTAAAAATGATTTTAGAGATCCAAATGTATTCAATTGGCGCGTCAAATGCCTTATAGCTTTCAGTAAATGTATAGCGCGATTCTTATTGCACGGGAACTATTGGGCGTGTAATGCATATGGTTATCCATTCCCGGAGGTAAGAGGCCCTCGGTTGTGCTTATGGATGATGAAGAGCAAGATTGCAATCGGATGCGTATAGTTGCGGGGTATTTACATGCATGACTATAGAGCGTCTCCTCACCGGTTTTCCCACTCGGGTATGGGGTAATGAAGAGCGAAACATGGTGAAATATCGTAATTGGATGGCTGTAAAATGTTTTGAAATGTGTGATATTGGTAATGTATGAATTTTGAAGTGTGTATGAATGAAACATTAATGTATGAATTTTAGAACTGTGTATGAATTTTGAAGTGTTTTGAAACATTAATGTATTTTGATCGGCACATATATAAATATAAATATACATAAATATTAAAAAAAAAAAGTATACGTGCCGCCCATCGATCGGCTATGTAATATAAATATAATATACAAATATAATATAAATATAATATACAAATATAATATACAAATATAATATAAAATATATTTACGTGCCGATCGATCGGCACAGCCCGATCGATCGGCACTATAATATCTAATATAAATATAATATACAATATAATATGTAATATACAATATACAATATAATATACAATATAATATAAATATAATATAATATGTAATATAAATATAATATACAATATATTTATATTATATATAAATATATAATATAAATATACAATATATAAATATATAAATATATAAATATATAGATATAATATTAAGAAAAAATTATACGTGCCGATCGATCGGCACGGCCGATTCGATCGGGCACAATAATATAAAAATATATATACATAAATAAAAAAAATATATATATATACTCAAATCGGCACAATATTTTTTTGAATTTTAAATTTGCAAAATTCTAAATAATCAAAATTACGGATGAGCTACTGTTGATTTCTAAATAATCAAAATTTCTAAATTTCTAAATAATCAAAATTTCTAAATAATCAAAATTTCTAAATAATCAAAATTTTTAAATTTCTAAATAATCAAAATTTCTAAAATAATCAAAATTTCTAAATAATCAAAATCTTCTAAATAATCAAAAGATCGCTGATCGAACCATATTATATTTTTTTTAAAAATTAGGATGTTATTAATAATCAAAATTATACTTAAAAATCAATATAATTGAAATAAACTCATAAAAAATTATAAATTTTAAAATAAATATTTGATAAATATTTCAGGGGAATATTATGAAATAGTGTAATAAAGCTTTATATATATCTATACATTAGCAAAATTAAACATGAATCATTCTTGAATGATATAAGTACTTATGACTTTATACAAAAAATGAACTCATTTTTCAAAAGATGAGAAGAAGTGGAATTTTTTTTTATTATGTCTCTATTATTATATTTCAAGGTTATTAATGATATCATCAATATCCTCTTCGTATATCACTTTTCCTTGCTCGAATTCGATTTTTTGAGGGTTCCGATCGATATTATTTGGGGTTTTGATCAAGGGTTTTGAGGTTTAGAGGAATAGTATTTGGGGTTTTAATGAATAGTAGTTGGGGTATCCCCTAATCATCCTATCGGTCGGATTGGATTGTATATACGGTTCGACACGAATAGTTTTATAGTCAAATTTCAATAAAATAATATAGTTTATGACAACCGGCCACATCGTCACGTTTTTACTTAAAATTAAAAAAATTAAAATTTATATATGGTCCGATCGATCGGCTTGTCCGATCGATCGGGCCATATTAAAAATTTTAAAAGTCAAGTAATCAAAAAAATTAAAATTTATATATTTAATATAACCGTTCGATCGATCGGCCTTGTCCGATCGGGACGAACATATAAAATATAAATTTTAAATTTTTTTAATTAGATATGTCCGATCGATCAGGCAATTTAATATTGAAAAACCTGTTTTGTTAATTAGGTAATTTTGTTAATTTAATTAGGCAATTTTGAAAATTTAATTTAGGAAATTTTTGAATCATAATTTAATTTAGACACCTTCCGATCGATCGGTCATAATTAAAAAAATTATTTGTGCCCGATCGGACGCAAATTAAAATATATATAAAATAAAAAAAATTATATGTGCCGATCGATCGGCATCGGCACTATATATAAAAATATATATAAATTTTAAAAAAAATTATGCGATCGATATAAAAATATATATATAAAAAATTATACGTGGCGATCGATCGGCACAGCCCGATCTATCGGACACATATAAATATATATAAATATAAATATATATATATATATATATATAAATATCGTAAATATTAAAAAAAATTATACGTGCCCGATCGATCGGCACAGCCCGATCGATCGGCACTAGATATAAATATATATATGTCGTAAATATTAAAAAAAAAAATTATACGTGCCGATCGATCGGCACAGCCCGATCGATCGGCACACATGATAGAATATTTAAAAAAAATTATATGTGCCGATCGATCGGCACACACATATAATATAAAATATTTATATAGAAATATTTATATAATATTTCATAATATAAAATATATATATATAAAATATATATAAATACAATAAAATATATATATATATATATATTCATAAAAAAAAAAAAAATATATATATATATATTATTACATATATATTTCGGATTGCGGTTATTTGTGCCCGATCGGACGCAAATTAAAATATATACTTTTAATTAGGATGTTATTAAGTAGTTGGGGTATCCCCTAATCATGCTATCGGTCCGGATTGGATTGTATATACAAACTCTGCACGAATAGTTTTATAGTCAAATTTCAATAAAATAATACATTTGTGATATATGCCACAATCCACGTTTTTACTTAAAATTAAAAAAATTAAAATTTATATATGGTCCGATCGATCGGCCTTGTCCGATCGATCGGGCCATTTTAAAAATTTTAAAAGTCAACTAATTAAAAAAATTAAAATTTATATATTTAATATAACCGTTCCGATCGATCGGCCTTGTCCGATCGATCGGAACATATAAAATATAAATTTTAAATTTTTTTATTAGATATGTCCGATCGATCGGACAAGGCCGATCGATCGGACATATATAAATTTGAATTTTAAATGGGTATGGCGATCCATCGAACATATATATTTTTATTTTTTTATTTTTTAATTAGTGAATGTAAATCTAATTAAATAGTCCGATCGATCGGACAAGGATCCATGGATCCGCAATTTAGGGTTTCGTTAAACAACCATACCGGATTAGGGTTTCAACAATTTATGGTTTCGTTAAACAAACTTCATACTTCAAATAATATAGGCACAAATAAACTTGAACTAAGACACCACAAATTTAATCTTGTGTCTCCTCTCGGCGAACATGTCCTCCTTGCGTGGCCTCTTTTGTGACAAACACCACACTTTCTCGCTACGACCTTGAGTTGAGCTTGTGGAGGCCTCCGCTCCCGATCGGTAACGTCTCTCGCTTTGGGCGACCGGCCCGACGCTTAGCTAGGGGTGGTAACAGTGGATCCGCATCTCGAATATGGTCGGAATGGTCCAAAGCTCCAATGCGGGTAACTAATTAAAGTGATGTTCGTAAATATCCCCGTGGTTGCTTGTAGTGTACATACTGTGGACATAGTTGTAAAATTGGTCTCCGCTCTCCCCGTTGTCAAACAAAAAATGTGTTAGATATATAATAAGTGATTAAAAAGTGTAAAAGAATTCATACGTAATCGCAAGCGGCGTGGGAGCATGGTATTAGGTCCATATCAAATTCGTGACACGTGCACGTTTGGTTCTCCAAATCCACCCTTATAGTTGTGATTTCTCCCGTCGTTGACTTTAGTATCTTCCTCGGCGGTTAAGGTGACGTATATGAGCGTGCAAGTTCAATCTGCGCGCTTAACTTCCTCTCTTCGCAACGTCCACCAACAAATGGCTATTCTCACTCGGCGAGTTGACGCCTTTCATCCCACCATGACTCCATAATTGCTCGTATCGTGTCTATCATCGAGCAAATCGGCAATCGACGGGCCCACAAAAGTCTTCCGTTGAAAGACTCGACACAATTTGATGATAGAAAGTGTAGCGACGCCGCGGACATTGCGAACGTGCCCAACGTTCGGACCAATCTCTATCGGCTTGTTGTATGCTCCTTCACTCGCCACGAGGATTGATGCCACGTACTTCCTAAACTCCGACTCACGGTATGCAGCTGTTGCCCGACGGAACATGTAGGGTACTTCATTCTTGTAAGAAGTGAGCTTGTTATTAAGATGGACGTTGCAAAGGCAGTGAGGAACTCCGAGAAACACGCTTCGACAAAGATTTTTAATACCGACGTCTCTGGTCGACACGATCGTAGGTCACCGCTCGAACCGTATACTCGCTTAAGATTCTGCAGAAACCACGCCCATGAGTCATTGTTCTCACTGGTCTAATGCCAATGGCGAGCGGTACAAAAGCTGTTCGTTGCAGCCTTTAGTAACTCGCAAAGAAAGAGAATGCCGGTATTCTTTCCCTTCGAGTGAGTTCCATCAACTACAATCACCTTCCTTAAATGCCACATAAATGCGGGGATGACCTGGCCCCATGCAACAAACGCGTACTCGAACCTCCCGTCGGCGTCGACACGAAGATTAGTTACCGTTCCGGGTTTACCCGCTTCAACATGTGCAAATATCGAGGGAGCATCTTGTACGAGTCTTCGTGACTCCCATAAATCAATTGAATCGCATTATTTCTAGCACGCAGGGCCTTATAATACTCCACCTTCACACCAAATTTCGACGCATCTCATTGATCATGTCTCGAGGTCGCAACATCGTTCCCTCCATACGCATTCTTTGCCCAAAATAGGCTCCGATAGTCTTCGCAAGAATGGTGATCGGTCCGGCATTATCAAAGTCGTGATGACATTTGTGCTCCGCACAAAATCGTAAATTGTCCAATACATACCATTATGTCGTGCACGTACTCTCAATGGACAAAGATCGCCCAACGTACATTCAAACCATCGATACCGAGGACTTGCCCT
Source organism: Lavandula angustifolia (assembly GCA_028984105.1). Taxonomy (NCBI): domain Eukaryota; kingdom Viridiplantae; phylum Streptophyta; class Magnoliopsida; order Lamiales; family Lamiaceae; genus Lavandula; species Lavandula angustifolia. The sequence goes on along the minus strand of CM054804.1, from coordinate 13,243,256 downwards.
CTTCACTTTATAAGGCCGTCGACACTCTAAATGCCGAGAGACCAACGGCTATTGTTAGGGCGTCCTTCGTCCAAAGATGTTGCCGTTTCCGAGAATGCCCTCTTCAATCTTCTCTATATCCGTACAACCAATGACACACCGCTTGACTGGCGGAATAATTGGCACTAGCCAATTTTTGACTTCGTCAACAACTTCATTATCTTCGTCTTGTAGGGCAACCGCTCCGTTGCGTGTCGCTGCTCTAGAAGTGTCATTAGCCTGGTTTAAACCGCCTTCCCCACGAATCCATGATGCAAACTCATACATGGTTCCATAAAAGTTTTTAAGCGACAACATGTTCGTCTTCCTCATCCTCTTCCTCTTCCTCTGCCGTATAATCCTCGTCATACGTATCATCATCATCATCGTTATTATCATTCGCACCTTGACCCCGCCGTTCGCTTCTTCTTGCTCCTCTTATTGCTCTTCTTCTTCTTGCTCCGGTTGTTGTTCTTGCCTTCCAAACTCATATGCAGCCTCGCTTGACCATATGCATCACCAAACATATTTGGGAAACTAAATTGGTAATCAAATGAAGGGACGTAATCTCCTTGTTGTGATGTTCCGGCACGATCACCGTCAAAACGACGCAAATGGGTTGGATCGGTCTCTAAGTTGATAAGTCGAACCAAGTCATCATCCGTCATCATTAATGACTTAATCAACTTTCCGGATCCGAAGATGCTCCAACGAATAAAGCGCATAGGGGTAAGCCGTGAGTTAATTTGTGTACGGGCTTCGATGCTTGCCCTTAAGGATAACAATGTTAATTGGTCGATCCGAAGTGGGGCAAGCTTGTTCATCCCCACCTTTGTAATCCGAACCCAAGAAACAACCTCCATACTTTACGTTACACGTGTCCGGGTAGACATCCCGGAAAGAATTAAAAAAGAAAAAGTATCTTAGTACTCCGCAAAAACCGGACTTAGTACTCCGTAAACAACACATAAGATAAGCTAACATGCGGGAGAACAACACATAAGATATTTTATAACTAATAATACGTACATATTTACTCCTCGAATCAAGCAAAATCAAGAAAAAAATTGCTCAAATCAAGCATAGATATTTACCCTCAAATAAAGCAAAAATCATACGTATATATTTACCCCTCAAATCAAGGAAAATCATACGCCCTCAAAATAATACATAGATATTTACCTAAAATCAAGCAACAAATATAACAATTTATGGAATAGGTTACCTTTAAAATTGTTTCACACTCTCGCTCCCCTCGCTCTCGTTCTCTCTCGCGTTTAAAAGGACCCTCGCTCCCTCGCTCCGAAATAAAATTTTCGCTCTCTCGCACCCTCCGTGTCTTGCTCTCCTTGTTATAGAGTTCAATTTTTTTGCATCCGAAAATAATCATAGAAGAGTATACCGTGTTTGCGTGTGAAGAGGAAAAGAATCGATTCCTCCTACCGTGTATAGAATTCGGTTTTTTCTCGCAACTTTATTGCATGTCACTAGGTAAAAAGGTAAGTGAATATCTTTTCCGTATTTTTTTTTCTCCGTAAATATACTATTTACGTAAAATTCTTGATTAAAAAACTAAAAAAAGCCGCATGAGGACGAAATTATTCTCGCATGCATGAAGACAAAAAAGGCGCATGAAAATAAAAATGTAAAAAAAATAAAAATGCTCCGATCGATCGGACTTAAAAAAATTGGTCCGATCGATCGGCCTTGGCCGATCAATCGGACCATATTTTATTTTTAAATTATAAAAAAAAATTTAAAATGTCTTGTCCGATCCGATCGGCCAAGGCCGATCGATCGGACCATATTTTATTTTAAATGCTATAGAGTCCGATCGATCGGCCAAGGCCGATCGATCGGACCATATTTTATTTTTAAATTATAAAAAAAAAATTTAAAAATGTTTGTCCGATCGATCGGCCAAGGCCGATCGATCGGACCATATTTTATTTTAAATCGATCGGACCATATTTTATTTTTAAATGCAAAAAAGAATAGGTTTTTTTTTATAATTTAAAAGGGTGCAAGGAAAAAAATCAAAGTCAAGCAAATTAAATAACTAAAAAGACAAGACATTCTCCAAAAGAAATGGAAATAGAAACCTATTAACCTACCTAACTTTATAGGTTTGGGAATGGACAAAATGTACATTTTGCGATTACTGGAATCTCACGTATATTTTTGCATTTTCACACGTGTTTTGTTTTTTAACATTTCTGCACACCCCCTTTTCATAATTGGGTGCGATATAAAGTCATCCTCATAGTTAGTATTGAATGCGTCTCAATTCAAAATATATATTTATTCTAGAAAATATTCGAAGTGATTGTCGGTGACTATATAGTATTACACGTGTATATTTTATGTCATGTTTATATATCTTACAGAAGCTCTATATTCATTGCTGTGATTATCAGTGAGCAGTAACATATATTTATTACATTTATTATTTTGACCTATATTAATTTTTATAGTGTATAAATAGTTTGATTGGAGCTAATTGCAACTAGGATTGAACGGAATCGAGTCAAATCAAACCAAAAAACTACGATTCTATTTTGTCTTTATCTTTTTATAATTTTCAGTTATTTTTTATTTAATTAACCAAATAAGACGAACCGAACATATTTGAAATTTTTATATTAAAATATTAATTTAATCTAAAATATTAAATTTTCTAATATATTTATATTAGATTCTAATTTTATCAAAAATAATAGTAATAGTTTTCTATTAAATTTTTATTAAAAATAATTTTTTTTTATTATTTTAATTATTATTTTTTTTGGAATTTACCGAATCAAATTGGAATTATGGAATCAAAATATTTCAGTTTGATATTTACTTTTCTAAAATAGAAAATTAAAAGTTCGGTTCGGTTTACCCGAATTTGACACTATTTGCAGCTTAATTAGTGCATCCGTAAATGACACAATTACCCTTGTTGTTGGGAAATACTGCCAGATATGGATATCCCAATTCATTCCCCTAATTCAAATTAGGGCTTGATAGGTCGATCCAAAGTTTTGATTTTTAATCAAAGAACGAGCTAAACAACCGGTCCCGAGATCCACTGAGGAATTACACCGGAGAAGAAGAGTGGGAGATCGATGGCGAGTACCGCGTGCTTTATGATCGTCAGCAAAAGCGACATTCCGATTTACGAAGCTGAAGTTGGTACAGTCCCCAAAGTGAGTTTCTCTCAATCCTTCTGTTGAGTTTCTGCGATTTGAATTTTCGCTCATTTCTCATTGATTTTACTGAAATTTGGTCTAATTGTGATAATTACCAACGAATTTGCGATCGATTTGGTAGAAGGAGGATGCTGCTCATCAACACCAGTTTATCTTACACGCCGCTTTAGACATTGTTCAGGATATGGCGTGGACTACGAGTGCTATGTGAGATCTCTACTCCATTCGCTTTATACTGTGTGTTTGATGAAATCTATGGTGTGTTTATGCTTGATTTTTAGGAAATTCTGATTTTTGTATGATCAGATTTTCTGTCAATGGAAACTAATGGAATAAGCTTTGGTATGATTATATTCTTTCTCTATGTTTATTGAATCAGGTTTCTAAAAGCAATTGACAGATTCAATGACTTGGTGGTATCCGTGTATGTGACCGCTGGTCATATCCTTTCACTTGTTCTTTCTATTTCGATTGCACGTCACGTTTTTCGAAAAATTTATCTTATTTTGCTCTTGATGGGTGTTTCCTAGAGTAATTTGCTTATATTTGAAGTGGTGTGGAGAGTAATATGAAGAAATTGCATGTTCATCTTCAAAAATCTTTTTTCATCTTTCTCATGGTAACAAAATATGCCAACTGATGGAGTTTAAATTGTATGTTGATATAATCTTGTGTGAAGAAAAAAGGATAGAATTCCTTTTCTCTTGCATAGAGGACTCCTATTGTTTGCTCAAAAGTTTTTGGTTTCTATGCAATAAATGGATTTCAAATGATTGGGTGTCAAATTGCGATTACGAAAATCTTTAGTTTTATGAAATTGGATTTGAAATATGATACTGAATTCTATAATTTTCAAACAAGAGGACATTCTGCCAAACAAGCACACTATCTTATATTAGTTGAACTTCATCTGTAGCTTCTAAGCCTTTATTTGTTTCCTTGACTTTAAATCGCCATACATACTCGACTGATGCTGCTTCACGATTCTCGTAACGATGATGGAATCAAGAGCTTCTTCCAAGAGGTCCACGAGCTATATATCAAGGCAAGTTCCATTATATGATTTAATCTGTCTCAACTAGTATTTCGGTTATTAAATTTGTCAACTAGTTTTTGCCTTAAGTCGAGCTGTTGAATTGCACTTCCAATCTACTACTTTTCTTGTTTCTGCTCTATGCGCTTTTTATACTGATTTATGAAGGAAAGAAAACTCCTCCTTTTGGAGTACTAATTGCTAAAATTTATTGCATTTGCTCAAAAGCCAGATTAGCTTCTGCTGCGTTTTTCTAAGAAAACGTATGTTATATTGATTTGCCTTAATTATCCGATTTGGTGTTGCTCAATAGGCTTGATGCTAGAAGTGAAAATGCTTTTCCTATTGAACAGTTGCAGCTATGTACTTCTTTTATCTTATCTACTACTACTAAAGAAGCGAAAAGAAACCGCCATGTCAAGCTAGTTAAGTGTAAAATTTTGTTGTTTCATATATTTGGACTGAATTTGTGTTTTACATTTACAGACTCTTCTTAATCCTCTCTACCTTCCCGGAAGTCGCATCGCCTCTTCCCATTTCGATACCAAAGTTCGCGCCCTTGCTCGAAAATATCTCTGAAGAACCCTTCCTTCATTTCAGTAGTTTATCAGAGTTTGATGCTTATTTTTTACATCAGATGTTAATTTTTTTGAAAAATATATTATCAACTCTTGTCATCTTTTGGTCTTAAATTCATCCGTTTTATGCTTTATGCACTTCAAACTCTCTCGCTCTCTCTCTCTCTCTCTTAATCTTTTGGTCTTAAACTCTCTCTCTTGTAATCTTTTGGTCTCTCTCTCTTGTAATCCTTAAATGCAGACTTGCGTTTCAACCAACATCATTAATCCCAAGTCGTAACAAACAAATTAACTCATCTCATCTCTATAAGAACTAATACAACTTCACAAATCTAACACCCAACATAAAAATTCCATCATAGCTTCCACATCAAAGGTCATAACCAAGATCCTAATCCTCCTCCTAATCAATGTAACAATCCTCGACCAAAACCGAATGCTACAATAGCTTAACTGAAGAGTGTAGGAATGCAGTTATGGATGCTCTGTGCCAAGAAACCGAAATGCCGGTCGGAGTGTTGGTGAGCGATCACTGCTGCCATTGCCAAGATCTTCAGACCAATGTGAATGTAAACTGCATCACTAATTCAATGGTTGGTGATGTGAAAAAGAAGCAGTGTAGAATGGACAAGAAGTTGGTTAGAATGAGGTCTAAGCAAATTTGGATGTTTTGCATGGATTCTGCGGATACATCTGGATTAGATGAAATGGGATATTAATTTGTGTAAAATTATGTGTTAGATGTGTTCGTCTTGTTTGATTAGATGAAATGGGATATTAATTCGGATCGATACGTAATACGTTAATGCAACTTGCAACAATAGTTGTTAAGAAGTAATGCAAAATCGACTATATTTTAATATGTGCCTTAAATTTCTTAATTTGAACCCAAATCATTTCGTTATTAATAGCTTAATAATAAGGGACCATGGTCAAAAGGAAAAGTGTCGATAACCCTCGAGGTAAAATTTAACTATTTATTGTTTTTTTACCTCTCATTTATTTTCATTTGATTTAATTATAATTTATTACATTTTTAGGGCGGTGGATGGTGCTATTCCGATGTTTCCTATGCTGAGATAGGGTTACCTCGGAAGCTCAAGCAGTGTAGAGTTCATGACCTTTAATTTATTGGGATGCTGAGCTCAAGCCCAACGGTTAATCCAGGTAATTAATAAATTAACCAATCATTAACAATATTTATGAATCACATAAACTAATATCTAGTTAATTTATTTATTTTTTCCTCTCAAATTCATATTTATTTGATTGGAACATAGTCTTCCTACACTACTGTGACGGTGGTTTCTTCCTTGGCGACTGCAACTCTAATATATGTTATACTTTCCTTTCAAGAATATACGTAATCATTTTAATTTCTGTATATTAAATAAATAGTAAATTTGATTATTAATTTAATATTAATTGTTATAAACTAAATAGAATGAGAGAATAATAGAGAGAAAGAGAAAACAGATGTGTATTATTATGATGGTGGAGACTCTATTTATAGAAGTACAAGATGGGCTACGTAGGCTTTTAGGGTTTACATGGTCATCACAATATATGGTAAGTATATATATATAATATATTTACAACACTTCCCCTTGATTGACCATCCCTAAAAGAAACTGCGCCTCGTTAAAACCTTGCGAAAAAACCCATTGGGATAAAAACGGACGAAGAAAAAAGAGTACACCTGCTCCACCTCAATATATTCATTCTTGATCCTTGAGTCGGCGCATATCGATCTTGTATAACAACTCCTTGAATGTTGATGTTGGTAATGCCTTTATAAAAGAATCCACTAGATTGCCATTTGAGCGAATTTGTTTGGATGTTGATCGCCGCCACTTTTGGAGATCATGTGTATGTATTGACTCTTTTATGAATCAATCTCAATGACTCATTTACTCGTGTGTTGCATTGGATGCCTCGTTAAAAACCTTGACTAAGAAAACCCTTTGGGAAAAAAAACTTAGGAAGGAAAAAGAGTACTACCATTTGACCTTCAAGGTCATTTGACCTTTAGGAGTCGGTCCTAATCTTTAAGATTATTTACAATTTGTTACTCCCCTCGAGATAACAATCTTCAAGGTTATCTTTAAGGTCTACACTAATATGTGCAACACAAATTTAATTATCATCAAAGATAATAGCATGTTTGTCTCGAAGATAACAAATGATGGTCAATACCATTTTAAATTTTTCAATTACACATAAGTAAGGAACTTCTAGTCCTCATTTTTTGTTATCTTCTATAGGTCTAAATGAGTCTACATCCACTTCAAGTGATTGAAGCAACCATTGGTAGAGCTATGTGGATGCAATACAATAAAATCTCTTTAAAGACCTTCGTGTAGGTCGACTAGCATAACTCCATTAGGAGATGCTCGATCTTCGGTCGAGACAATTATTAGTTCAACCCAAGTATTTTGATTCGAACTCCGTCTTTAGGCATGAGTTGACTTCATCAAGTACTTTTGTACATAATGATTCACATATCCTCTTCAACAGAATTTGGAGTGATGTGTTCTAATTTTGTATTCCGCGGACTTCTTATCTCTTAGCACCAATAAATCTCTCACGCTTCCGGCGCTAATGAGAATCAATTGATTTATATTTTCTATGAGGAACTTCGGTTCGTTCATGGTGCATATACAATGTATATGAGATTTTAGTCACTCATTTTGCACTAAATAACTTGATGAACCGGATCATAGTTTTTGAATCTAAATAATTAATCCAACGAGATATTTTCGGCATTCAATCTTTATATTTCATATCTCCCTAATGCCGACGACGTTGTGAGTTGGATTATTAATGAATAAAATAATTCATAATTACTTGTTCTATGTAAGTCATTTTGACTGAGTATACATATAAGTATTATGTTCTTCAGGAGTTTCAATCAAACTCAAGTCATCATTTATGTACCCTTCCGTCAAGGAATTCCTCGTCGTTATGATTATATCATATACGGCCTGTACTATTTCGAATCTTACAATGACTTTTGCGGTCTAATTGACAACATCTTTTTGACTTACATGCTTTGAGCAAGTTAAATCCTTGGGGATCTTCATATATATGTCACTATCTAGTGAATCATATTGATAGATATTTACTACATCCATAAGCGCGCATAGCAAGCCTTTTGTGACATAAGTAGATTAATCAAATTCTAAATACAATGACGTCTATTATTGGAGAGTACATAATTAATTCTCGGTCTTTGAGAAAAATATTGTGTTACGAGTATTGCTCTATATCTCGTAATTTTTCATTTCTCTTTGTAACAAAGACACATTTGTATCCTTCGGGATATACTTTCCGGATTTTAGAACTACAGGTCTAAATATTTCCTAGCTTTCTAGGGAATATTAATTCACCTTATATGACTTCGTTCCTCTTTGGCCAATTATTTAAATCTTGACAATCTCTTATAGATCGTCGTTGAGGATCCTCTTTTTTTCATTTCAAGAGTCATATTAAAAGGCGAATATATCGTCATGCGTCCACGACGATACTTGATCTCTCCAATATTTTGAGATCTCATTATTTTGAACGCATTGTAGTTCTTGGGAACTTTATTTGATTGATTAATCATTTTCGTCATTTTTTTTTGTTCATATGTTGTGCCCCTTTTCTTAGACACAAAATTTCTTTTAGAACCAATTGGTCGACCATATTTTTGACGAACTTTTAATGCATTTGTCGTCATTTATACTTGTCCTTCAGGGGACATGAAATCTAGTTAGGGGGTATTTACAAAGAAATGTATGACATTGTCACTTCTTTTATATACATACTAAAGCATCAAGAAGTTGATTCGTAATCTTTTGCAAGTGAGTCTTTTGACTTCTTGTTCACATTGATTACTCGGAATCCAAATGTGGCTATTTTGTTCTTGTGCTTTTTGTTGGATGTAGATTTCACATTGATTACTTCGAGAATCCAAATGTGACATATGTTCCACATAATGTTGGGAACGTTATTTCATTATAATAACAATCTTCTTGTAAGACTCATATTCGTACGAATAACAACCATTTTTAGTATGGTCATGAGAAACTAATTGTTTAATCTCAATCCCAAAACCAAATAACATTAAATCCTCTTTAAGAGGAACTTAGAGTTTAATAAACTCACTAGCTTTATCAAGATAAAGCTGCATCGAGAATTGAGCTCATTGTTTTGAACTTGTAGTACTAACTAGTTCTACATTTCTTCGAGAAATCGAACATTCATGGAAATTAAGAGATTCTTTAGGATCTCCTAGCCGCCCCAAATGAATTTTCAATTATGTTGCGCATCAAAGTTGTTTGTGAGATGATTCAAACTTATCATGTCAAAGCATAGAGCTCTTTGAACTTCCTGTTCATGACATGTTTTGTCTCACTTATTTCTATGAATGTGTAATACATTCAAGGTGGTAGTGTGATAACTTTTCTTTTGTTAGCTTCGGCTAAATACAAAAGAATCACTACCTTTATATATTATTTTTCGGTATGGTATCCATTGCAACGGATATCCTTAAAACTTAGTAAGTTTCTTCTAGACTTGCTAAAGTAAGGGCAAACTTAGTAGTTGATTTCGTATCATTTGATAGAATGACACATGCTCTTCCTCGGAGCCTTCAATAATTTCGATGCACTAGATTTGAAAATCTTGCAATTTAGGATGCATATACTCGTATCGAGTTTCGGGAGGATAATCAATTATATCTTTAAGCAAATTCCTATTGAGATGCTTCATTTCTATTGTCTCTCTCATTGCCCTCTTATTGGCATATGAACATCGATATCAAGAGTGCATTAATGTCAATAAGACATAAATAATATTAAATAGAATAATTTATATAGTATTTTTAACTTTAAAGAGTAAGGAATACTTAGGTTGAACTAATAATTGTCTCGACCCCAAGATCGAGCATCTCCCTAATGGAGTTATGCTAGTCGACCTACTCCGAAGGTCTTTAAAGAGATTTTATTGTATTGCATCCACATAGCTACCTAATGGTTGCTTCAATCACTTGAATGTGACTCATTTAGACCTATAGAAGATAACAAAAATGAGGACCGGAAGTTCCTTACTTATGTGCAATTGAAAAATTTAAAATGGTATTGACCATCATTTGTTATCTTCGAGACAAACATGCTATTATCTTTGATGATAATTAAATTTGTGTTGCACATATTAGTGTAGACCTTAAAGATAACCTTGAAGATTGTTATCTTGAGGGGGAGTAACAAATTGTAAATAATCTTAAAAATTAGGACCGACTCCAAAGGTCAAAATGACCTCAAGGTCAAATGGTTGTACTCTTTTTACACGTTATTAGTGCTGATAACGTGTTATTCTTTAGGAATACGAATTGTGCTACTTCAGGAGCAACAATTTTAGTCTATATTCAACTGCTTTAGACGAAAGACTAATATTTTCGAGAAACCCAATTGCTCTTCGGGAACATATTGTGTTCGTTGGGAATATCAATTGTGCTACTTCTGGGAGCAACAATAATAAAAATTCAAGATCCAAGATTCGCCTATCACTAAGATATATTGTATGAATTGCTTAGTACGTAATATTCTTCAGGAATATTAGTTGTGTGCTACTAAGAGCAACAAATTAAGTTTACATTTATAGATATAAATATAAATATTATACGGTAAGTGCGTAAGAAAAAAAAAACCGAGGTATATAGTAAGTACATAGATAATATTAACAACTATTTAAGAGTCTATAATATTCTTCAAGAATATTAAGTTGTCTACTTCTCGGAAGCAACAATTAAATTATTTCAATAAATAAATTCAATTGCTCTTTAAGAGCTTATGATATTCTTCATGAATTGTGCTTACTTCGGGAGCAACAATCTGGATTCAACATAAATAAATAAATAAAAGTGTATATAAAATAAATGTTCTTCAAAAGCATGTAATATTATTCGGGAATATATATTGGTTGTGCTACTTCTGGAGCAACAATTTAAGTTAAAAATATGTTTTGGAATTGCTCTTCAAGAGCATATAATATTATTCAAGAATATTTGATTGTGCTTACTTCGAGAGCAACAAGTTAAATTGAAAAATATGTTTTTCAATTGCTCTTCGTGAGCATGTAATACTTAAAGCCGATGAATTGCTCTATAAGAGCATATAATAATCTCTCATGAATTATTAATTGTCTTACTTGGGAGCAACAATTGATATAGATTTGAATTGCTCTTCAAGAGCTTGTAATTAATATCATTTAGGAATAATATTTGCGCTAATTCGAGAACAAGTTAAGTATACATGTAGCGACTAAATCACTTATGTATCAATAATGTATACATATATAACAAAGATTAACTTAAGATGCAAGCATCGACAACAACATGATTTCCAAATAAATCATAACGTATAGCCAATAGCATTTATGAAATAGACAAAACCGATAACTTTCTCATAAACATTAAATAATATCCCAAGATTAACCCATAATATTAATAAAGAAACATGGGAATCACAAAGGTGCGAGTTGTTTTCTCTAGAGAATTCATAATTTCATAAGCATCAATATAGTATTAAGAAACACACATATACGAGAGATTACCTTATTGATGACGACACCGTAGAAGAGATGTTAATAAATGTAGAACATTCGTGCTGATAACGTGTTATAAACTAAATAGAATAAGAGAATAATAGAGAGAAAGAGAAAATAGATGTGTATTATTATGATGGTGGAGACCTCTATTTATGGAGCACAAGATGACAGTCGTAGGCTTTTAAGGGTTACAGTCGTATCACAATATATGGTAAGTATATATATATATAATATATTTACAACATTAATATTATTATATATATATATATATATATATATATATATATATATATATATTATGATATGATATGATACAAAGCACGGCAAATTCGCAGCCTTGCTACCAAACACTAGCCGTGTGAAGTGTCTTTCTTCATCCGGACGTTTAGCGCTTAAAATGCGATTAAGAAAGTAATAACTCTCTTGTGTCTGATCGTGATAGGTCTCGATCTTCGCCGAAATCATGGAATATCAAGTAAGATACATAATACAAGTAGACATTCGCATTTAACTTGTGTTTCTGTACATTAGCCTTGTTAGTAATGATTTGCTGCATTTACAGATTTTTGGTGGTGGTGTTGGTGGTTGTGTTTCTGGTAATAATGTATTAGGTGATGACAATGAAGAGCTGATCGAGATGATATCAAAACAGAGTGTTGTTACTGTTCAAGAATCAACATTATCTGTTGCATATATATTTGGAACATACTAATTACTACAATTCTTTCTACGTACAAGAATTAATTTGATCAAATTAACATTGTCTTATTTGTCAAAATGTGTAGGATATTTGTCACTATAATTTTACTACTAATCATGGTTATTACATCACTTACTCAAGATCACTGATGCCCAATAGAAAGGGGTTTGTATCAATGGGACTCCTGCTCCTGGGGCTACTTCTTAGGGGCCAATACGTGACACACCTTACTCTTGAATTTAAAACTCTATTAAATGTAGATATGTAAGAATTAAAACCACTGTTAATTCAATTAGTAGTTTATTGTTGCAATACGAGAATTTAATTGGAGAAATAAGTAAGTTCGCGATTATTATATCGTCAAATTTTCTAAACAGCGCGGAATTTAAAGAATGAGTTACGGTTTCATTAGTATGGATAATATTTGCATTTATTGCATCCTTATCACAAAAGCCGAGTCTCATTACTATAAAATTAACCTTTTTTATTTTTCTGGTAATAATGGGGCGATTTTTTACAAAAGGAATTAGACATTTTATGAAATTGGCCCATTCTACGGCCCATATTATGGATTATTTTATCTAAGTCCAAATCATTTCAAGAATTCATACACATTTATAAAAAAATGAGAAAGTTGGGCCGTCACATAATAAAAAGGAATTGGGTCTGCAAAACGGCCCTGCTGTTATGTTAATACAATATTACCCTTTGATTTTTTTAAGAAATCAATTATTTAAACCACCATCCAAGGTTAGAATTGGAATAATAAATAGTCGTATAGATATTTGAATCGAAACAAAGAAATGCAATAGCAAAGAATACAACCAACCACCCAATTTTGTTGGTACAATGTGTGCAGTATATTGATTTCTCGATATATTTATTCACCCGTACATGCTAGCGGCGGGATATTGGGTGGGAGGACGGCGGATTGAATTTGGCGGAGGCTCAGCCGCGTTGTTGATTTGCTGAATCGAGAGTTGTCTCGATTTTTAATGATGCCTAAAATATTAGAGAAACATTGTGTTAATTCCCATGATACCCTTAAGTTTTTAACAGATCAATTATTCTAAAACACTACTCTAGGGGTAGAATAGTCATACTGTTTTGTTGAGGAAGGGCAGAATTGTTGGAAGGTTAGGCCCTAATCTGCCCACTTTAGTTGAATTTTATCTCAATTCCTCTAATAATATTTTCTTATTTTATAACTTTCATTGAATATTAGCTCAATCCTTCTAATAAAATTTATTATTTTATAAAATAACGAGAATAATCCACACCGTTATTCATGACCATGATTCAAAATTATAAAGTAACGAGAATAATCGTGACCATGATTCGCAATGTTGAAGATGCTCTAATACTACAAGAACAGACCACATAAGTACAGATCTTTATTGCTATTCTCTTTTTCGTGTTCCATCATCGCAAAATTCAAAATTCGAACAAAACAAATGAGTTTCGTGATATTGGTTGGACCTCACGCTAGGTGTATGATTTTCTCCCTCTCCCCTCTACTAATCAACTCACGAATTACCAAGAAAAAAAAATCGATCACAAAAGTACAGAAAATTCCAAGCTTCAAGTGTTGAAAGAAAAGGTAAAAAAACCACAAGGCCAAAACGAAAGCAACAAATACACGAATACTATTATTACATTCTCATTCTCCACGACGATTAGTAGTATCGCTACGCCTTTGTCTCGACGAATCCCTCCTTGAACCATACGTTCGAACGGGAGGAACAAAGTCCCTATTATCCGAACCCGACCTCGAATTTCGCTGCTCATCTTCCCTACGATAACTCGATCTCGTTCTCAAACTTTCACGATCGACAAACTCCCTACTCTCATACTCCGATCTTGACCTTACATTCCAAGATCGCCGGTCACTCTGCTCAACCGGTATTGCCCTCGGAACGTTTTCAAGACCCGACCTTCTCGCCCTCGAACCCTCATCTCCCCTGCTATAGCCAGATCTACTACTTGAGATTGCTCCATTGTTTTCTCCGTAATAATCCGATCTTGAACTTACATGCCACCAACGCCGTTCGCTCTGATGAACCGGTATTGGCCTCGGAACGTTAACGTTTGCATCATCAACACCCGACGAAATGGCCCACCCGGGTCGATCTCTGCTTCTCGAGTTGCTGGAATCCATCATCTCATCGTCAGAGGACAGTGGGAACAAGCTAAAGCACGAGAACGGGAGGTCGCCGAGCATTTCTTCGAGCACCTCGTCTTCAACGTCCGACATCCCACTCGGGAAGTCGAAGAAGCTCCCTTCACTCCAGAAATCATCGTCCACCACTAATTCATCGAAACTCGCCACAAATCGATATCCGATTGGTACAAAAGTGCGTCCTCGATCTCCATCTGTTGCTCCAGCATCGCCCAATTTGTCTGCCGGGAAGGATTAGTCTCCGATGGGTGATGACTCGGGTGTTCAACCCTAGCATGTTTCCTAAGCTCCGCGTAATTCCCGTTAAATCCACAAGTTTCCGAAGAACAGGTCCTCGTCTTCAAATTCATGAATTTTCGAGCAGGATCGATGACATCCCATCCAGTAACCGCGCCACGACAAAAGGGGCATACAAGCTTCGATTGCTGTTCTTGTTCTTCAACCGGAGCATGTGAATTTGCTGCAGCGGATGACTTCCGGAACTGATCGAAACAGTTGGAGTGTCGGTAGCTGTTGTCGCAGATAAAAGGGCGACAACCTTTGTCGCGGGAGGAGCAGAGTAATAAGATAGCATTGTGAGGATGCTCCATACAAATGGGGCAACGAACTTTCTCCCATTCTTTTTCGTCTCCAATGTGAGGCGAGGGAGGCTATGCTATTCTTGCGATCTGAAAACTTCGAACTGCAAGAATAAGGAGACACCATAGAACGATCAAAAGAAGAGGAATTCGGCCTTCTATCTTTTGGCATTTTGAGAAATTTAAGAACTACACGATCTTTTTCTTCAGCACGCAGAAACCGCTTCCTATTCAATCCAAAGGTATAACCGTCAGTCATGAAATATCACTATTCTTCTCTTCAGATTAATGTATAAATACAACATACAACCGCCAGCGATATTTTCGATTCTTCCAATGATAATATATTCAACATAAACAAATCAAATGCAACTCACTGCCAGCTAAATTCCCGAATATTCAAATCACAGTACAAAATTTGGAGCGAGAAATTAAAATTTTATCAGGCAGACTGGAAAACCACCATTAACGATACTAAAAAGCTTCAAGTATGCACTACAGATAACACACAATAAAAGAAAAAACAGGGGAAAATAACCAGAAAAATCCAAAGAAATAAATGTTTTTTACCTAAAACTTAAAGCAAAACGACCGAGTCAACATTCAAGCATCTAAAATTCTACCACGTTTCCCCCGTATGAACAGTCAAAATCTCAAAATTTACGAAGAACAAACGTAAACAGTAAATAATTACGAATCATTAACACCTTTCAGAGAGAAAAATCAAACAATTACAACAAAATCATAAACAAAGTAGCAAATCAAGCATCTCAAACCCTATATCCTACGTTATCGTCCTCAAGCACCGATAAACCCCGCATAATTCTCACGACAAATCAAATCTCACCAAATCCACCACTAAAAGAATCGAAAACAATTTCATCCGGCTCAAAAACGCATAATATCCCGAAATTCGACGTACCTAATTCCGATCCGTTCCGGCTTCAATTACGAATCACGGCAGTCGAAGCCTCGAGAAGGGCTCCAGATTCCGGAACTGCGAGAGCTGCTGGTGAACGAGAAAGACAAATCACGGTAGAAAAGCCTATTTATAGCTAATGTTTCCGAGAAATTACTGGATTGGCCTTCCTTCTTTCCCGTGACGTGCTGATGCGGTTGTGTAAACGAATCGAATATTTTTTATTCGATTCGGTATTCGTATTCGATTTTTAATATTCATATTCGAGATTTTAAAATTCGAATTCAATTATAAATATTCGATTCGATATTCATAAATATTCGATTAAATATAAATTATAAATATAATAATTATTTTTATATATAATAATACTTTTATAAATTTATTTTTATTTTATATATTAATTAAAAGAATAAATTAAATTCTAATTTCCTAACCTAACAAAACCCTACTCAATTTCCTAACTTCATTCAACTCCCCACGCCGCCACACCCACCACCTCATCTGCTCTGCCTTCTCTCTAAAACAACTCTCTAAACTTTCGCTCTTCCCATCTGTGATCTTAATCCAACCACCGATCCGTACAATATGGATACCACGTGATTCGTTTCATCATCCCGAGTTCATACGTCAAAAAATTTTCTCGATCTGATCATCCGATCAAAATTGACTTGGTTTGCGTGCTTTGTCGCCGAAGATAAATCCTTCATCTCCGACTTCTCCCATCACTTCCTATCACTCCCCTAAACCTCCCTCACTCAAACGGAACCGGAAACAGCCCCCCAATCGCCGGCAACAACGACCTCTTACTTACTCGCGTCGACTTGCATCGACGCCGTCAAAGCCGATTTCAATTCCCTTCCCAAACGAACGAGAATCAACTGATTCTCTTCACCAATCCCTTGGGTCTCATCCCAATTCCAATTTTCCATCCAAATCGTGTCTCGATTCTCCACCATGGGCCACGATTTTCAAACCTCCTTCCACAGCCTCATCACCGACCAAATCTAATTTTCCTCCTCAACCTACTCAATACACCAATTCCTCCTCACCACAGCCTCACTTATTACCTCCCAACACTCCCTCAAACAACCCATGCCTCAATTATTTATTTTGTATGTCAATTTCTGCATTTCTTTCAATTTGTACGAGAAGGTTGTTCTTGAGGAATTGGATGTTGTGAAATTGGATGTGTGAATTTCTTGAGAAAATTCGAATCGAATAGTTTCGAATCGAATAGTATCGAATAGCCGAATCGAATGGTCGAACAATCGAATAGTTACTATTTAACAAACAAACAAATCGAATAATTCGAATAGCATTATCGAATCGAATACGAATAAAGTTTAATATTCGAATATAAATCGAATATGAATATTCGTATATCGAACCGAATACGAATCGAATATAGAGATATTCGCCCGATTCGTTTCGTTTACAAGTGACTGTGTCCATGGATTTGACATGTCCTCATTCGTAATTTCCGCCAATCTTTCATTTAGGTTGTGGGCCGGAAATAATTAGAAATTAGTTTAAAGATAGAGGGCCTAATATATTATGGTGTATAAAGATATTTCCTCAATCGTCTCATAGATTTTGTTCATTTTTTTTCATGACACAAGAGTTGTTATTAGTTGTGGTCCTCAAATTATGAATAAATTTTAATCACAAAATTTTAACTTTTTAGAAAACAGAAGGGAGTATTCTTTTTTTACCTTGCCACAAAATCTTGATATTTCATTTAGAGTTGTTAGCTGTAGTACAAGATCTATGAGACTGTATGAATATTATTATTTTTACTTTCTTGAGTATAGTGTAAATAGAATGTCTTTATTATTACTAGTATTTATTGAGCCCTTATATGTCAAAAAGACCTATCCCTCAACAATCTTCTTGGTACACCCCCATATTTTCGATTTACTCCAATCAATTAAGTTGAACATATGTCCATTTTTATTATGATTTAAACATATATTATTAGATTAAATATAGTTTAAATAATTGACTTAGAGCTGTCATGTGACTTGTTCCATCCAATCTAATGAGCTACCCTCATTTTTGAATGTCGTGTTGGATCCGCCCGTAAATGGACCAGACGATTGAAAACCTAGCTTTCACAACATTGAGATTAGACTATTCTTTTTTTTTTTTTTTTTGAGAAATCTTATTTTCAAATATGTTGAGATACATCTAATCTAGTATACTTTTTTCGAGTAAAAATGTATACTAGTGGATATATACCAGAACAACTCGAGGCATATGGAATTTTTTTCTTTGGGCTTTCAAAATTTGAGTCCAATTCAACCATATACGGGCAATTGGTTCATGTCATTTTAGGTCAATTTTAACTGTTCGAGTCGTATTTGGTAAACTAACATTTTATTAAATTGAAAAAGAAAAATCTTAAAACGATGTTCATAGATTTGTGGGTATAGTTAATTTCTTTATAATCCCTACGAAATATCCTATTATCCATTTAAGATTCCAATATCAAATTGTCTTAATGTAGAAGACAATATAAAGACCAACTAAAAGTAGAAATCCTTGCCCGAATCCTACGCATCGCCACTCCATGTGTGGAGTGGTGCACATATTTAATAACTAAAAATAGGTTGTCTTTTCAACTATAAATTCACCACTAAATTTTAATAAAAATAAGAGCTTTTATATATTTCTAACTCACTGTAATTTTGCAAAGAAAAAAAAAAATGGCAAGCCAAGGTCCCACCGACTCACTTTCAGGCCAAGCTCAGGTAATTTTGTTTTTTTCATTTCTTATTTTCACTAAATATTAAATTTTATTTTTTTCGGTCTGGGTCCAGATGAGGAGGGATGACGTCCAAGATCAAGCAGGCCAGAACCAAAACCAGAACTTCCTTCAAGAGGTACAAATTCTTCTACTTTTATTTTCAAATTTTATTTCAGTCCTAATAATAATAGTAATAATTTTTATTATATACTATTGTTTTTCAATTTTTGACTTTTTGTTGGCATAATATTGAAGACCGGAACACATGCGAAGAATATGGCTCAAGGAGCAACCGACGTCGGAAAAGGGGCGGTGCTCGGCGCCGCCAGCCTGGCCAGCGGCCTTGCGTCGGGGGCGGCGAACGTAGCCACCGGCGCGGCGGATGCTCTCAAGAACACCTTCGGCGTCAACAACGCTAGCGCGGATAGCTCGGCTAATCCTAGCCATCCACACAACCCTTAATTAATTATACTATATTGTCTAGTTTAATATAATTATTTATGCAACAAGTTTAAAATTAAATAAGCAGTTAGTGCAGTGCTTGAATTCAATTGCCGAATGCGGCTTCATCCATCTTTTCGGACAGTAGATAGTTATGTTTTTGTTTGAGATGTAATATTGGTTTTTTCAGAGTGCATGTTCTATTTACCACGGTTGGTATTTGACTTTATCCAACTCATTATTGTAGTTTGATAGAAATTGGTCTCATAACTTTCAATCACTTGTGGTTTTGATCTTGTAATTATAAATGTTGCAATTTTAATTTTATAACTTTTACTTATTTATGTTTATATTCAATTATTTCTAATGTTGCGATTCTAGTTCCGTAACTTTTACTTGCACTTTTAATCTCATAATTTTTGATATGGCAATTTTGATCCTGTAATATCTCAATATTCTGCAATTTTGGTCCCAACCTCACCCACATCCACTTTGGACTCATCGTTTTTATAGATATAAAGTGCAAGTAAAAATTACATGACTAAAAACACAGTAAGAAGTTAAGGGACTATAGGCACAAATAAGTAAAAGTTATAGGACTAAAACTACAACGTTCGTAGTTATGAGACCGAAGCTGCAAGTGATTGGAAGTTTTGGGACTAATTTTGCATTTTCCTGATAAAAATATCATTTTCTAGGGATAACGTATTAGGGTAATGAAGAAAATCGGTTTCTCTATCCACTCCTTTATTTCATTTTAGATATGTTGTGGGTCTAGTTAATTAAATAGTATAATCGTAAAAAAATAAACAGTGGACAAATTAGTGTCCATTATGTTTGTGAACAAGAATTGGCCACTCCTGTCCCCTTGGGATGGTCTCGAGTTTAATTCCATCAAGACGCTTATAAGTGTTATGTCATCACCTATCACATTAAAGGTAGTTAAAGCTCTCTTGTGTGGTTTGCGGCTCTTCTGCATAAGGAGCGTGGCGTGGTTTTACCCGTCTTGCAGAAGGTAAGCGTAGCGATTCCATGAATAAAAAAAAAAAGAATTGGCCACTCCTTTTGTCCCTTCGAGTAATTTTAGATAAATTATACTTCCTCCGTTTTATTTTCATTATTCAATTTCTTTTGACGAGAAGATTAAAAAAAGTTTGTTGGTTATGAGTAAATAAATGATAAAGTAATAGATTCACTAAATTTATAGAGTAAAATTTTACTAAAAAAGAAAGTGGATAATTAAAGTGAAGCAAGTCAGAAAAAAATCTTGAACAATTGAAATAGGATGGAGGGAATAATACACTTTACATGGTCAAAAATCCATATTTTTTCATGAACAAAGATTCTTTTTTTAGGATGAAAAACCAACCACCACTATCGAAATTTGCATTGATCCCGAACTTCCACATTTAAACTTTGTTTGGTAGATAAGAGAAAATGAGAGAAGAGAAATAGGTAAGAAAGAAAATAAAAAGAAAGAAAAAGAAGAGAAATATGGTGGAATTTATATGTTGTTTGTTAAGAGAGAAATTGAATAGAAAGAGAAAAGGGGAGATATGATGTTATAATTGAAAAATCAAAAATATCTTTAGATAAAAAAGAAGAAAATTAATTTATAAGGTTAAAATTATAATTTGTTATCTACTTCTCCTTAAAATGTATTTTCTCTTCTAAATCTCTTCACTTTTGGAGAGAAAGAAATTAGGCATGGATCCCACTATTTTTCTTCTCTCCATTTTCTTTCTCTTCTCAATCAAACAACAAACTTTCATATTTTCTCTCCTATTTCTCTCTTCCCAATTTTTTTCCTCTCAATTTCTCTTCAACCAACAAAAATAATTTCTTTTAATTTTTTATTTAAAATTCGATGAACAAAATGGGCCCAGCACATGTCAAATTTTCTTTTCTTGTGACATGAAACCATTTTGTCCAAGTTGCTCTATTATATTACTATTTTATCTTTTTCGACAGATGGGCTTTGTTGGAAGTCAAATTTGATGACACAACTACCTATTTAATTTATTAAAATAATTATGGCACTATCAAGACAGGCACATACGACACTATCATAGCAATAATATGACCATTAATAAAGAATGTGATTATTCAATTTACTTTATATTTATCTTTTTGATTTAACCCATATTTAATATGGATTTCAATTCATGTCATTTAATTTTGCGGGTTCTATGAAAAAAAAAAATATGTGCCATAATCAAATTTAACTGATACACATCCCTGATTGACACATATATTACACAAAAGTGAAAAAGAAAATATCGAAGGAAAATACAAAAAATAAAAAAAGAAGAAAAGGAACTATTGCTCAACCTCTAACAGAAAGGATCCAATCCAGAAAAAAAAAAGTGACACAGATTCAATTGCACGATCACTGGATGCTCGATTCAATTCCTCAACTCAATCCAATCAAGATGAATTTATTCAAGCAAGTATCCTCACCTCACGCGCTTACCGGACTTCGGCGGCCGGCGGCTTGTCTTCCCACTCTTCCCAAAGGCACCGCAAAATCCGCAAGCCGAAACCCTAGGAGACGGCGGCTCGACCGCCGGCGACACTTTACCGGTCCGAAATGCCCGCCCTCCGTTGGATCGGCTCCTCTCGATCGTCAATCCGGCGGCAGGAGGCGACTTCTCCACGGCGGTGGCTGCTGAATCCTCCTTATTCTCCTTGCTGCTGCTCTCCTCTTTCCGCTCGTTGGCGAGCTTTTTGAATTCGCCGGCCAGGAACTTGTCGTCCCACAAGAATCCGGACGAGCCTTGTCTCCGGAAGGATATGTCAGATCTCTGCAAACCTTCCATTAACGAACTCTAGATTTGTCGCGGTGCAGTTGTGAGACTTCGATTTGGGGAGAATATCGAAGTTGAGATTTTGGTGCGACTGCTTCCGACTGCGGACTTTTCTGTGTTTTGTGTTGTATGTGTATGATCCATTTATTGTGGATGGGGTAATATTGGCATTTTAAAAATGTTATAGCGGCGCCGAATTTTAATGTATGGTCTTAATTATTTTTGTAAATATTTATATACTATTATACTCTCTCCGTCCCTATTTTATATCTTATTTGATTTTACATACATATTAAGAAAATGTTTAATGATATAAAAATTAGATTAAATTAAAATAAATTACTTAAAAAGTTAAAGACATAATTGTATTTGTTATTAGAAAAGTTGGACAAAATAGTCTTTTTTTAAATTCGATATTAATTAGACGTATTAAAGTTAGTGAGATATTTAGTTAGACATAAAAAATTGTTAATAGGCATATAAATTTGGGACAATGACGAAAAAGGAAAGTAGAGCATATATATTAGGGACCGGGATGTAGTATCTAATTTTTTTATAGGATTCACAACTTTATCCACTCTATACAAAACTAACAACTCTCCTAAAAAATTATATAAAAAACAAAGTGGACAAGAATTTTGGGTAGGATGAAATAATTTTTTTGTTTTATTTAAAATTTGATCTAGTAAAACATACGTGAATACTATCAACTTAGTAAATGTTTATGTAACATATCATCGTTTATTATCTTAAAACTGATCTAATAATTAGTTCGATTTAGATCTTATTATACATTCGGTTCAATCTTATTAGGCTGGCTTGACTAAATTGCGAACAATCCTAGTCATGGATAAATGTAATGTATATATAGTCTATGTAGGTTTGATTTGGACATTATATCATTGCATACATGGATGGAAAAAATTAATCAAATTCATATTCAGGTATTTTGATATAACTAATATTATCATTATCCTAAAGTTAATACATACAAGTATACAACTACACCACTAATTAACTAAACCGGCAAGTGAGGTTGCAATTGAGGTTGAATGTCCATACAATTAGAGATTGTATAAGCAATTTGTGTCATATCAGGCCTTGCTTCACAATTATGAAGCAAAGCAAGATTGGCAACATCAATAAGAACTTTGAGTTGCTCAACATTTACACCCTCATCATCTTTGAGCTGAGGATCCAACATCTTCACCATCACCTCCACATCATCACTCTTCCGGTACTCCTCCGTCAGCTCCGGCAGGGTCGCCGACCCCTGCAACGACTTCATCCCCGTTACGAGCTCTAGAAGCAGGACTCCGAAGCTATAGACGTCGCTCTTAGGGGATACTATTCCAGTGTCTAGGTAAGTCGTGTCGATGTAGCCGAGGGAGCCCTTTATAGCGATCGGCGTGTGAGCGCTCTGGGCGTCACTACCGAGCTTGCAGAGCCCAAAGTCTGCAAGCTTGACGTGATCGTCGTTGATGAGGAGAACGTTGGAAGACTTGACGTCTCGGTGTATGACCGGAGGGTCCGCCACCGAGTGGAGATAATCGAGTGCGTACGCAATGTCCAACGCGATGCTGACCCGATTAGTCCATGTGAGTGTGCCAGAGTATTTCCCCTGTCGCGTGTGCATCCGGTCGAACAAGCTCTTGTTTGGGATGTATTCAAGAAGCAAAAGTTGTTCTCCTATATATGATCAAAATTTAGAATTAGGAGGCGAAATAATAAGTTTCAAATATACATATCTATAATGCAGAAGGGCAAAATTGTAAATTTTTAAAAAATATTCTCTCCGTTTCACTAATCTTGCAACATTGGGATCTCGGAACGAATTTTAAGATAGTGGGTGTAAAAGTAAAATAGTAGGTGTAAAGATATAAAGTAGTTGCGTAAAGTTAAAAAACAGTGGGGTCCACTTATTTAATTGAATGTGGTTCACTCATTTTCTTGGTGGGACAACTCGAAAAAGAAATGTTGCAAGATTGGTGAGACGGAGGGAGTACAAGATAATTCGTGATTTAGAGCAAATTTTCACAATTTTGGTCGGGTAGCCCCACATGCACCGTAAATCGGCTTATGATTATTTCGTGGTGTGTGCAAGAAATCGATCAACGTACGGGCGACAAAACCCTACCCTTCTCAAGGCAGAAACCGAGCAAGCCGACGAGATTCGGATGAGAAATCCTCAACAAAACCGAAACCTCATCAAGAAACATCTTCTGGCTACCTCTCCTCTCCTCCATCACGCGCTTCACCGCGCCAAGTCTTCCATCTCCAAGCTCCGCAAGATAAACATACGACGTCGCTCCAACTCCAATCCGAATCCTAAAGTCACTCGTCGCCACCTTCAACTCCTCGAGGCCGTACGTCCTTATTGAAGAAGAGCAAGCACGATTAATAGGCTTTTGATTGGTATGATGAGGCTTGTGATCATCATCTATAGTGGACGATATTGATAATCTACTGTCAAGATTAATCGACTCGAGGTAAACTGCCCATTTTCTTAGAATAACGGTGAGGATGATCACCAATGCTATTGCACCCATGATCAAGAAGCTTCTTCGGTTTGATGTGGAGAAACCAAGAAGCCACATTGTTTAATTTGGTTTGTGTATGAAGATTACTCTGTGTCTATCCATTTTGTCTTGATTATATACATGTGGCCTAGGTTGATAAAGATTCTTTGATTTGGACTTTTGAGTTAGAGGGATCTATCTAAGGTTAGAGTCTTTTGATCCGTTCAACATATAGACTTTAGATTTCGGATTATTGTAAATCATTTTTCTTGCAAAAAGTATGATGCTTTAATGCTGAATTTTATCTCAAGTGATGTTGATATGTTGGTGAGACTAGGGGTGAAAACGGATCGAATACGGACGGATAGTGCTCTTTCCATATTTGATCCCATATTTTTTTTTCGGATTCGGAGTCGAATACGGAAAGGCCGGATACGAATACGGATTCGGAATATTCGGAAAATATTCCGAATACGAATACAGGGCGGATATATGACGGATTCGGATCGAATTCGAATAATAATAATCGGATATTATGATTTATAAATAATCATCTATTTATGATTGCAACACATGAAAAAATCACGTATACAATTTTTAATAGAAGTTTTAATACAAATTATAGTTAATATACTATCCATTATAAATAACATATTTTTTAAGATCAAGAAAGTACGAAAAAAATCCAAAATTCAAAATAAAATACTTAGCAATAAGCCAATAAGTCAATAACCATATATGCGCTTAAAATATAAAGTAGTTTACAAAGTTTAAGAACCACATAAGATTTAGCATGACATGATAGCAATCAACAAAAAAAATAACATAAGTGGTCTTCATTCACTATGTAGCTTAGTATCTCAAGCCTCGGCCACGACTCCTCAATCTTCATCACTGATCATTTCTTCTTCATCCTAAATTTTTTAATCTACAATTAGTATTTTAATCGTGCGAGAATGAAATCCAATTAGTATTTTTTAATATACAATTTGATGATTATCAGAACATCGAACTACATATTCCAATCAAATCCAATTCCTCACACAAAAACTCTTGCTTCCTTGACTTTATTACTTTGATTCGTGGAACCATAAATTTATCTGGAGAGACCTCTAATTCTCGCCACAGAATTATAAATTCGAGTAATCAATATATAGAAAATGACTTATGGAAATGACTCGAGCAGAATACTTGATTGAGACCTCTAATTCCCTTTTTTGAAGTGAAGGCAGAATACTTGACTTACAGAGCTGAGCGGCGCGGTGAGAGCGGTGAGCGACAGCTGAGCGGCGCGGCGGGGGAGAGGTGGTGGCGACGCCGGCGAGAGGTGGGACGGCGGTTTGAGGGAGTTGATGTCCGAGGGGGAGAATTGGGGCTGGGGTCGGGAGAGAGCGATGAAGATGATTCTTCTATCTCTTGCTCGCTTCGATCGGACTCTCACAGAGAGAGTACTTTTGACTTTATTGCTTTTAATATAATTTTTTAATATTAATTTATTATTATATTATAAAATTAAT
This sequence comes from Lavandula angustifolia, assembly GCA_028984105.1. Taxonomy (NCBI): domain Eukaryota; kingdom Viridiplantae; phylum Streptophyta; class Magnoliopsida; order Lamiales; family Lamiaceae; genus Lavandula; species Lavandula angustifolia. The sequence goes on along the minus strand of CM054804.1, from coordinate 13,217,433 downwards.
TATTAAATATTTTGAATATCCGATTTCATAATCCGGGTAATATCCGATTAAATACGGAAAAAATCGGATACGGACGGATAATGTGAATTCCGAATCCGAATCCGTATCCGATTCAAGATATCCGGATTCGAATCCGTATCCGATCGGATACTAGAATTGCTCCCGAATTGGTATTCGATCGGATACGGCTCCGGATCGGGCGGATATTATCCGATCTGTTTCACCCCTAGGTGAGACAGTTAACTGAAAATCCCAATTGGTAAAGTTAGGTTAGTGTCATTTCTAATGATTTATTGAGCTAATTGATTGATGGAGATTTGGAATATATTTTTAATTCAAATTTGTGAAAAGAAAAAGAAACATTAAGTCAACTTGCTTTTGTTAAGATTTTTTATTAACAAACCAGATATAAATTTACACTAAAATTTGTTGACCTTACATAGTAAAGATGATATAATGAGTATAATTTCAGACCTTGATTGTGCTATTAAATTCAAAAGCCATTCTTTTTTGTTTGGATTTTGTGTTTGTTATTGAAAATATTATAGTATGAGCGAACTCTTGTTGCTTCTTACAGGAGTGAGATAGAGAGAATGTATTAATTAAGGATGCAATAAATGCAAAGCGCAATCATTTTTTAATTTTGGGAAATGATGGTTGATGGTTGAAATATATAGGAAAATTTCAATAATTACAAAGAAAAATACTGCAGCACTAAGAAGGGCGTAAATCATTCTTTTGTTTTTGGAAAGGATGGACCAAGAATTGAAAATTTATAATAAACACAAAAAAATGAAAAATGTCTTGGGCTCTTGGCGTAAATCATTTTTTTAAATTTAATATTGTACATTAATTTAATTAGAACGATTTTATAAAAAGAGTGGATACAAGATCAATAGTTAAGGGATGTGAAATAGAAAATCTTCAATAAACTAAAAATACAGCGAAAATCCTGCAATATTTACAGCAATAATAAAGGCTGTTTTCTGCTTCTTTATTGTTAATCGAAGTTAATGAACTATGAATTTACTATTTGATTTTGCCTAATTGATGCACAAAGGCTTGTGTGTACCACATTTATATAATCTTGTGCGTATAACACCCCAAGAGTATTGACATGTGGTAAATGTGGCTTACCTATTTTAATGAAAAATTCCACATGTCAATACTCTTGTGGTGTGGTACACACATGAGTATACGAATGTGGTACATACAAATAGCTCCGTAATTGATGTGATTTAGGATTTCTTAGAATGAATGCAGATTTATGCACATTCCTTGATATCTAAGCTGTGTTGTTTGTTTTTGCCCAATTTGTTGCACAATTGTTCACGAATTATGTATATTTGTTGTTGGCCTTATGCAAATTTCTCCAGTTGCATTTAATTAATTGTTGCCCATGTTGATTTGTGTTTTTTTCCGAGTTGGATTAGCCGAGAAAGATCATTCGAAATTAATTCTCTCAACTCCAATTCAGGTGAAATTCAATATCAACTTCAAGCTAGTGGAATATCCGCAGTTTGCTCTTCGTTGTTGTATTCCCAGTTTTGGAAGGAAGATATGGATCATTTTGATGGATTTTATGTACTTCAATTCGTCCTTTAGCTTCGTTTTTGTTTAAATTTGAACCGATTGCAACCCATTTTAGATCGTTAATTTGTATTTTGAAAGATTTCATATGATGGGTTTAAGCAATTTTGTTCAATCTATATGAATTATGGGTTTTTGGTCTTAATTGATTCATTTTTTCCATATACGTTCCTTCACAAATATGCATACGATCTTAAGCGCCAAAACCGTTTTACAAATGGAGAAAATATTTATAATTTATGTTGTTTGTCTACCCTCCTGCAACTGGATGATGTTCTTAAACCAGCATTTATAGTACTTTAGTCGAGTTCCTAGTAATATGCTTAGGACGTAAAATTTGAACTTAATGTGCATACTAAAATTACAAGGTGTGCATACTCAAATTACAAAATGTGCATACTAAAAGTAGGCAAAGGTCTGCATACTCAAGATAAAAGATTTGCACACAAATAAAATGTGTTTCAGTATCAACTGTAACATTCAGATTATTAGCATAAAGACAAAAGGCTTCTAAAACTAAAGAAACAATAATCGAGTAATGCTTTTTCGATGTGTATATCCTTGGCCGAGTCATTTGAGACCATCCAACATGGAAGCTCAGTCCAACATATTCTCCATGATCTCTTATATTAATTGATTCTTCTTTTTCTTGTATTGAATGAATCACTTGTTCATCTCTCAAGAAGGTTCCAACTTTAAAGTCATCATTACGATTTGCATTGTCATTGCTCACAATACAACCGATAAGTCTTGTTGTTGACCGGCCAGTACGCCTCTAAACCCTCCTATAAAAAGTTGGTTCCTTTCTCTTACCACCCCATTGGAATTCCTATACACAATAATTGAACTACAATGGCTCAAAAAAACATCTGTAGTCAATTAAACGAAATGTGCATAATATTTACAAGTAAAATTGCAAGCGATACATATCATTTTTAACAATTGCATGCGATTTATCTTAATGTGCATACTTAGCCTTAATATTGTGCATACTAAATTTACAGTTTCACAATAATTAAAATCAGACTGTGCTTCCAAATCATGTGCACATATTTAAACACAAATGTGCATACACATATTTCTCAATGTGCATATTATTCACATATTAACAAAAAAGATAAAATGTGCATACTCACATTCATAGTTGTGCATACTATTTTTCTGTGACCATAAACAAGAGAAGATTCCTTAAATAAATCCAAAAATCGATTGCATAACATCATAAGCCTAACATCAAAACCCTTGAAATTGTAAATCAAACAAACACTAACATCCTAACATTTCATGAAGAGACGGAGACTATCGGCTGCAATTTATTCACTCTCTCGTTCGAAATCGCACGAACTCCTCAATTACGCACTTTCTAGACTGAATTAAACCCTAGAAATTTTGATTCCAACTGCAACTTATATGCCGACTATGTGAATTCAAAAATCAACTTCTAAACATAACGATAATCACACATATTCATTTTCACATGGGTAGAATGGATCTTACAGGTATGTGTTCTTGGCCGCGACTACAAAGATCCCCCAAATCGGACACCATACTTCATCTACAACTATTATAGATGCCGATTATATGGTCACCTCCCCTCGTGTCCAAAACCGTAGGATTATCAATTGCCTGCCTCGCATAGCGCCGCGTCGCCTCGGATGTGGATTTTCAAATGGAGCTTGTTAATTTAGGTGAAGATGAAGAGAACAAAAAAGGTCCTAAATCTTGAAGAGGACCTGTCGTCCCCTAATTCCCTTTCACAACATTATGCACATTTGTTCCCATTATGCTTAATGAATAATAAATAGTGTAAGCTTGTCTTTTTTTTTTTTGCAAACAAGAGCATATAGTTTATGAAATGTGCATATAAATAAACAAAAATGTGCATGATCAATCCTTTAAATGTGCATGGCACAATTCATCCATTAAAGCGACCGACATCAATATAAATGCTTTGTATGCACATAGCCTAAAAGAAATATGCATGAACATGACCTAAATTGAAATATGCATGATCACTACTATAAATGTGCACACAAAACATCTCATCTACTATTACATTCCATGAAACGATTTCTATAACATATTCAACCATCCAACAATCGAAATCCCATTAAATTTAACCCTCAAATCACCAAATTTTAATCGATTCACAAGCAAAGAGAATACCACAAAATTCATTCGAAAATTAACCCAAGAAATCACATGATTTAATCAATTCGCAAGCCAAGAGATTACCTACAAAATCCATTCAAAAATTAACCCTAGAAATCACTTAATTTTAATCGATTCGCAAGCTAAGAGATTACCCACAAGATCTGTTGGGTGATGATTCTATCCTCAGCACAGTTGTACACCATGGGAAATGATTCTGTCTTCTGTACTGACATGCACTCAGTGACTTATGTTCTGAGTGAATCTATGAAGATTTGAAGATCCCAAAACCCTATCTTGATTGGTGAACCATTACTTTGTAATTGTTTTGTCTACGAGGATTCGGACTCGGCCAGAACACTCTGCTTCCTGGTTCGGGCGTTCGGTAGCTTATCGGCCTCGGCACCGGATGTAGAAGACTCGGTACTTCTTGGACTCGGCGGGAGCGATATCTTGAATAGAATCGGTGGGGCGAAATCGGCGGGAGTAGTTCATTGCTACTCGGGCTGATCTTCGGTAGAGCCATCTCGGCATACTTACTGCGGAATCGGAGATCGGGCTCGGCAACGGCCGAACGGTCTTAACGGCGCTGTCGAACTTTTGAATAACAAGCAGCATAGTCAAATACGAGGAAGAGAGAAGTCAGTTTCAGTTTACCTCGAAGTACGTTGCTGTCTCAACTACCTTCTAAACCTCGGCAAATGACAAGCGGACACTTGTCCTATACCTACTAAAGGCTTGCAAGTCAACAACTTTCCGGAAAAGGAGGGAAATGACAACTTTGTCACTCTACTTCAAAAGAGCCGTTAGCTACCAAAAGAGAGAGATAAAAGGGATCATCGTCTCCAACGGATCTTTCCTAATCTCCTCTCTATAAATAGAGGGATCATTCAAGATTTGAAGCACACAATACCAATACGCGTGAACGAGCCCACGAGAACGAACACAAGAACATAGTGCATTCAAAACGAGCTAAACCAAAAGCCTAAGTCTTCCGCAAGAACTCGAAGAACATTCTCTGGAGAAAGACTACCTTCTAGCTCTTAGGGAACCAAGCTGAACCGATATATAAGCCTCTAGTATCCAAACGACGTTACACGAACTCAAAGCTAAACCCAGCTGTTCGTCGTTCTAGAAGCTACATTCTTGTTCCCTATCCCTCTAACCCTAACCTCAACTGAATATATCCATAGCTTAGACGAAGGAGTTCATATTTGAACCTTATCCTTATTGTAAAAGGACTCCTTCATAGTTGGAGAGTTTGTCAAACACTTTAGTTTGATAACCGTGTAAGCGAGACTTGCTCGATATAAATTCCAAGACGTGGCTTTGTCCTGCGTACAAGGCGGCCGAGACTAACTCAGGGATAATAAATAGCCTCCTAACCTTTCGGGACAGTGGACGTAGGATCCTATGCATCCGAACCACTTTAAAAATCTCTTGTGTCTCAATTCTTGTTGCATTGATTTTAAGCTGTTCATCCTGAAAATATCCTTTAAAATCATTCGAGTTTCGCGAACTTAGCGATTATTCTACTAAATCGAATCTGTTTTGATAAAAACGTTTTCCACTCAACCGTTTCGGGCCTATACATTTCCTCACCCTTTGAACTCCATCCGAAGATGCGAATTCGACTCGGTCGGCTAGCGGATCTCGGTAGAGTCGGTCTTTGCGCCTAACACGATTCGGAAACGGCTATTTGGTCTGCTTGAACTCATTCATGACGACACTATCACGAACAAGAGCTGTTCGTGTTTCAAGTTGAAGAATTCGGTTTGGGTGTATTCACCCCCTACACTTGAACGTGCTCTCGGGACCAACAATTGGTATCGGAGCGGGGAGTTCTATAAGACTCTTGTTATCTTGAAAACTCGGTCTACTTGAACGGATCCGGAAAAGCGTTTTCCTTGCATATCATTCTTCATTCATATCATTATTCATCATGACCGATATGTCGGGTATAAGGATGGTACATATGTTCTCGGATGAGAACTATGGTGTATGGCGGGTCGAGAATGGAGGCTCATCGACTTCCCTCCACGACAACATGACCGAAGTACTTGAGGAAGGACCTATCGTTCCCATGATTTATAGTGTCGTGACTCGGGATCAAGCATTTGGAGGAGGAATGGTGGCCAGGGAAGAAGATTCCCAGGACGAAGTCTCTTCACCCATAGGGAGAAGAAACTTCACAAGTTAGACCGAGTCTCCGGGAATGCCCATACTAACCACTCTTAGTGATTCTTATCTCGGCGGGGTTAAGGAATGCAAGGCTGCAAAGGAACTGCGGGATGCTCTAGCGCTACCGAGTCGGGGGGACTCGGAAGATCAAAGCTAACAAACATGCGTTTGGAACTCCAAAAGGTTTGGAGAGTTTGTCTCTCATGCACGGAGACACCATTGAAGATCTCAACGTCAGATTTACAAATCTGATGAATTCCATCAATGGACTGGGAAAGACATTCTCCAGCCAAGAAATGAATCTCAAAATATTGAGGGTACTGCCAGACGATCATTGGACTCCTTTTGCTACATTATTACGTCATTCTGATCTAGATATTGTTACACTTGACCATATCTTTTCGAACTTCAGGCGAAGGAATTTGAGTTTGACGGACCTCAGCGGAGGCGGCTGAAGGCGACACCAAAATTGACCATGCCTTCAAAGCATGAGTCAGCTCAGCATCTCCAGCGTCGAGTAAGACTGAACCTTCACTCAACGACACACAAGAAGGAAGTCTAGCTCAGAAGTACGCACTACTCGCCGTGAAGTATCAAAAGGAGAAGGAGCGACGCAGAAAAGTGACTAAAGCCTATCGAGAATCAAAAGGTAAGTCTGAATACACTCAAAAACGCGCTCCTGACTCGCATACTTCTGAATGCAGAAAGAGAGATGACTCAACACCTTCAAAAGATGCCGGAAGCAAAGAAGAAAGAGTCATCACTTGCTATAATTGCAAGAAGCCAGGACACTATCAGTATGATTGTCCTGAGCTCAGTAGTGCTGAACGGGCAGCACACAAAGTAAGGAGAGAGAAATTCGCCAAGAAGAGACAATCATACATAGCTGGCGAACTCTCAGACGACTCAGAAGAAGTCGACTCCTTCATGGATTCATCAGATGATGAAGCAACTTTCATGGCCCTAGAGCTTGAAGCTGAAGAAAGTGATGAAAAGTGTCTGATGGAAAGAGAAGAGGATGAGGTAAATTCTCGTGAATCTTTTAACTCTCCTTCACACTGCACACACGATACTATTTCAGGAGCAGACGAGAATCTGGACGTCAGCACAACATATGAAGAACTTTTAGACGAACATATTCCGATGAGTCTGCAGCTCAGTAAGACTCTTCAGGAGTTGGATACCCTGAAAGTGGAGAATCAGAGACTTTCTCAGAAGAGTCAGGTTACTACTGAGTCTGAAGGACTTGTGTTGAGACTCAGGGAGGAGATAAACTCTCTGATGGGCAAGTCTCAGCATCAAGAAGATCCAGATCTCAATTCGACCAAGGACTTAACTCCGGAAAGATATTGACCGAGTCTCATGAAGCAAGAAGCGTCGGGACTTCGGACCGAGGGCACGATACATTAAAGAAAAGTGATGATGTACGGAGGAACTCGATGACCGAGCGGTACATGGGCGGCCGAAAAGAAGTTAGAGGCTATGCTAGCAAGCAACAAGCCCAAGCACTTTGTAAGGAAGGTCTTGGTTTCAACCGGGGTGCTTCCTCATCTACCCCGTACACTCGGAAGTGCGGCTTGCGATAGGTTTGTTCGAGGGGAAACAATCAATGCGAAATACTAAACCCCCTAGCCATGAATAAACAAAAGATGAAGGTACCTCATCCTACACATCAGCATTCTGACCAAAATATCAGCACCAAGACACCCCAGTTCAGTCAAGGGGGAACCAAAGAAATCCAAATGGGCGATCGGTATGGACCTCCTCGGTGACACATCCCGCTCGGTATGGGTCATATTATTATGATCCTATAGTCGAGAAGAGGATCCAAGAGTTAGAAGAAGAAGAACAACGCACAAAAGACAAAGGTCGGCGGTCCACCCACTCGGAAAACAGGGACTCCCCGAACTCGAAAAGCCTAGGAAGTCGGCATCGACCGGTCCGGTGGTCGATATGTTGACAAAAGCGGGGAAGAAGTTGTCGAGACCACCGGGGTCGTAAGACAAATATGGGTTACCAAAACTAACATCTAAGCACCCAAAATCAAAAATAAAGGGTACCTGAATATAATTCTGTTTTGCAGGTGCACAAAGACCCATGGTATGTGGACAGCGGATGCTCACGACACATGACGTACCAAAAGAGTCTGCTGAAGAATTATATCCCTGAAGAAGGACCCAGAATCGAGTTTGGAGACAATGCCAAAGGCTACACAAGAGGATATGGAACACTCAGCATTGGAACTGCCAAAGTTCCAAGAGTATCATATGTTGAAGGACTTCAGCATAACCTTCTCTCTGTTAGTCAATTTTGTGATAACTCGAATAGAGTGATATTTGACGCTGGTTTCTGTGATGTTATTGATAAATCCACAGGGAAAACAGTGTTATCAGGTTCGCGCAAAAAGAACATCTATGTAGCTTCTTGGAACTCATTGAACACGAAGCATGTGTCGGTGGCGAAAAACGACAACCGAACGGGGTGGCTATGGCACAGAAGACTCAGTCATCTCAATTTCAAAACGCTCAACAAACTAGCAAGAGACACTCTAGCAAGAGGACTGCCGAATAAAGTATTCAGCAAAGACACTTAGTGTGAAGCATGTCGAAGGGAAAACAAACAAGGAATCAAAATCCACTGTTCCATCTCCTTCCACCGATGGAATCCTTCGAGTAGCTACATATGGATTTGTTCGGTCCGGTCTCTCCGGTGACGATCGGAGGGCAAGAAATATGCTTTAGTGGTCATCGATGACTACTCGCGCTATACTTGGGTCATATTCATTGCCCAGGCAAATCGACGTCAAAATAGAGTTACCAAGGCTTCGAAAAGGCTCAATGTCGAGAAGAACACCAAAATAGTCAAAATCCGTTCTGACAGAGGAACTGAGTTCCTTAATAATATGGTAGAGGAGTTCTGCAATTCAGAAGGAATAGAGCATGAGTCCTCTCTGCACGCACACCTCGGCAAAATGGAGTTGCTTGAACGAAAGAACGAGAACTCCAAAAGAGGCGGCCACGAGACTCTACTCGCAGGACTCAGGACTCCCAACCAAATTCTGGGCAGAAGCTACTGATACTACTTGTTACACTCAGAACCGATCTTTACTGATAAAGCAACAGAAGAAAACACCATACAAACTATGGAATGGCAGGAAACCTTCTCTATCCTATTTCCATATCTTTGGTTGTTTGTGCTTTATCCACAATAATGGGAAAGATCAGCTGAAAACTTTTGATAGCAAGTCAGATCAGGGAGTGTTCTTAGGATACTCCCGAGTCAGCAAAGTTTTCAGAGTATTTAACTATCGGACCCTTTGCGTGGAGGAAAGCCCTCATGTTGTTTTTAATGAGTTTGCTACTAAAGACAGGATCAATGACTCTAAATCTGAATATGAGGACATCAGTAAGCAGCTACAAGATCTAAGCTTAAAAGATAAAGTAGAAAAGATCCAGCTCTGTTGGGATGATGATTAAAATGAGGAAACTGAAGACAAGTCTACTGAATCCCAACCCGCGGCAAATGTAGGCTGAGCCGATTGACTCTCTCGAACGAGAGTTAATCCCGGGTAACTCGGGTCGATGAAGAAACCCCGGAGGTAAGCGAGACCACTACGAGAATAACAACTCGGGGGGGAACATCTAGTAATGTTCTCGAGTGAATGCTCCCGAACACGGTGACTCGGTAGATCACACTCTCATTGCTGAATTGCTTCAATCTCAGAATAGTACAACCGAAATGCCTAACTCACCTACTATCTGTGTTGAACAAATTTCAGATGAAGAGCTGAAACATCGTACGTCGTGGCTGGACGCTCATACTTCTGATCTGATTATCGGAGATCCTTCAGCAAAAGTGAAGATAAGATCCGGATTTTGTCAAGGAGAAAGCGCATTATATTCCTCGCTTCTTGTCTACCGACGAACCTCGGAACAATTGAGGACGCCTTGCAAGATCTTGGCCCGGATCATAGCAATGCAAGAGGAGGCCGAATCAGTTCACTAGAAACGATGTTTAGGAGCTTGTTGATAGACCCCGACATCAACATGTAATTGGAACAAAATGGGTCTTCAAGAATAAGCGAGATGAAAACAACGTCATAGTAAGGAACAAAGCAAGACTCGTGGCAAAAGGCTACTGTCAAGCTGAGGGAATAGATTTTGACGAAACATTCGCTCCAGTTGCAAGATTGGAGGCAATCAGACTATTCCTGGCCTATGCAACACATCAAAGATTTAGAGTCTATCAAATAGATGTGAAGTCTGCGTTCCTGAACGGCGTACTGAAAGAAGAAGTCTACGTGGAACAACCGCCCGACTTTCAGCAGGGACATCAGGTTTATAGACTCAGAAAGGCTCTGTATGGGTTAAAACAAGGAACCAGGGCTTGGTATGATACCCTATTTGAGTTTCTTCTTTAGAAAGGTTTTCAGAAAGGCACAGTAGACCGCACTCTGTTCAGCATTCGACTGGAAGACGATCTACTACTTGTGCAGATCTATGTAGATGACATTATCTTCGGATCTAAGAATGTCATCATGTGCCAACAATTTGAGAGAATGATGAAGGACAAGTTCGAGATGTCAATGTTGGGAGAGATGAACTACTTTCTCGGTTTTCAAGTCAAGCAATCTGAAAGAGGAATGTTCATTAATCAAGACAAATACACTCGAGACCTTATCAAAAGATTCGGTTGCACATCCGGCAAACCTATCAAGATCCCGATGAACACGAACATGAAAATCGATCTTGATAAGGAGGGAGTATCAGTAGACCAAACTGAATTTTGTGCTATAATTGGTTGTTTATTATACTTAACAGCTACTCGTCCTGACATAACTTATCTTTGTAGGTGTGCATTGCTCGATTTCAGGCGAATCCAAAGCAGAGCCACATGGACTCAGCAAAGAAGATTCTCCGCTATCTCAGAGGAACACCTGACATGGGTTTATGGTATCCAGCTGATGATAATATAGAACTAAGACTATGCAGGATGTAGAATTGACCGAAAGTCAACTTCAGGAACATGTCAGTTCCTTGGCAGTAAGCTGATCTTATGGTTTTCAAAGAAACAGCACTCGGTAGCCACGTCGACTCACTGAAGGCGAATACATGGCTGCTGGAAGTTCTGCGCCCAAATCCTTTGGCTGAGACAGCAGCTACGCGACTATAACATCATTCAGAATGAAGTGTCAATCTTCTGCGATAGTACCAGTGCCATTGCAATCACTCAGAACCCTGTACTCCACACGAGATGCAAGCATGTGGATATCAGACATCACTTCATTCGTGACCATGTCGAAAAGAAGGATATCAGGATGGACAAGATCCATACTGACCGACAAAGGGCTGATATACTGACCAAACCTCTAGCTGAAGCAAGATTCAGAGAATTTTCAGTAGAGCTAGGTCTGCTGGACCCTACTGACTCCAGTCAGTAAACGGATTCAGGAGAGGAGCATTCAGTAAGGGGGAATGTTCACTCTCAGTACTGAATAGACTCAGTACATAGAGACTCAACAACCATCTACACGAGGTATCAGCTAATTACGATGTTCAGCTGACAGGTTTGCGTATCTCTACTCTGTAGTAACCAATAGAACAATAATACGACCTTATAACTCAGGCTCAGCATCGCATTTAATGCCTTATAGAATTATCATTTAATATTAATGGTTTATATTTAATGCACGACATTCTATGCATAAGTTTGCTAAACTCTGCCACGCATTTAATGCATGTCGTTTCATAGTTACTAGTTAGGTAAATTACAACTGGCTATTGACTTAGACGGCAACATGATCATTACCTATAATACATCACTTAATCTTGACCGTCCATCTCATAAAGTTTATTTAAACTCAGCCGTTGATCGTTAACTGTTCATCTTCACTTAGATATATATCTGCGATCATATCTTCGAAACCGCCATTACCTTACTTCAAATCTTTCGAAATCTTTGAGACTCAACTCTTGCAAACCTTACTTGCAAACCTATTTTCTTTCACAAATCTCAAAGTTTTTCATCGGTATGGTTTCATCTTGATTAAATATCTGCTACGTTTTTAAAAATAATTGGTATCATTTGGTATTTAGTATCTTTATTATACAATCTTACATCTACTCGATACTGATATACTCATTGCTCGAACAGGTACCATGGCAAACGTATTAGTAATTGCTCCGGTGAATATGCAAGAAATCCTTGACAAGGACCGTGTCTGGTGTGAACCAGTCATGGAGTTTGACGCTTGCGATCTGGACTTCATGGACGAGATTTTCTCTGCTCTCAGAGCATCTGGTCTGGAGGGCTTTCTCTCGAAGAAACCGACCTTCTTTCTTCCGAGATAGGTTGCTGAAGTCTACCTCAACTCAGACTCAGTAGCTGGGGATGTTATTGGAAGATTTGCTGTTCATACCATCGGCGAGGCTGCTGTGCTATTGAAACATATGTCCATCAAAGAAGCGCTGCAGAGAAGCTTCGATCTACCATCAGAGGGAGTCAGCACCGTTGGATATAACGATGATCAGGTGGACGACTACCTCTCAGTGTTCTGCGGGAAGCCTACAGCATTCAGAGCTGCTTTCCCGAAAACACGATGCTACCTCAGTACCGAGCCTTAGCGTACATTGTGACACAGTTGTTGACGAGCCAAGCCGGCTCTTTCGATCAAGTATCGAGGCCAAAGATACAATTGATGATGGAGATTTACGACAAAGCCAAGATCAACTGGACGGAGTTCTTTCTCCGTGAATTCACAGTTCAAGCTGCCAAGTTTGATAAGGCTTCGTACAGACTGACCGCGAAGGGCAAGCTTCTATATGGACTGAAGCTGTCAGTGATGATTCAGGATTTCTGCGCTTCTGAGCAAATCACATATCATGATAAGATTTACTTCAATGTGAAGAAGATCAGATTCCAGAACAGGACCGCAGCCCTTCAGCAAATCGAGTCAGGTCCTTCAGTTCAGCAGACAACATCTCAGCAGCCCGCGCCTTCTAAGAAACGGTCTCCTCAAGCCTAAGGCACCGACGAAGCGACTGAAGAAGACTTTTCAAGTTGTGCCTACTGAATCTGAGGAAGTCCCAGAGGCGACTGCTGAACAGACTCAACAACCGATGCAGCTGATTGATGAGTCAGAGTCCTCAGAAAAGACTCAGTCAGTGGAGAAGGCCGTCTCCACTGAACAGGCTGTAGATGTAGTGGATCAAGGGGTCCAGACTGAAGAAGGTCAGGAAGAAAATCTTCATGCCTTGGACAGTCCCCTCGATGTCCCCCCACTCAGCAGTTTGCCATCTGCTGAGAAACAGACGTCCGCAATCGACTTAGACGATTCTGAGACGCGTCTGAACAAGAATTAGTCGGGATGGAAGCCTCAGCGATCCATTCTCGAGCATCCCGAGAGATTCATGAACATATTCCGGAGATTGCTGGCCATGCTGATCTCGTCCTCATTGCGAAACAGGCCAGACTCCACATGCTTCTTAGGTTCCAAGAGTGGCACAATCTTCAGAGACTAATCACCATCACTCTTGCGAACAACTTCACGAAGAAGAGCTAAGGATAAGGCAGCAGATAGGCTACTCAGAGCCTGCTGACCTTGGCACATTTGATGATCTGAGGGCTGCAATGCTGGCCTTGCTGCATGATCGGCAGCAGGCATCCGGCTCGGCTCCCCCGAATGGGTCGGCCCAGACGGTCGAGACCCGCCCCGTGATTCGAGCCACGAGAAGCTCGATGAGGGAACTCACCAGGACAAGGATACTCCGGCTCAAACTGATTTACAACTCGGTATCCTTGCTCCTGATAAGTCGGTGGATGGTACTTCAACCTCAGCAGAGCCTGCTCAGCTCTTGCTCGAGTCGACTTATGAAGTAGCACTCAGCCCCAAAGGCCGACGTTCGAAGTCCATGGCAAAGGCTCTCAGAAGCCAAGGAACCCAGAACCGTGCCCTTGCCAAGGCAATCCACAGGTGTGGAAACAGACTGCTCAAGCCACTAGTGCTGAGATTAAGGGGCTGAGAACTTCCTTGACAGAATCAGCCGCCCTGATCTCTCCAACATAATTTCTGAAGCGCTGGCTAAGTAGAGGACTGAATTCGAGGTTCAGCTAAGACAGATTCAGGAAGGCCAGAATCAAATGCTAGATAAATTTAAGGCCGCTCACACCTCACATACTGAATCTGTCACATCCATATCTCAGGCCTATGAGCTCAGACTCGACACTATCCAAAAGGCCTTGGAAGATAAGGTTGAGGCAAAGCTGAACGAGTTCAAGGCTGCAGCTGATCATTCTCCTCAGAAGTACAAAGATGAAATGATAAATGAGAAGAATGAGCTGCACGAGGCGCTGACTAAATTCCACACAAGACTCGATGAATTGTCAGCCTCGTACCGAAGCCTGAACACCAAAGTATCTGCTCCTACCCCGGCTGAATTTGCTGATGCCAAAAAGGGGGAAAAGAAGCCTCGAGGCTCAGGGGGGAAGAGAAAACCCAAAAGGCTAAGGAATCATTGAAGTCTTCAAAGAAGACAAGGTCGATGCTAGGAGCAAGCTCACGAACCTCACTGGTGAGGCCCAGGGTGTCTCAGCTGGAATCTCAGCAGAGACTGGCCCAAGTGGCTCAGGAACCAGGATACAAGCTACTCAGGCAACCCAAACCCCTCTGGACATAATCAAAGAGGTTGTTGAGTACGCTGAATTGGAGGAATCAGAAGAGGAAGATGCTCCTCTCCCACCTCCAGTAGAAGGAAAAGGCAAGAAAGCCTTAAAACTCCCGACCCCTCCCTCCAAGAAATTAAAGAGGTATATCAGTAAGGAGGAGGAGGCTCAGATAGCAGCCGATGAGAGATTGGCTAGGGAGATAGTCGAAGCTGAAGCAACCAATAAGCCGAAAGCAAAGACTGCTAAAACAAAGGCTCCAGCTGGTGGCGGAAAGAAGCAAACACCTGCTAGGTTGCCTCCCAGAAAGTTGAAACTTCAAGATGATGAAGATAGGGAAAAGGAGAAGCGACAACAACGAGAAGGATGCGAGAAACGGGGCACATCTAAAGAAAAATCAAGTACCCCTGCTTGTCTCGGGAAGATGAATCGTCTCCTAAGCCCTCCTACACAAACACAAAAGAACAGGATGTTGAGATAGAAGCCATCTTTGCTCGGATGGATTGATACTGTATAGAGGAGAAGAGGCAAGACGATTCAATGCCGCCGGGAGAAAGAATACATATGGCGGACTTAGAACAACGAGAGTCCGCACTCGAACAAGAAGCCGAGCGGGGGTTCCTTCCCAAGGCGACATTCCATATAGATACAGGAAGTTCAGGAAACCAACAGATCTGAAGACACATAGATGGCCAAGAACTGATGAGTGGATGCCAGCTCAGTATACTCAGAGATGGGAGTCACTGAAGATAGAGTTCATCAAGAGGAATTATTTTTGGAGTTTTTGGTCCGATAAGACAAAGGCCGATGCTTATGTTGAATGGATGATTAGGGCTGACCCTGAAATATATGCTTACATGCAGAAGGCTGTAAAAGAAAATATTGAAGTCAGAGTCCCTGAACCCAGAATCCTGCCACCACCCCGAAGACTTGATGATTCTATTCATTATGGTGTATACAAGCATAAAAGTGCTTCCAGTATACAAAATCCCAACAATTCTCCCACTTATACTAAAGTAAGCTTTTAGTATACAATGTGTCTATATCTCAGCTATCTAGGTACAAACTAGTACCCAGCTATATCTTAGCTATCTATCCTATCTATCACGACATCTTCTCCCACTTATACAAAAGTTTCTGTAGTCCTAAGTGGGGCATCTCTACCATCCCAAAGCCACGAACATGCTTCTCGTAAGCCGGGAGTGGTAAGCTCTTCGTGAAAGGATTAGCTAGATTGACTTCAGTTCCAATTTTGTCAATCACCAGGTCACCTCGATTTACGAATACTCGTATAATATGGTACTTCTCTGTCTATGTGTTTAGGCGCCTTGTGAGATCTAGGTTCCTTAGAATTTGTCATTTGCACCCGCATGATCACAATAAATCGTGATCGCCTTAGGCAAATTCGGACAATATCAAGATCTTGGAGAAAATTCTTGAGCCATCTTGCCTCTTTCGGGGGGCTTACGAGCTGACCACATACTGCGCTTCCCATGGTTGAGTCCGCAATGCATTTACGCTTTGCACTCCTCCATGAAATGGCTCCACCTCCCAAGGTAAACACATAACCCGAGGTAGACTTCTACTCGTCTCTGTCGGCCTAGAAATCCGATTCAGTATAACCCAAAGACACTAGATCGTCCGCGGTAAACAAGCTTTATAATCTCTAGTCCGTTTAAGGTATTTGAGAATATGGTTGACCTTGGATCCAGTGTTCCTTTCCCGGGGGTTAGGCCGATATCTTGAGACCATGCATACAACATGTGAGATATCTTGCTCTCGTACAAAGCATCGCATACATGAGGCTACCGACGGCGGAAGCATATGGTACTAGCCTCATAGTTTCTATCTCTTCGAGGCGTTTTTAGGGCACCGATTCTTGGATAGAAAAATGCCAGTATGCGAAAGGTGCTTGAACCTATCTTGGCATTTTGCATGCTAAAACGAGCAATAACGGTGTCAATGTAGGACACTTGTGACAAGCTTAACATCCTTCTTACGCGATCTCGAATAACATTGATCCCAAGGATGTAAGCGGCTTCATCTAAGTCCTTCATTTGAAGCTGCTCGAGATAACCACGTCTTTACGTGCGATAACACTTCAACATTATTGCTAATGAGAAGGATGTCATCTACATAAAATGCAAGAAACACCAGCGATCCGTTAACACAAATACGTTACACACACCTCGTTAGGACGGGATACAAATCCATAGGATTTGACTACCTCGTCAGCAAATGCGGTGCCATAACCGGAAATCTTGCTTAAGTCCATGAATAGACTTCTTAAGCTTCCAAACTAGATGCTCTTCGCCCTCATTCACATAACCATCCGTTTGCTTCATGTAGATGTCCCTACCTTTTTCAAGGTGACCGTTTAGGAAAGCGGTTTTGACATACATTTGTCGGATCTCTGGTTTCATGTGAGCTGATATGGCAAGGAGAATCCGAATGGACTTGATCATTGCTATAGGCGAGAAGGTCTCTTCATAATCGATACCTTCTTTACGGGTAAAACCCTTCGCCACTAGTGCGGCCTTAAACGCCATGATCTCTTCATTCGGTGCTCTCTCTTTCTCTTGTATACCCACTTACTACCAATAGCATTGAAGCCCTTAGGTAGTTCGGTGATCTCGTATACATCCATATCGATTATGGACTCAAATTCGAGTCCATGGTGCATCTACATCTCCCATTTGCTTCGTTGTAAGTCTAGGGATCCACGGTATCTTGTTCATGCCGGGGAGATAATTAAACGTCTCCATAGTGAACATATACCGATCAGTGTGTAAATATCACCCTCCCACTACGTCGAACAGTGTCGGGAGGCTGTGTTAACGGTTGTGCGATTACTCGTGGAGTACTATCTTACTACCGGCCTTTGTTCAAGTGGAACCCGACCACCTTGTCGTTCCTCGAGGATGATGTCGACTCGAGATTTTTGGTTACTAATGTAATCCTCTTCTAAG
Source organism: Lavandula angustifolia (assembly GCA_028984105.1). Lineage (NCBI taxonomy): Eukaryota > Viridiplantae > Streptophyta > Magnoliopsida > Lamiales > Lamiaceae > Lavandula > Lavandula angustifolia. Next base: position 13,199,881 of record CM054804.1, on the reverse strand, counting down.
AACCGAGCGTTAGGGCTAACAACGATCTTCGGTTCTTTAGGATCATAAAAGTATCCACCTTTCGTTTCCTTCGGATGCCCTATGAACAACATCACTCACGAACGTGATTCCAATTTGTCGGCCTTCCTATTTAGCACATAAGCGGGATAACCCCAAATCCTTAAGTGGTGCATCTTTGGGTTTGTGCCCGCTCCACAACTCGGAAGGGATCTTTTGTACCGAGCTTGGAATGCACACGGTTCGGCAAGTATCTTCCGATCTACAGGGCATATCCCCAAAAGAAAACGGCAAAGTTGCATAACTCATCATAGACCGAACCATCTCTAAGAGACTTCGGTTCCTTCTCTCCGACACACCATTACTGCCGAGGCGTGCACAGTGCTTGTCGGTTGGGATGTAATCCCACATTCATCCAAGTAGTCCTTGAACTCGTTGGACGGTATTCCCACCACGATTAGATCGTAGTGTTTTGATTTCTTTACCTAGCTTCTTCTCCACTTCGCCTTGAATTCCTTAAAGGTTTCAAAGCAATCCAACTTGTGGCGAAGAAGGTAAACATATCCATACCTCGAGTAATCGTCGGTAAATTTGACGAAGTACTCATACCCTCCACGAGCTTGTGTAGACATAGACCCGCACAAGTCGGAATGTATCAAACTTAATGCTTCGTGGCTCTCATAACCCTTTGCCTTCAAAGGCCTAGTCATCATCTTTCCTTCCAAACAGGTTTCACAAGTTGGAAACGGTTCAATCTTGGAGAGACTCCAATGATCCATATTCCACCAACCTCGAGTCTGTTAAGATTGATGTGACCTAGTCTTAAGTGCCGTAGATAAGTTTGGTTTACCTTAGAAGACTCTTTTTTCTTCTTAGGATTTGATGATGAGGAAGCAATATTAACGAGAATTACGCGGTTTACAAGTAATAGTATATAAAGATCCGTTTAATGGTCCACTTACGAGATAAAATCATCGTCTTTCATGATAGAAACTTCACTATCAAAACTTGATTTATAACCATCCATAGTGCGAGTTTTGAAAGCGAGAAATAATGTTTCGCCTAAACTCGGGCACATATTAAACATCTTTAAGTACTAAAACGAGAACTATCAAAAGATAGATTTAAATCTCCAATGGCAATTGCGGGGAACTTTCAATCCATTGCCCATTGAGACTACCACCTCGCCATTGCTCAATTACCTTTTCGCAAGAAACCTTGCAAGGTGTAACAAACATGAGCAGTTGCCCCGAATCCACTACCCATTCATGGGTAGAAGAGGAAACCGAGCAGTTTCGATTACAAGAGCGACTTCAGCGTCTCTTTACTATTTTTGCCTTGACATCCGGATTATAATTCTTCCGGTGTCCTTTCTTACCATTCTTGAAGAACCTTCCTTTCTCCTTTGACATTTGCATGTCGCCGGTAAGGACCGTCTTCTTACTCCCACTTTGCTCTTCTTGAAATGTCCACCCTTTACTGTTCTTTTTTGGTTTCCGCATTTCGAGAGGATTCCTTGAACTACTAGGGATATTCAAGACTTGAGCACTCTTGCCCTTTTCTATAACCTCTTTGACCGCTACCAAAGATTTGAGTAACATACTCAAAGTAAACTCGTTCTTAGACATAGCGGTCCTAAAAAGAAGTTCTTATAGAACCTTTGCGAGAGAATTTATTGGGAAGGTAAGATATCTCTTCCACTTTGTAAAATTATTTAAAATTGTAAACCCGTTAGGGTTTGGTTGAGTGAGACTTGTTTAGGAACTCGAAATTAAAGTTTTTCGAACGAGACATATCCGAAAAAATATAAATTAAAAGCATGTATAAAATTAATATTTGCACATAATTCGTAATTAACAATCATTGTAACCTTTTGAAAAACCAATGATGTTAAAAACCTCGAACCGCTCTAGGAATTTCACTAGCAAGCCACGCGGTGGACGTTTACTAAGCGTAACCCTAAACCAAGCTATTTACCTAGCTCTTTAATTCCAATCCACGTCAAGGTTCTTAAGACGAATGAAATTAATAGTTCGATATCTTGGACCATGTCACTATTAAAACGCGGGAAGGGACTTCGAGGGAAGTGAATTGTACTGCGGTGACATCTAAGCATTGACCATTAATTTGACCAAATAGAATCAAATCCTTGAAATTGACATACTTACTCGAACCATGCCGCATTCAATTTGATCTAATTAGCCATCCTATTTAATTATTATCTTCTAGAGTACTCGTGTTTACTAGGCACGCAAGCCACGCAGTGGACGTTTACGGCTTCGCTCCCACTACTCAATAATAATCAAATATTGTTTAGGAAAACTCATCTCACAAAGCGGTAGCTCAAAAATGCAAGCAAGCCACGCAGTGGACGTTTACTCACACAATCTTACTACTTTCGTGTAGAGTCCAATTAATGGAGGTCCGATTAATTGTTTAATATCTAAATTAATGGAATCTAATTAAACATTTAATTTTAAAAATTGCTTAGTCTTTTTATTCAAAAGGTTTGTAACGAATCATGCATATCACATAATTCCTAAAGCATGCAATTTCTAAACGCACATAATAAAACGTGCTCGCGAAAAATAAAACATGCTTTAATAAAGACATAAATCCTATTTACATGCTTTTCTAAGCGCAATTAATCATATAATTGCATGCTACAGCATAATTAAAAATAAATACGCAAATAGAAAATATAAAATCGTTATCGGGCTTTTAAAAACACGTAATTCCTAACTATTACATATCCCGATCATGATACGGGATCTTCGAATCTGAAACTCGCTCGGAAAACTTGCCGTCGCCACGTCATCGGGGGTGTGCCGCGTGGCGGCCACGTGGATGCTTGACTCGGCTAGGGGGCGACGTGGCGGCCACGTCACCGCCACGTCATCATCGTATTCTTCGGCGAGAAGTTGCCGCCGCCGACGCTCCAGGCCGCGCCGCTGCGCGCCGTCGGCCCAGGGAGGGTGCGCGCGGCCTCCCACCCTCTCCGTCCGGCGCGGTCGGCCGGAAAACGGGGCTGCGGAGCGCGCGGGCCGCGCGTTCTGCGCCCTCGCCGGCTGCGCCGCGGCAGCCGCCCGACTCCCGCCGCCTCCCTCCGCCTCGTCGATCGTCCCCGCCCCTTCCGGGCGTCTCACGGACGTGCGGGCTCTGTGAAGAACAGCCACCTGGAGCCGCCGCCGCGCGTTTGTTTTACGCGCGATAAATCGCGCCTCCACCGCCGCCGCCTTCGCCGCCCGAATTCTCCCTTTTCCGAACCGCGATTCGATCAATTGAAAGAGGGGAAATGATGTTGGAACACTCACGACCACCGGGTAGCGGATTTCGGCCGAGATTAGTTCCTCGATTTCCCAAATTTCAAGCGATTCGCCGGAATGAATTCATGGTGAGCGGCGAACTTCAGACGTCGATTCCGATCGCATCCGGGATCGGATGATCCCTTGCGACCAATCGGCCTTGAGCTTCGTAAGACAAGGATTCCATCGGTTCAAGCCAATCGTCGATCCGACGTTGGGCGCGCCGGGAATCTCCGCCGCAAGATGCGGCGGAACCACTAGATAAACTAGGGTTTTTATTGCTGCGAAAATCTGATTTTCGTCGTCTCGTATTCCATGCCTCCCGGACCAATTACAGTACAATTAAAATACAATCACATAGCATATTGATCCTATCAACTACTCGTGGATTTTCTCACGAGAAAAACGATACAACGGGGTCAAAACAGTGGCTCGCGGGTGCCCCCCAAACACGAAATAAGCCCGATAACGATGAAATAAAAAACGATTAAACAACAATCAGAGCCTAAACCAGGCTCGATACCAATTGAAGGAATAATAGGGTTTACGGTAAGGCTACCTTCCTCTGGTGTGTTGTCGCGGCTCCGATTGTTGCTCTTGTGTCGAGATCTTCGATGCGTGTCCCGGCCTTTTTCTCCCTCCGGGTGGTCGGAGATCCGAAGAAAATAAATTTATTCTCTCTCTATAAACTCACGCCTATTTCGAAAATAAGAATGAATTCGTGTGAGTTTTACGAAGCTGAATACTAATATATATAGGCTTCAAAAACCTATATAATATTAATATATTTGTAGCCCATTAATTTAATTATAATCCAATGGGCTTCTATTAAATCAGCCCATTATATAATTAATTAATTTATTGGGCTACTAATATTTATCAATTAATTGGCCCAACCAATTAATTCCGGATAAATAACATTATTAAATAATGTAAAAATACATTAATCCATTAACAATGAATTACGAGAGATAATAAATTACTAGGCAACTAATTGGGCGGATCGGGGATCCAATACAAGAAATAAAGTTGGGCCTCCAATTAATTAATTATCCATGCTCGGCCCGTGAGCAAAATTAATTAATTAACACGGATTCATTCCACTAGAGAATCCGTGCTTGACTTACCCCCTTTATCCCAATTTGAGCAAGGGCTTGTATTTTAGACTTAATCGATCTCCGTATTTAAGATAGAAATATCCGTTAATTAATTAAGCTTGCTTGATTGCTTAAATTAATTAACATCTTATATTCTCTGAGTAGTACAACTCGACCTTATTAACACACTTTGAACTTAATCAACCGGCCGGGTTTAGTGTGCTAATCCTTTCGAGTTCCTCGGGGGATATTATCAACCCATTCTCGGGATACGGTACGCAAAATACGGACAACCATCACGAGCCACAAATGACTACTAACACCCAAGATACGTAGATCCGGTCGCTCATTGGACGTTCACCATAGTAGGTCAAAGTGATAGATAGCCAAATGCACTCAGTGAAGTCTTACCAAGCTTAAGACTAGCTAAGTCACCGAGATCTTGGTTCTCCACTAAGGTCGGAGTTAGGAGAACACATCTCAATGTGATCCGTCGATACACCACCTTAAGTGTACCGGTAAAGACAAGCGGCTAAGACAAGCCACTTCTTATCTAAACTGCGGCTTAAACCGAGCAACTTCATCCTTAAGTTGTCTCGTATGTGTTACTTGTTTATATCTTGTCGGTTCAACCAATTTGTGTTGTCTTACGTGATACCCGACATACCACACAAATCTAACTTTTATACAAGATAAAGGATAACATGTGCAAATATACATATTTATCGAGATAGGAGAATAAAACGAGTGGTAAGGACAAAAACACATTGTATACAAGCATAAAAGTGCTTCCGGTATACAAAATCCCAACATTATTGTCTTATTTCTTCGTGTCTATGTACGATTTATCTTTATATAGTGAAATAAGATATTTATACGGAGAACTAAGAATCTCATTTCAAATTATATCTTGTACGGATGGCCGAATGGATACGAGTAGCGTGAAGTACGGAGGTAAATTTGTAGGTTCGGAATTACGAGAGATGGGGATGAACAACTTGCGGCAATTCCGTACGCCCGAACTAAGACTCTCAAACTTAAGAGCGATAATTGAATCGCTTACGCAAAGAAACTTCGAGTGCGGCCCATATTTGCTATTTTCACTAGAGCATAATCGAGTGGTCGGTGGTGAAGGCATTAATGACAAACGATGATGATTTACGTCGACTCGTCAACTATGAGGCGAGACCCCATCGTATGTGTTGTGACGTCGAGTCATACCACACCGTATGTTCCTTCGGATCCAATCGAGCAATCCACTAGGCAGTTCGATGCACGGAACTTTTTTGGCGATGACGAAGGTGGATACGAATATGATTTCAACACACGACAAATGTGTCCTCTGGCCGGCAGTGGCAACAAGAAGATGTAGAGGAAGAGGCGGATGAGGAAGAGGAGGATGAGGCCGAGGAGGAGGCAGATGAGGAAGAGGCGGATGAAGCGAATGATGATTCGACTAATACGGATGATCCGGACTACACGGTAGATGAAGAAGGTGATGATGTCGATGAGCATGGCGAACACCAAAGCATTTATGGTACCATGTTCGAGTTCGCAACATGGATGCGAAAGGAGGGCGGCTACAACCGACTAATGGCGCTACTAGAAGAACCACACAACCTACCGGTCGCCTGTCGTCGTTGGAGGAGGAAGAAGATGGTGACGTGACTACGGAAATAGCAAGCCGGCTAGTTCCGTTCTTTTCCGATCGCTCAAACGGGCATCATTGGCTGTCCCGATTTGGATGTGGTTAAAAATGGCGATATGGAGCTGTACTCAATCTTTTGGAGTAGAGACGAGCTTACAGGCGCCGTTGGGGTATGGCATTTAGAGCATCGACGATCTTTCAAGGTGTTAAGGGCAGACAGGAAATACACGTGGTTTGGGTGTTTGCACGGCAAGTCGTGTCCTTTCATGGTCCGAGAAAGTTCGGCTGCAGATATTTGGGAAATTTACAAGGTCGATAAGAGACACACATGTCAGTTTGACTTTGAACAATTGTGCCAAGAACCGTGAGTGCAAAGACTATCGGTGTGTATTTCAGTCAACGAATGCGAAGAGAGGGTGCCATGATACGAGCTCGTGACATCATCGAAGAGATGCGTCAAAAATTCGGAGTTGAGGTGAAATATTACAAGGCACTCGTGGTCGGAACAAGGCGATCACTACGATTTACGGCGGCCGTGACGATTCGTACAAGCCTGCTACCCAAGTACCTCCACATCTTTGAAGCAGTTCAACCCCGGAACTATAATCCATTATCACATCGGGGATGATAATCGGTTTGAGTACGTATACGTAGCTTGGGGCCCGTGCATAAATGCATTTATGTTTAATTTAAGGCAAGTCATCGTAGTTGATGGAACTCATCTGAAGGGGCAGAATACCGGCATCTTATTCGTTGCAGTGACGAAAGATTGCAACGAGCAAGTCCTACCCCTTGCAATTGGTATTTGCCCAATTGAGAATAACGATTCTCGGGCGTGGTTTATGACAAAACTTCGCCAAGCGTACCCGCCAAGCGACGGCTCCTAGTTATCGTGTGCGATCGTCGCACGCGAGCATTAAGCATGTTGTTGAAGAAGTTTATCCTGAGGCCGCTCATTGTCTCTGCACCATCCATATGGCCAACAAGCTCACTCCTTATGGGAATATAATAACGAGGATCTTTCGACAAGCCGCCGCTGCATACACAAAATTAGAGTTTCGTCGTTTCATGCTTGAGATTAGGGCGGATAAGCCAGAGGCATACGATAAACTTATGAACCTTGGTCCGAAACGGTGGGCGCGCTCATATTGCAAGTCTCGTCGATACTGCTTTATGACGTCAAATTGCACCGAGTCCTTCAACGGGAGGTTATTGTGGGCCCGCTGTCTCCCGATTTGTTCCTTAATCGATACAGTGCGCTTCATCATGGAGAGTTGGTTCAACGAGAGGCGGTCGAAAATGAATGCACACGAGCATAGCTTAGTCGAGGTTGCTATGAAAAAGCTATACAACCAAATTGAAATAGGACGCTCGTATCACGTGGTGAGTGTCGGCGATAATTGCTTCAAAGTCAATGACGGAGACGGAGGAACCTTTAGACAATTGGTTGTGCAAGTGTCGAAAATTCCAAGAAGATCTAATTCCGTGCGAGCATGCCGCAGCCGCTATTACGTAAGTATTCATCAGTTTTAACCTACTATTGCTATACTTACTATACTAACAAAAATGATCTTACGGTCGGAGCGGCAACGATGTCTATAACTTCATCTTAGCATTCTACGGTGCGTCGACACATCGGGATTTATATGACCATCGGTTCAATTGCTTACCTCCACGTCAGTGCAGGACTATACCACCAAAAATATCGATGTGCCAACGGTGCTTCCCCGTTGGCGAGAAGACGTGCTTTGGTCGCCCGAAGTCGGCGCTATAGATGCGGGATGGAAGCACGTCTTTGGGACCCGCACAAGGGGACCTAGGAAGTGTGGCCTCGCCACGAGCTTGGTCACACTAGGAGGACTTGCTCCACCGGGGGAACGAAGCATGAACTTATTTCTCTCGTATTTTAATTTGAAATACTTATTTCTCAGTATGTTGCATTTCAGAAGTTGTATTTCATAACTATTCAACCATATGTTGCATTAGAAGAAATTAGATTTATATTAAATTTCAGAAGTTACTTATTTCTCCGTATGTTGCATTAGAAGAATCTTATAGAATCTTATTTCAACCATATGTTGCATGAGAAGAAATTAGATTTTAGTATAGAATCTTATCGATGTTTCTGTACAATAATATATGTAACTAACATGTAGTAGTTTGATCTTATAATAGAAGTTGTAATTTATATCTACTTTTCAACTTTTCTAGTCGAATCCATCTAGTATTCATCTTCATCCTCTTGCGTGAGCCATCTCTTTCTACTATTAAAGACATTATTTTTGATATTTTACTATATTCAACCATTAAAGCAGAATTGATACTTTACAATATCAATAAATCATATTAATATAATTATTTCTCCGTATTTTGCATTTCAGAACTAAGAATCGGAGAAATATGATAATTATTCGAAGAAATTATATATATTGTTTTTAATAATTTTTAGTATAGAATCTTATCGATGTTTTACGTACAATAATATATGTAACTAACGTGTAGTAGTTTGATTTTATAGTAGAAGTTGTAATTTATATCTACTTTTCAACTTTTCTAGTCGAATCCATCTAGTATTCATCTTCATCCTCTTGCGTGAGCCATCTCTTTCTACTATTAAAGACATTATTTTTGATATTTTACTATATTCAACCATTAAAGCACAATTGATACTTTACAATATCAATAAATCATATTAATATAATTATTTCTCCGTATTTTGCATTTCAGAACTAAAAATCGGAGAAATGTGATAATTATTCGAAGAAATTATATATATTGTTTTTAATAATTTTAGTATAGAATCTTATCGATGTTTCTGTACAATAATATATGTAACTAACATGTAGTAGTTTGATTTTATAATAGAAGTTGTAATTTATATCTACTTTTCAACTTTTCTAGTCGAATCCATCTAGTATTCATCTTCATCCTCTTGCGTGAGCCATCTCTTTCTACTATTAAAGACATTATTTTTAAAGCACAATTGATACTTTACAATATCAATAAATCATATTAATATAATTATTTCTCCGTATTTTGCATTTCTGAACTAAGAATCGGAGAAATATGATAATTTTTCGAAGAAATTATATTTTTTCTTTTTTTATAATTTTAGTATAGATTCTTATAGATGTTTATGTACAACAATATATGTAACTATAATGAACTATTTTGATTGTATAATAGAAGATGTAATTTATATCTACTTTTCAACTTTTCTAGTCGAATCCATCTAGTATTCATCTTTATCCTCTTGCGTGAGCCATCTCTTTCTACTATTAAAGACATTATTTTTGATATTTTACTATATTCAACCATTAAAGCACAATTGATACTTTACAATATCAATAAATCATATTAATATAATTATTTCTCCGTATTTTGCATTTCAGAGCTAACAATCGGAGAAATATGATAATTATTCGAAGAAATTATATATATTGTTTTTAATAATTTTAGTATAGAATCTTATCGATGTTTTACGTACAATAATATATGTAACTAACATGTAGTAGTTTGATTTTATAATAGAAGTTGTAATTTATATCTACTTTTCAACTTTTCTAGTCGAATCCATCTAGTATTCATCTTCATCCTCTTGCGTGAGCCATCTCTTTCTACTATTAAAGACATTATTTTTGATATTTTACTATATTCAACCATTAAAGCACAATTAATACTTTACAATATCAATAAATCATATTAATATAATTATTTCTCCGTATTTTGCATTTCTGAACTAAGAATCGGAGAAATATGATAATTTTTGAAGAAATAATATTTTTTCTTTTTTTATAATTTTAGTATAGATTCTTATAGATGTTTATGTACAACAATATATGTAACTATAATGAACTATTTTGATTGTATAATAGAAGATGTAATTTATATCTACTTTTCAACTTTTCTAGTCGAATCCATCTAGTATTCATCTTCATCCTCTTGTGTGAGCCATCTCTTTCTACTATTAAAGACATTATTTTTGATATTTTACTATATTCAACCATTAAAGCACAATTGATACTTTACAATATCAATAAATCATATTAATATAATTATTTCTCTGTATTTTGTATTTCAGAACTAAGAATCGGAGAAATATGATAATTATTCGAAGAAATTATATATATATTGTTTTTAATAATTTTAGTATAGAATCTTATCGATGTTTCTGTACAATAATATATGTAACTAACATGTAGTAGTTTGATTTTATAATAGAAGTTGTAATTTATATCTACTTTTCAACTTTTCTAGTCGAATCCATCTAGTATTCATCTTCATCTTCTTGCGTGAGCCATCTCTTTCTACTATTAAAGACATTATTTTTGATATTTTACTATATTCAACCATTAAAGCACAATTGATACTTTACAATATCAATAAATCATATTAATATAATTATTTCTCCGTATTTTGCATTTCTGAACTAAGAATCGGAGAAATATGATAATTTGGCGAAGAAATTATATTTATTTTTTTTTTAAATTTTACGAAATAATACAAAATAGAAATAGAAATAGAAATAGAAATAGAAATACGAAATGTAACAGCCACTGAAATAAGATATACGAAATAGAAATAATACATAGAAATAAGTCTAGTTCCACACAAATAAGTCATGTTCCAGCCACTGAATTGTACAAGCAGCAATAAACATAGAGAATGCTAGATCATCCTCCCACAACACACATACTCCAAATATGCAAAGCCATAATATGTCTGATGTTAGAGAAATCCATCTGGGTAACGACCAAATCTGAGGGCGGATATCCGTCGATCAAACGATGCACATATAGCAAGGCATATACGCCACAACTATTATGATCGAAGCTGTGCAGAATTGAGTTGTAGCGTGCACATCTAATGGCATTTCACGCCCAGCGGGTTGTCGAGGTTGACCATACATGCGCATGAAATAGGTATTGAAATCAAACAACCTACACATGAGATGTGTGATAGGTTTTATCGATTCGATCCTCATTTGTTTGTATCCCTCGTCGCCGATTACCCACATTGAGTCGTATAGCTCTACGACCCGTGTCATCGGGCGTATTCTAACCGTGACCCGGTGTGCGGGAGTTACGTAACATACTAGTATGAGCTTGTATTTGTCGATAAATATCTTAGTTCGTCATTTCTTTATCATATTTCTTCATTTTATTAATAAGATACGAAGAAATAACTTACATATTGGAGCCCCGGTTTCCCACATTTGCGCATATTGCCTTGAACATCCGAGGGTTCCCATGCATCGGAGTTCCATCCGTATGTGCATCCGGGGAAGCTTGCATTTGTGACTAGCAAGAGGCGTAATTGTTAGTGTTTATAGATACGAGGTACATAAATAATGAAAAACTAACCCCAAAATTCGGCGGCGGGATCATTATTGTGGAGGCTCGCACACCGTGCATCGTTCGTTCGTTTGTTTGCAATTTGCTTCCTCAAAGTGCACAAGTAAAGTTCGATCATATCATGCGACAACATTTGGGACGGATCTTCAAGAACATCAAACCATACGTGCGGAAGGTGGTACCCCGTCTCTGTCAAACAGTGGTTGTTCATCTCGTCTCGGGCGCGGCGCCACTGTCTAAATCTTTTTAAGCCATTGACCGACTGCTTCCCAAGATAATGGTCCAGATTGGTTCGGGTAGAAACATATGGTGACTTAAAAGTAGGACCAGGAATTTTCTTTCGCCTACCACGTCCACGTGGACTAGCGACACTATCCATCATAACCGATTGAATCGGTTCAGGATTTTCTGGAGTGCCGAAAAGTGGATATGAATGCAGTGTAGGCATCTCGTAGTATTGACTCATTTTCATCTTCTTCCTACAAATTATATCAAAAATGCAGAACCTAATTATTTCACGAAACTTTGAATTAATCATATTTCTTCATATTTAAATCTTATTTCTCCACGTTAGATATAGATATAGATTCACATGCGGAGAAATAATTAAATAATTATGATTATACTGTTTACCTGATCGTCAGCTGCCTGTTTGTCGTGACATTTCTTCGTCCGTGCCTCTGATTCCACCGATGAGTCGCTATGCGGAATCCCTTCATCCGTGCCTCGCATTCCGTATATGATAAGGCGATGGTCCTCGACATGCGCACTAGAATGTCTCCGGACTGACTCCGCACGCGCACTCGAATGTCTACCACCGGACTCGGCATGCGCACTCGAGTGTCCATGACCGGACTCGGCATGCGCACTCGAGTGTCTACCACCGGATTGGGCATGCGCACTCGAATGATGTCGACCGGACTCGGCATGCGAAACCGAATGCTCACGAAAAGTTTCTACCCGGTCCTTTCTTTGTCCAATCCCATCAATTTTTTCCCCATTTTTTTTATCTTACTCCAAAATTTCTTCTCTCTCGGTATCATATCTTCGGTGTCAACGATACTCGACCCATCCGACCTTACCGGTTCTTTTTTCCTTACCACGTGTGGTTCGTCTTTGCCCGGCATGTGGTGAAGTTGGCGGGAGTATGCTCTTGCAGGACCGCGTGGACGAGGAATACCCCTCACACATGCTGCTTCGGAACCAAAGTGAATGACTTGCGGTTCTCGGTATGCAACTCCAAGTGGATCGTTATCCATTGTGCTCAAAAAGTACGGCGACTGCAACTCAGCATCCTCCTCAATTAGAGAATGGGATTCCAACTAAGACAATAAAAAAAAAAGAAATACTTATTACTCTATATTTATATCTTATTTCTTCGGTTATTAAAACATATCATATCTAATACGGAGAAATAATTTGAAAACTGACCTCATCGTCGAAGAAACCAACAAATGTATCTCTGATCAAGGGAAAATGCCACCGTAACACACGTGGAAGCGCATTTGGCTGAATTAGACTCGCACAAGGTTGCCCAAGTAGGGGAATTGACTCGTACGCCCACACTTGTAAGGCCCAGATAGGCCCACTGAAGTGATACGAAACTTTGCATGCGGCTAAAGTGGTCGGCACGAATTGCTTGTAGTGTAACAACGCTTGGAATGCATATTCGCCCCAAGGGAAATGTTTCCATTCGTTTAGGTTGTCCACTAAGACCCAAACGAAGTCGTCAATTAACCGAGCACGAGGGACACACAATATGAGTTGGTGCAAAATTAATATATTTGCAATCTTTAAGTAGTCGGAACCGGTTGCCTCTCTTATGGTGTGTTCTCGGAATATTGCCTCCAATTGCTCTAATTTTATTCGCTTTATCTCCACAAAAAACACGCCTAACCCGAACTCTTGAAACATCGTGCTTTGGATGTTCGGGTCAAATTGAGCGACCCAAACATCAATCCCGTCACGAGGGAGAACTCTTCAATACCGAAGTGGAGAATGCGATCGCTCACATTGAACCACAAGCTACTAACGAATGGTGGGTCGTGGCGAATCTCACGACACATAAGTTGATGAAGGGCTTTACTAGCACTATACTTACCCTCCCATCCCATTAAGTGTCAGAAAGGGCTCGTCCGAATGAATTCATCGTATAGCTCACACCCGCCAATGGCCGTAAGGGTCTCTTTAATTAATAAAATAACATCCCACTTCACATGTGTCGGTGCTTGAGGCTTTGCCGATCGAGCGGCTATTCTAACCCGATTCCAAGGTCTCGCATGTACATGTGAGAACATATTAAACTTATTTCTTCAGTGTTACATCTTATTACTCCGTAATTATTTAATAAAGTAGAGAAATAAGATAATAAGTGACATTTTCCAAGGACTCGGCATGCTCTCTCGAACTCTGTCTCTCTCGAACTATCTCTATCTCTCTCTCTCTCTCTTCACGCTCTCTCAAACTCTCTCTCTCTCTCTCTGGCTCTCTCGAACTATCTCTCTCTCTCTCTCTCTCTCTCTCTCTTCTCTCTCTCGAACTATCCTCGCTCTCTCTCGAACTCTTCTCTCTTCCTTGTCGACTCTCGACTCTCTTCTCTCTCCATAGTACTCTGTCTCTCTCTCTCTCTAGAACTATTTCCATCTTCTCTCTTCTCTCTCTAGAAATAGTATCATGTCTCTCTCTCTCTCTAGAACTATCTCTCTCTCGAACTAGAACTCGTAATCTGTCTCTCTCTCTCTAGAACTATATCTCTCTCGAACTATCAACAGAAGGAACCCAGAAGGAAACCACCAACGAAGGAACCCGGATTCAATATGTACTTACACCGGTGCCGTCGTTCTCGGCCGTTGACATGCGGGTTAAGTGGATTGGAGAAGATGGTGAAGGGTTACGTGGAGGGAGATGGTGAATTGCCGGCTGAAATTGTAGAGTGTAAGGATGGCTACTGTCGAATTGAAGGCGAAGAGAGAGAGATGGCTATGTATACTTCTCTCTTGCGAGTAATGGCAATTTAAAGAAAATAGTATTAAATTAATTATTAATAATAATATAATTAGATTTAATTAGATAAGCTACTATTATCTATTAATCATTAAAATTAGATTCGAATATAATCCAAGATTAGATTTATATTAAATTAGATTAACTTGCTATTATATATTATTAGATAATATGCTGCTATTTTCTTAAATTAGATTTATATTAATCATTAAAATTAGATTTATATTTATAGATAATCATTAAAATAGTATTCGAATATATTCCAAAATTAGATTTATATTAAATTAGAATAAGCTGCTATTTTCTTAAATTAGATAATTGCTATTATGTATAATTATATTAAATTACAATAAGCTGTTCTCATATATTAAAAGCTTCGAATAAGCTTTGCTACATTATTATATATTATGTATAATTATATTAAAATAAAATAAGCTGCTAGATTATTGCTATTATTGCAGATTATTGCATTGATTATATAATCCAAAATTAGATGTACTATGGAGAAATAAGTTTATAATCCACATTCGAAAATATAGAACAAATTATTGCGGCAATTATTGCATGGAAAAATGTAAAAATACAAGCTGTAAAGGTAAGTCAAACAACAACTTATTCTTGCATGGAAACTTGGAAAAGAAATAGGCTTTGCAGGCGGCAGGGGGGTAGGGAGCAGGCGGGGAGGCGGTAGGGGGTAGGCTGTCCCAGTCACCTTCGCAGCTGTCACCTTTTTGCCTTGATTTCTGTAAAATGTTGACTGAAAGTTGAAAAATGGGAGTATAAATGTCTCAATGTCCAGTATTGCGTTTTATAACTTCAAAGTGTCTATTTTTGACATTTGCGAAATAATGGTGTCTATTTTTAACATTCTGCTCTAAAACTAAACCCTAGGAATTGAACCATCTCCGCAATATGTATAAATATTATTAGCCCTTTCTCCAGCTCGTTCTATAGTCGATCTGCAGCGATTCGCAGCCTCATCCGCCATTACTGCGGCCAAGCAATCATAATCAACCACGCCAGCCAGGACGGCTCGGCAACAATCGACGTCGAGCGTCGGTCCGATCGGAGTATTGTAATCTTGGCACAGCACTTTGAAGATTTCATCTCTACACCCTGCTTGCAGATTGCTGTAGCATGAGTCTGCTTGCACGAACATGGCTCCGTTTATTATCAGAAAGAGAGAGAAGGTAAACTTAATTATGATGCTATAAAATTCACCAGCCATGATGAGATTTTTGTTTGTTTGATTTGATAATGAAATATATGAGCGAGCTCTTTGCTTCTTATAGGAATGAGACGGAGCATGCAATAAATGCAAAGTGCGCAAATCATTCTTCAATTTTGGATGTTAGGCTTGAATATTTTTTACTATTTTTCTTTTTTAGGAAAGGATGGGCGAAAATTTTGAAAACTTAACCATAAATTCAAAGAAATATCTCGGCATAATTTATGGGATGAGATTATCTATCCATTAAAAAATTACATATTGAAAGGAGAAATTAAAAAATTCTTTTATCCGTTTAATTTACTAATTGCAAAGGCGAGGGACGATAAAATAAATAATTAAAAAAATAAAATTTTTTTAATTTAAAACTACGTAGTTTTGAATAGACTACTAATTAAATATGAATTTATTAGACTAGTGATCTCATATATTCTGTAATTTATTGTTTTTTTTAATAGTGTACATTTAATTAGATTATATGGATTTCGTAAAAGAAGAAGATTCAAGACAAAATAATAATAATTAAAAATAGGAGAATTTGGGAAGGTTAAATCTTTAATTTTGAAAGGGGATATGGAATAAAAAGATCTTCAATAAATACAAAGGAAATGTTCTACGGGAATAATAAAGACGTAAATTATGCCTTTCCATTTTGTGCTAATTTATAGGGGTGTCGGCAGTTTTCACTCATAAACGTAGATTTGCGGTTCTAAATATGTTTTCAATATTTAGAACCCAACTGCCAAAGTGCCAAGCCCCAAAGTATGTTTTCAATATTAGTAATATTAAAGACCTTCAAGCTCAAATACCAACCCCAAATTATATGCTTACATTAAAGGCCTCAAGCGCAACTGCCCAAGCCCCAATTATATATACAGTATATTATATTAAAATCAAGTATTAATAAAAATAAAATAATGGTTGTAATTAATTAAATGCTCATTAAACTAAAGTTAAATGGATAGTTTTTTCATTTTCCATAGCAACAAGTATTAGAGAAAATTGAAATGTTACAAGTTTTGCATCTTATATATATAAAAACCGAATGATTTCAATTCCAAATCAATTTTAATTTCAATTCAATTGAACTCAATTGAAATTTTATTAAATTGAGGGATAAATATATAAGATATATAAGATTATGTCTCTCAATTTATGCTCAATCATGAAATAATTTTAGAATGATTCTCAAATTACGCCCGTTAATTGTTAATTTTAATATTTTGAAAATATCCCTCAATTTACGCCCTATCATGTTAAATCTAATATTTTATAAAATATAATTAAAATCTTATCTTATGTATATAAAAAATGAATCTTTCAATTTCAAATCAATTTCAAATCTCAATTCAATTGGATCAAATTGAGAATTTCATTAAATAATGGGTGGATTTATCAATTTTTCATTTATCTATACATTAAGGACATATTACAATTGATAATTTCATTAAATATTATAATATTTCTATATGAATTGATTTTTACGTTAATTTTTTTTTATATATTATTACTATATTATATAATATTATATATTATTACTATATTATCTTATCAAACTTTCATTTGGCTATACATTAAAGAAAAATCTCAATTCATGTCATTTCAATACAATTCAATAGATAATTCTATATTAATTGATTTTTACGTTAATTCTATATATATATATATATATTATTATATATAGGGTATATTACAATTATAGTTGATTAGGCTTATATATATATATATATATATATATATATATATATATATATATATATATATATATATATGAAATAGATCATATAAGAACCAAGCATTTTAATGAGAAATAAGAACTAATTATATTCATTGATCTAATTGAATCAACGATTATCACCTAATTAATTTGCTAATAAATTTATTAAATGGCAAAAATTCGAAAAGGCTATTAATGTAAATTTAAATTTATCAACTCCTAATAAATCGTGTATATATGGTATGGAATTTTTTTGATAAGGTAGGTCAGTTACTATTTAATTTATTTTATAGGGCTCTTGTGCATTATTAATAAATTGGACTCTCCACCTATTTTTTTCTTGTGTGTTTACTTTACTTTGAGCGTATAATATATAAGGTAAGACTTGACTTGCTCCCTTGAACAATTTATTGAAATACAATAAATAATATTTATCAACTCCTAATAAATCGTGTATATATGGTATGAGATTTTTTAGATAAGGTAGGTAAGTTACTATTTAATTTATTTTCTTGAACAATTTATTGAAATACCATAAATAATATTTATCAACTCCTAAAAAATCGTGTATATATGGTATGAGATTTTTTTGGATAAGGTAGGTAAGTTACTATTTAATTTATTTCCTTGAACAATTTATTGAAAGACCATAAATAATATTTATAATCGTATCTTAGTTTATTAAGATTGGATAGAAAGTTTTTTATTAAAAAAATAAAGCAATTTCATCATTACTTAAATTATACATATTTCTTTATAGGTCGATGCATATCATCGAATTCATATATATGTATATGCATAATTACGTATATGCATAATACGTATACGTTGATGCATCAATTATAATATGTATATGCATAATTTTGTATATGTTTATGCATCAATTATAATATGTTGATGCATCAATTATAATATGTATATGCATAATTTTTTTAATTTTTAAATTAGATAACTAAAATTATAATATGTATATGCATAATTCTGTATACGTTGATGCATCAATTATAAATTGTATATGCATAATTTTGTATACGTTGATGCATCAATTATAATATGTATATGCATACTTTTGTATGTGTTTATGCATCAATTATAATGGCATATGCATGATAAAGTATGTTAAATTATACTTATATAACATTAGGAAACTATCACTTATCCTGTAGGATTTTAGAAAATCATATGATAGTATAATTGTAACAACCAAATTTTATTGATGCATCAATAAATTAAATTGAATTAAATGCATTTCAAAAAAATAGTTTTGTATAAACAAGTGAAGAAGTTGCATATACTTTACGCCACTATTTACAAATGCATCAAGAAATTAATACTCATGCATTTTAAAAACTGAATCTATGAATTCATCGTGTAGCTCACACCCGCCAATGGCCGTAAGGGTCTCTTTAATTAATAAAATAACATCCCACTTCACATGTGTCAGTACTTGAGGCTTTGCCGATCGAGCAGCTATTCTAACCCAATTCCAAGGTCTCTGCATGTACATGTGAGAACATATTAAACTTATTTCTTCAGTGTTACATCTTATTACTCCGTAATTATTTAATAAAGTAGAGAAATAAGATAATAAGTGACATTTTCCAAGGACTCGGCATGCTCTCTCGAACTCTGTCTCTCTCGAACTATCTCTATCTCTCTCTCTCTCTCTTCACGCTCTCTCAAACTCTCTCTCTCTCTCTGGCTCTCTCGAACTATCTCTCTCTCTCTCTCTCTCTTCTCTCTCTCGAACTATCCTCGCTCTCTCTCGAACTCTTCTCTCTTCCTTGTCGACTCTCGACTCTCTTCTCTCTCCATAGTACTCTGTCTCTCTCTCTCTCTAGAACTATTTCCATCTTCTCTCTTCTCTCTCTAGAAATAGTATTATGTCTCTCTCTCTCTCTAGAACTATCTCTCTCTCGAACTAGAACTCGTAATCTGTCTCTCTCTCTCTCTAGAACTATATCTCTCTCGAACTATCAACAGAAGGAACCCGAAGGGGAAACCACCAACGAAAGGAACCCGGATTCAATATGTACTTACTACGCGTGCCCGTCGTTCTCAGCCATTGACATGCAGGTTAAGTGGATTGGAGAAGATGGTGAAGGGTTCTGTGGAGGAGATGGTGAAACTGCCGACTGAAATTGTAGAGTGTAAGGATGGCTCTGTCGAATTGAAGGCGAAGAGAGAGAGATGGCTATGTAACTGCTCTCTTGCAGTAATGGCAATTTAAAGAAAATAGTATTAAATTAATTATTAATAATAATATAATTAGATTTAATTAGATAACTGCTATTATCTATTAATCATTAAAATTAGATTCGAATATAATCCAAGATTAGATTTATATTAAATTAGATTAACTGCTATTATATATGTTAAATTATACTTATATAACATTAGGAAACTATCACTTATCCTGTAGGATTTTAGAAAATCATATGATAGTATAATTGTAACAACCAAATTTTATTGATGCATCAATAAATTAAATTGAATTAAATGCATTTCAAAAAAATAGTTTTGTATAAACAAGTGAAGAAGTGGCATATACTTTACGCCACTATTTACTAATGCATCAAGAAATTAATACTCATGCATTTTAAAAACTGAATCTATGAAATTTATTTATTCATATGAATAAATAATAATCATAATTAATAAATATTATCTCTTCCAATAATTAGGGATCGTTCCTTTTTAATTAAAGATTTGTTAATAAGTCAGATTAGAATATATTAAGTAGGTTTCCCTTCTAATGATGATTATAATTTCATATATAAAATCTTGTACTAATTTACCCTTTCATAATGAAAAATCAATAGAAAATTAGTATTTTTAAAGTAACTCCAACCATTGATTGAATATAGATCAATGATCTATAATAGTTCTTAATTCTCATTTAGGACTTGGTTCTTATGTGAACCATACCCTATATATATATAGTGGTTTCCATGTGAACAACCACTTATCGTGTGAACGTGTGAACACTTTACTTTCAAGGCAAATGTATTGCACTTTCAAGCTAAATATATGCACTTTACGTATTGCACTTAAAGACAAATGTACTGCACTTTAATTATTGCAATTTAAAATGCAGTATGTTTGCCTTTAAAGTGCAATACATTTGTCTTTAAAGTGCAGTGTTTACACATTCACAAGATAAGAGGTTGTTCACATTTGAACCTCCTCATATATATATATATATATATATGATTAAATTACTTCAAAAGAAAATCTCATAAATACTACCCCTCAAAATACCTCAATAGATTTGAAATAACCAATTAAATAAATTTAAAATAATAACAAAAACTTAAATTTCTCATAATTTCTTCTAAATTTGTCTCTCATAAATCACGTTAATATAGTGTGATTTTAATGGTAATGAATTTCAATTAGGATGCTTTCGAAATATATATATATTTAATGAAGAACAAGTCAATTAAATTATTTTCCTCCAATTTTTCACCTTTCATAAAATACCAATATCTCTTTTGATTGAAATAGATATTTTTTTAACAAATTTTATGTTATATTCGTATTTAAACTTACATGAATATGAAATCAATCAAATCAATATAAATTAATTGTAATTATTACGCTGCGAGAAAAATATTTCCATATATAAAATTGAATTTCATTCCGTGCCTCTGATTCCACCGATGAGTCGCTATGCGGAATCCCTTCATCCGTGCCTCGCATTCCGTATATGATAAGGCGATGGTCCTCGACATGCGCACTAGAATGTCTCCGGGGCCGACTCCGCACGCGCACTCGAATGTCTACCACCGGACTCGGCATGCGCACTCGAGTGTCCATGACCGGACTCGGCATGCGCACTCGAGTGTCTACCACCGGATTGGGCATGCGCACTCGAATGATGTCGACCCGGACTCGGCATGCGAAACCGAATGCTCTGAAAAGTTTCTACCCGGTCCTTTCTGTCCAATCCCATCAATTTTTTCCCCATTTTTTTATCTTACTCCAAAATTTCTTCTCTCTCGGTATCATATCTTCGGTGTCAACGATACTCGACCCATCCGACCTTACCGGTTCTTTTTCCTTACCACGTGTGGATCGTCTTTGCCCGGCATGTGGTGAAGTTGGCGGGGAGTATGCTCTTGCAGGACCGCGTGGACGAGGAATACCCCTCACACATGCTGCTTCGGAACCAAAGTGAATGACTTGCGGTTCTCGGTATGCAACTCCAAGTGGATCGTTATCCATTGTGCTCAAAAAGTACGGCCACTGCAACTCAACATCCTCCTCAATCAGAGAATGGGATTCCAACTAAGACAATAAAAAAAAAAAAGAAATACTTATTACTCTATATTTATATCTTATTTCTTCGGTTATTAAAACATATCATATCTAATACGGAGAAATAATTTGAAAACTGACCTCATCGTCGAAGAAACCAACAAATGTATCTCTGATCAAGGGAAAATGCCACCGTAACACACGTGGAAGCGCATTTGGATGAATTAGACTCGCACAACGTTGCCCAAGTAGGGGAATTGACTCGTACGCCCACACTTGTAAGGCCCAGATAGGCCCACTGAAGTGATACGAAACTTTGCATGCGGCTAAAGTGGTCGGCACGAATTGCTTGTAGTGTAACAACGCTTGGAATGCATATTCGCCCCAAGGGAAATGTTTCCATTCGTTTAGGTTGTCCACTAAGACCCAAACGAAGTCGTCAATTAACCGAGCACGAGGGACACACAATATGAGTTGGTGCAAAATTAATATATTTGCAATCTTTAAGTAGTCGGAACCGGTTGCCTCTCTTATGGTGTGTTCTCGGAATATTGCCTCCAATTGCTCTAATTTTATTCGCCTATCTCCACAAAAAACACGCCTAACCCGAACTCTTGAAACATCGTCTTTGGATGTTCGGGTCAAATTCAGACGACCCAAACATCAATCCCGTCACGAGGGAGAACTCTTCAATACCGAAGTGGAGAATGCGATCGCTCACATTGAACCACAAGCTACTAACGAATGGTGGGTCATGACGAATCTCACGACACATAAGTTGATGAAGGGCTTTACTAGCACTATACTTACCCTCCCATCCCATTAAGTGTCCGAAAGGGCTCGTCCGAATGAATTCATCGTATAGCTCACACCCGCCAATGGCCGTAAGGGTCTCTTTAATTAATAAAATAACATCCCACTTCACATGTGTCAGTACTTGAGGCTTTGCCGATCGAGCAGCTATTCTAACCCAATTCCAAGGTCTCTGCATGTACATGTGAGAACATATTAAACTTATTTCTTCAGTGTTACATCTTATTACTCCGTAATTATTTAATAAAGTAGAGAAATAAGATAATAAGTGACATTTTCCAAGGACTCGGCATGCTCTCTCGAACTCTGTCTCTCTCGAACTATCTCTATCTCTCTCTCTCTCTCTCTTCACGCTCTCTCAAACTCTCTCTCTCTCTCTCTGGCTCTCTCGAACTATCTCTCTCTCTCTCTCTCTCTCTCTTCTCTCTCTCGAACTATCCTCGCTCTCTCTCGAACTCTTCTCTCTTCCTTGTCGACTCTCGACTCTCTTCTCTCTCCATAGTACTCTGTCTCTCTCTCTCTCTAGAACTATTTCCATCTTCTCTCTTCTCTCTCTAGAAATAGTATTATGTCTCTCTCTCTCTCTAGAACTATCTCTCTCTCGAACTAGAACTCGTAATCTGTCTCTCTCTCTCTCTAGAACTATATCTCTCTCGAACTATCAACAGAAGGAACCCAGAAGGAAACCACCAACAGAAGGAACCCAGATTCAATATGTACTTACTGCCGGTCTGCCAGTCGTTCTCGGCCATTGACATGCGGGTTAAGTGGATTGGAGAAGATGGTGAAGGGTTAATGTGGAGGGAGATGGTGAAACCGCCGACCGAAATTGTAGAGTGTAAGGATGGCTCTGTCGAATTGAAGGCGAAGAGAGAGAGATGGCTATGTAACCGCTTGCTCTCTTGCGGTAATGGCAATTTAAAGAAAATAGTATTAAATTAATTATTAATAATAATATAATTAGATTTAATTAGATAAGCTGCTATTATCTATTAATCATTAAAATTAGATTCGAATATAATCCAAGATTAGATTTATATTAAATTAGATTAACTTTGCTATTATATATTATTAGATAATAACCGCTATTTTCTTAAATTAGATTTATATTAATCATTAAAATTAGATTTATATTTATAGATAATCATTAAAATAGTATTCGAATATATTCCAAAATTAGATTTATATTAAATTAGAATAACTTGCTATTTTCTTAAATTAGATAATTGCTATTATGTATAATTATATTAAATTACAATAAGCGTTCTCATATATTAAAAGCTTCGAATAATCGCTACATTATTATATATTATGTATAATTATATTAAAATAAAATAAGCGCTAGATTATTGCTATTATTGCAGATTATTGCATTGATTATATAATCCAAAATTAGATGTACTATGGAGAAATAAGTTTATAATCCACATTCGAAAATATAGAACAAATTATTGCAGCAATTATTGCATGGAAAAATGTAAAAATA
Organism: Lavandula angustifolia; assembly: GCA_028984105.1. Lineage (NCBI taxonomy): Eukaryota > Viridiplantae > Streptophyta > Magnoliopsida > Lamiales > Lamiaceae > Lavandula > Lavandula angustifolia. Next base: position 13,175,973 of record CM054804.1, on the reverse strand, counting down.
CAACTGTAAAGGTAAGTCAAACAACAACTTATTCTTGCATGGAAACTTGGAAAAGAAATAGGCTTTGCGGGCGGGGGGGTAGGGAGCGGGCGGGGGAGGCGGTAGGGGGTAGGTTTGTCCCGGTTCACTGCTGCAGTTGTCACCTTTTGCCTTGATTTCTGTAAAATGTTGACTGAAAGTTGAAAAATGGGAGTATAAATGTCTAATGTCTAGTATTGCATTTTATAACTTCAAAGTGTCTATTTTTGACATTTGCAAATAATGGTGTCTATTTTTAACATTCTGCTCTAAAACTAAACCCTAGGAATTGAACCATCTCCGCAATATGTATAAATATTATTAGCCCTTTCTCCAGCTCGTTCTATAGTCGATCTGCAGCGATTCGCAGCCTCATCCGCCATTACTGCGGCCAAGCAATCATAATCAACCACGCCAGCCAGGACGGCTCGGCAACAATCGACGTCGAGCGTCGGTCCGATCGGAGTATTGTAATCTTGGCACAGCACTTTGAAGATTTCATCTCTACACCCTGCTTGCAGATTGCTGTAGCATGAGTCTGCTTGCACGAACATGGCTCCGTTTATTATCAGAAAGAGAGAGAAGGTAAACTTAATTATGATGCTATAAAATTCACCAGCCATGATGAGATTTTTGTTTGTTTGATTTGATAATGAAATATATGAGCGAGCTCTTTGCTTCTTATAGGAATGAGACGGAGCATGCAATAAATGCAAAGTGCGCAAATCATTCTTCAATTTTGGATGTTAGGCTTGAATATTTTTTACTATTTTTCTTTTTAGGAAAGGATGGGCGAAAATTTTGAAAACTTAACCATAAATTCAAAGAAAGATCTCGGCATAATTTATGGGATGAGATTATCTATCCATTAAAAAAATTACATATTGAAAGGAGAAATTAAAAAATTCTTTTATCCGTTTAATTTACTAATTGCAAAAGCGAGGGACGATAAAATAAATAATTAAAAAATAAAATTTTTTAATTTAAAACTACGTAGTTTTGAATAGACTACTAATTAAATATGAATTTATTAGACTAGTGATCTCATATATTCTGTAATTTATTGTTTTTTTTAATAGTGTACATTTAATTAGATTATATGGATTTCGTAAAAGAAGAAGATTCAAGACAAAATAATAATAATTAAAAATAGGAGAATTTGGGAAGGTTAAATCTTTAATTTTGAAAGGGGATATGGAATAAAAGATCTTCAATAAATACAAAGGAAATGTTCTACGGGAATAATAAAGACGTAAATTATGCCTTTCCATTTTGTGCTAATTTATAGGGGTGTCGGCAGTTTTCACTCATAAACGTAGATTTGCGGTTCTAAATATGTTTTCAATATTTAGAACCCAACTGCCAAAGTGCCAAGCCCCAAAAGTATGTTTTCAATATTAGTAATATTAAAGACCTTCAAGCTCAAATACCAACCCCAAATTATATGCTTACATTAAAGGCCTCAAGCGCAACTGCCCAAGCCCCAATTATATATACAGTATATTATATTAAAATCAAGTATTAATAAAAATAAAATAATGGTTGTAATTAATTAAATGCTCATTAAACTAAAGTTAAATGGATAGTTTTTTCATTTTCCATAGCAACAAGTATTAGAGAAAATTGAAATGTTACAAGTTTTACATCTTATATATATAAAAACCGAATGATTTCAATTCCAAATCAATTTTAATTTCAATTCAATTGAACTCAACTGAAATTTTATTAAATTGAGGGGTAAATATATAAGATATATAAGATTATGTCTCTCAATTTATGCTCAATCATGAAATAATTTTAGAATGATTCTCAAATTACGCCCATTAATTGTTAATTTTAATATTTTGAAAATATCCCTCAATTTACGCCCTATCATGCTAAATCTAATATTTTATAAAATATAATTAAAATCTTATCTTATGTATATAAAAAATGAATCTTTCAATTTCAAATCAATTTCAAATCTCAATTCAATTGGATCAAATTGAGAATTTCATTAAATAATGGGTGGATTTATCAATTTTTCATTTATCTATACATTAAGGACATATTACAATTGATAATTTCTTTAAATATTAGAATATTTCTATATTAATTGATTTTTACGTTAATTTTTTTTATATATTATTACTATATTATATATTATTACTATATTATCTTATCAAACTTTCATTTGGCTATACATTAAAGAAAAATCTCAATTCATGTCATTTCAATACAATTCAATAGATAATTCTATATTAATTGATTTTTACGTTAATTCTATATATATATATATATATGAAATAGATCATATAAGAACCAAGCATTTTAATGAGAAATAAGAACTAATTATATTCATTGATCTAATTGAATCAACGATTATCACCTAATTAATTTGCTAATAAATTTATTAAATGGCAAAAATTCGAAAAGGCTATTAATGTAAATTTAAATTTATCAACTCCTAATAAATCGTGTATATATGGTATGGAATTTTTTTGATAAGGTAGGTCAGTTACTATTTAATTTATTTTATAGGGCTCTTGTGCATTATTAATAAATTGGACTCTCCACCTATTTTTTCTTGTGTGTTTACTTTACTTTGAGCGTATAATATATAAGGTACGACTTGACTTGCTCCCTTGAACAATTTATTGAAATACAATAAATAATATTTATCAACTCCTAATAAATCGTGTATATATGGTATGAGATTTTTTAGATAAGGTAGGTAAGTTACTATTTAATTTATTTTCTTGAACAATTTATTGAAATACCATAAATAATATTTATCAACTCCTAAAAAATCGTGTATATATGGTATGAGATTTTTTGGATAAGGTAGGTAAGTTACTATTTAATTTATTTCCTTGAACAATTTATTGAAAGACCATAAATAATATTTATAATCGTATCTTAGTTTATTAAGATTGGATAGAAAGTTTTTTCTTAAAAAAATAAAGTAATTTCATCATTACTTAAATTATACATATTTCTTTATAGGTCGATGCATATCATCGAATTCATATATATGTATATGCATAATTACGTATATGCATAATCTTGTATACGTTGATGCATCAATTATAATATGTATATGCATAATTTTGTATATGTTTATGCATCAATTATAATATGTTGATGCATCAATTATAATATGTATATGCATAATTTTTTTAATTTTTAAATTAGATAACTAAAATTATAATATGTATATGCATAATTCACGTATACGTTGATGCATCAATTATAAATTGTATATGCATAATTTTGTATACGTTGATGCATCAATTATAATATGTATATGCATACTTTTGTATGTGTTTATGCATCAATTATAATGGCATATGCATGATAAAGTATGTTAAATTATACTTATATAACATTAGGAAACTATCACTTATCCTGTAGGATTTTAGAAAATCATATGATAGTATAATTGTAACAACCAAATTTTATTGATGCATCAATAAATTAAATTGAATTAAATGCATTTCAAAAAAATAGTTTTGTATAAACAAGTGAAGAAGTTGCATATACTTTACGCCACTATTTACTAATGCATCAAGAAATTAATACTCATGCATTTTAAAAACTGAATCTATGAAATTTATTTATTCATATGAATAAATAATAATCATAATTAATAAATATTATCTCTTCCAATAATTAGGGATCGTTCCTTTTTAATTAAAGATTTGTTAATAAGTCAGATTAGAATATATTAAGTAGGTTTCCCTTCTAATGATGATTATAATTTCATATATAAAATCTTGTACTAATTTACCCTTTCATAATGAAAAATCAATAGAAAATTAGTATTTTTAAAGTAACTCCAACCATTGATTGAATATAGATCAATGATCTATAATAGTTCTTAATTCTCATTTAGGACTTGGTTCTTATGTGAACCATACCCTATATATATATAGTGGTTTCCATGTGAACAACCCTTATCGTGTGAACGTGTGAACACTTTACTTTCAAGGCAAATGTATTGCACTTTCAAGCTAAATATATGCACTTTACGTACTGCACTTAAAGACAAATGTACTGCACTTTAATTATTGCAATTTAAAATGCAGTATGTTTGCCTTTAAAGTGCAATACATTTGTCTTTAAAGTGCAGTGTTTACACATTCACAAGATAAGAGGTTGTTCACATTTGAACCTCCTCATATATATATATATATATATATGATTAAATTACTTCAAAAGAAAATCTCATAAATACTACCCCTAAAAATACCTCAATAGATTTGAAATAACCAATTAAATAAATTTAAAATAATAACAAAAACTTAAATTTCTCATAATTTCTTCTAAATTTGTCTCTCATAAATCACGTTAATATAGTGTGATTTTAATGGTAATGAATTTCAATTAGGATGCTTTCCAGAATATATATATATTTAATGAAGAACAAGTCAATTAAATTATTTTCCTCCAATTTTTCACCTTTCATAAAATACCAATATCTCTTTTGATTGAAATAGATATTTTTTTTAACAAATTTTATGTTATATTCGTATTTAAACTTACATGAATATGAAATCAATCAAATCAATATAAATTAATTGTAATTATTACGCTGCGAGAAAAATATTTCCATATATAAAATTGAATTTCATTCCGTGCCTCTGATTCCACCGATGAGTCGCTATGCGGAATCCCTTCATCCGTGCCTCGCATTCCGTATATGATAAGGCGATGGTCCTCGACATGCGCACTAGAATGTCTCCGGACTGACTCCGCACGCGCACTCGAATGTCTACCACCGGACTCGGCATGCGCACTCGAGTGTCCATGACCGGACTCGGCATGCGCACTCGAGTGTCTACCACCGGATTGGGCATGCGCACTTTCGAATGATGTCGACCGGACTCGGCATGCGAAACCGAATGCTCTGAAAAGTTTCTACCCGGTCCTTTGCTGTCCAATCCCATCAATTTTTTCCCCATTTTTTTATCTTACTCCAAAATTTCTTCTCTCTCGGTATCATATCTTCGGTGTCAACGATACTCGACCCATCCGACCTTACCGGTTCTTTTTCCTTACCACGTGTGGATCGTCTTTGCCCGGCATGTGGTGAAGTTGGCGGGGAGTATGCTCTTGCAGGACCGCGTGGACGAGGAATACCCCTCACACATGCTGCTTCGGAACCAAAGTGAATGACTTGCGGTTCTCGGTATGCAACTCCAAGTGGATCGTTATCCATTGTGCTCAAAAAGTACGGCCACTGCAACTCAACATCCTCCTCAATCAGAGAATGGGATTCCAACTAAGACAATAAAAAAAAAAGAAATACTTATTACTCTATATTTATATCTTATTTCTTCGGTTATTAAAACATATCATATCTAATACGGAGAAATAATTTGAAAACTGACCTCATCGTCGAAGAAACCAACAAATGTATCTCTGATCAAGGGAAAATGCCACCGTAACACACGTGGAAGCGCATTTGGATGAATTAGACTCGCACAACGTTGCCCAAGTAGGGGAATTGACTCGTACGCCCACACTTGTAAGGCCCAGATAGGCCCACTGAAGTGATACGAAACTTTGCATGCGGCTAAAGTGGTCGGCACGAATTGCTTGTAGTGTAACAACGCTTGGAATGCATATTCGCCCCAAGGGAAATGTTTCCATTCGTTTAGGTTGTCCACTAAGACCCAAACGAAGTCGTCAATTAACCGAGCACGAGGGACACACAATATGAGTTGGTGCAAAATTAATATATTTGCAATCTTTAAGTAGTCGGAACCGGTTGCCTCTCTTATGGTGTGTTCTCGGAATATTGCCTCCAATTGCTCTAATTTTATTCGCCTATCTCCACAAAAAACACGCCTAACCCGAACTCTTGAAACATCGTGCTGGATGTTCGGGTCAAATTCAGACGACCCAAACATCAATCCCGTCACGAGGGAGAACTCTTCAATACCGAAGTGGAGAATGCGATCGCTCACATTGAACCACAAGCTACTAACGAATGGTGGGTCATGACGAATCTCACGACACATAAGTTGATGAAGGGCTTTACTAGCACTATACTTACCCTCCCATCCCATTAAGTGTCCGAAAGGGCTCGTCCGAATGAATTCATCGTATAGCTCACACCCGCCAATGGCCGTAAGGGTCTCTTTAATTAATAAAATAACATCCCACTTCACATGTGTCGATTCTTGAGGCTTTGCCGATCGAGCGACCTATTCTAACCCAATTCCAAGGTCTCTGCATGTACATGTGAGAACATATTAAACTTATTTCTTCAGTGTTACATCTTATTACTCCGTAATTATTTAATAAAGTAGAGAAATAAGATAATAAGTGACATTTTCCAAGGACTCGGCATGCTCTCTCGAACTCTGTCTCTCTCGAACTATCTCTATCTCTCTCTCTCTCTCTTCACGCTCTCTCAAACTCTCTCTCTCTCTCTGGCTCTCTCGAACTATCTCTCTCTCTCTCTCTCTCTCTCTCTTCTCTCTCTCGAACTATCCTCGCTCTCTCTCGAACTCTTCTCTCTTCCTTGTCGACTCTCGACTCTCTTCTCTCTCCATAGTACTCTGTCTCTCTCTCTCTCTAGAACTATTTCCATCTTCTCTCTTCTCTCTCTAGAAATAGTATTATGTCTCTCTCTCTCTCTAGAACTATCTCTCTCTCGAACTAGAACTCGTAATCTGTCTCTCTCTCTCTCTAGAACTATATCTCTCTCGAACTATCAACAGAAGGAACCCAGAAGGAAACCACCAACAGAAGGAACCCAGATTCAATATGTACTTACCTGCGGTCTGCCGTCGTTCTCAGCCATTGACATGCAGGTTAAGTGGATTGGAGAAGATGGTGAAGGGTTCTGTGGAGGAGATGGTGAAACTGCCGACTGAAATTGTAGAGTGTAAGGATGGCTCTGTCGAATTGAAGGCGAAGAGAGAGAGATGGCTATGTAACTGCTCTCTTGCAGTAATGGCAATTTAAAGAAAATAGTATTAAATTAATTATTAATAATAATATAATTAGATTTAATTAGATAACTGCTATTATCTATTAATCATTAAAATTAGATTCGAATATAATCCAAGATTAGATTTATATTAAATTAGATTAACTGCTATTATATATTATTAGATAATAACTGCTATTTTCTTAAATTAGATTTATATTAATCATTAAAATTAGATTTATATTTATAGATAATCATTAAAATAGTATTCGAATATATTCCAAAATTAGATTTATATTAAATTAGAATAACTGCTATTTTCTTAAATTAGATAATTGCTATTATGTATAATTATATTAAATTACAATAACTGTTCTCATATATTAAAAGCTTCGAATAACTGCTACATTATTATATATTATGTATAATTATATTAAAATAAAATAACTGCTAGATTATTGCTATTATTGCAGATTATTGCATTGATTATATAATCCAAAATTAGATGTACTATGGAGAAATAAGTTTATAATCCACATTCGAAAATATAGAACAAATTATTGCAGCAATTATTGCATGGAAAAATGTAAAAATACAACTGTAAAGGTAAGTCAAACAACAACTTATTCTTGCATGGAAACTTGGAAAAGAAATAGGCTTTGCAGGCGGCAGGGGGGTAGGGAGCAGGCGGGGAGGCGGTAGGGGGTAGGCTGTCCCAGTCACCTGCGCAGCTGTCACCTTTTTGCCTTGATTTCTGTAAAATGTTGACTGAAAGTTGAAAAATGGGAGTATAAATGTCTAATGTCTAGTATTGCATTTTATAACTTCAAAATGTCTATTTTTGACATTTGCAAATAATGGTGTCTATTTTTAACATTCTGCTCTAAAACTAAACCCTAGGAATTGAACCATCTCCGCAATATGTATAAATATTATTAGCCCTTTCTCCAGCTCGTTCTATAGTCGATCTGCAGCGATTCGCAGCCTCATCCGCCATTACTGCGGCCAAGCAATCATAATCAACCACGCCAGCCAGGACGGCTCGGCAACAATCGACGTCGAGCGTCGGTCCGATCGGAGTATTGTAATCTTGGCACAGCACTTTGAAGATTTCATCTCTACACCCTGCTTGCAGATTGCTGTAGCATGAGTCTGCTTGCACGAACATGGCTCCGTTTATTATCAGAAAGAGAGAGAAGGTAAACTTAATTATGATGCTATAAAATTCACCAGCCATGATGAGATTTTTGTTTGTTTGATTTGATAATGAAATATATGAGCGAGCTCTTTGCTTCTTATAGGAATGAGACGGAGCATGCAATAAATGCAAAGTGCGCAAATCATTCTTCAATTTTGGATGTTAGGCTTGAATATTTTTTACTATTTTTCTTTTTAGGAAAGGATGGGCGAAAATTTTGAAAACTTAACCATAAATTCAAAGAAAGATCTCGGCATAATTTATGGGATGAGATTATCTATCCATTAAAAAATTACATATTGAAAGGAGAAATTAAAAAATTCTTTTATCCGTTTAATTTACTAATTGCAAAACTGAGGGACGATAAAATAAATAATTAAAAAATAAAATTTTTTAATTTAAAACTACGTAGTTTTGAATAGACTACTAATTAAATATGAATTTATTAGACTAGTGATCTCATATATTCTGTAATTTATTGTTTTTTTTAATAGTGTACATTTAATTAGATTATATGGATTTCGTAAAAGAAGAAGATTCAAGACAAAATAATAATAATTAAAAATAGGAGAATTTGGGAAGGTTAAATCTTTAATTTTGAAAGGGGATATGGAATAAAAGATCTTCAATAAATACAAAGGAAATGTTCTACGGGAATAATAAAGACGTAAATTATGCCTTTCCATTTTGTGCTAATTTATAGGGGTGTCGGCAGTTTTCACTCATAAACGTAGATTTGCGGTTCTAAATATGTTTTCAATATTTAGAACCCAACTGCCAAAGTGCCAAGCCCCAAAGTATGTTTTCAATATTAGTAATATTAAAGACCTTCAAGCTCAAATACCAACCCCAAATTATATGCTTACATTAAAGGCCTCAAGCGCAACTGCCCAAGCCCCAATTATATATACAGTATATTATATTAAAATCAAGTATTAATAAAAATAAAATAATGGTTGTAATTAATTAAATGCTCATTAAACTAAAGTTAAATGGATAGTTTTTTCATTTTCCATAGCAACAAGTATTAGAGAAAATTGAAATGTTACAAGTTTTACATCTTATATATATAAAAACCGAATGATTTCAATTCCAAATCAATTTTAATTTCAATTCAATTGAACTCAACTGAAATTTTATTAAATTGAGGGGTAAATATATAAGATATATAAGATTATGTCTCTCAATTTATGCTCAATCATGAAATAATTTTAGAATGATTCTCAAATTACGCCCATTAATTGTTAATTTTAATATTTTGAAAATATCCCTCAATTTACGCCCTATCATGCTAAATCTAATATTTTATAAAATATAATTAAAATCTTATCTTATGTATATAAAAAATGAATCTTTCAATTTCAAATCAATTTCAAATCTCAATTCAATTGGATCAAATTGAGAATTTCATTAAATAATGGGTGGATTTATCAATTTTTCATTTATCTATACATTAAGGACATATTACAATTGATAATTTCTTTAAATATTATAATATTTCTATATTAATTGATTTTTACGTTAATTTTTTTTATATATTATTACTATATTATATATTATTACTATATTATCTTATCAAACTTTCATTTGGCTATACATTAAAGAAAAATCTCAATTCATGTCATTTCAATACAATTCAATAGATAATTCTATATTAATTGATTTTTACGTTAATTCTATATATATATATATGAAATAGATCATATAAGAACCAAGCATTTTAATGAGAAATAAGAACTAATTATATTCATTGATCTAATTGAATCAACGATTATCACCTAATTAATTTGCTAATAAATTTATTAAATGGCAAAAATTCGAAAAGGCTATTAATGTAAATTTAAATTTATCAACTCCTAATAAATCGTGTATATATGGTATGGAATTTTTTTGATAAGGTAGGTCAGTTACTATTTAATTTATTTTATAGGGCTCTTGTGCATTATTAATAAATTGGACTCTCCACCTATTTTTTCTTGTGTGTTTACTTTACTTTGAGCGTATAATATATAAGGTACGACTTGACTTGCTCCCTTGAACAATTTATTGAAATACAATAAATAATATTTATCAACTCCTAATAAATCGTGTATATATGGTATGAGATTTTTTAGATAAGGTAGGTAAGTTACTATTTAATTTATTTTCTTGAACAATTTATTGAAATACCATAAATAATATTTATCAACTCCTAAAAAATCGTGTATATATGGTATGAGATTTTTTGGATAAGGTAGGTAAGTTACTATTTAATTTATTTCCTTGAACAATTTATTGAAAGACCATAAATAATATTTATAATCGTATCTTAGTTTATTAAGATTGGATAGAAAGTTTTTTCTTAAAAAAATAAAGTAATTTCATCATTACTTAAATTATACATATTTCTTTATAGGTCGATGCATATCATCGAATTCATATATATGTATATGCATAATTACGTATATGCATAATATCGTATACGTTGATGCATCAATTATAATATGTATATGCATAATTTTGTATATGTTTATGCATCAATTATAATATGTTGATGCATCAATTATAATATGTATATGCATAATTTTTTTAATTTTTAAATTAGATAACTAAAATTATAATATGTATATGCATAATTACGTATACGTTGATGCATCAATTATAAATTGTATATGCATAATTTTGTATACGTTGATGCATCAATTATAATATGTATATGCATACTTTTGTATGTGTTTATGCATCAATTATAATGGCATATGCATGATAAAGTATGTTAAATTATACTTATATAACATTAGGAAACTATCACTTATCCTGTAGGATTTTAGAAAATCATATGATAGTATAATTGTAACAACCAAATTTTATTGATGCATCAATAAATTAAATTGAATTAAATGCATTTCAAAAAAATAGTTTTGTATAAACAAGTGAAGAAGTTGCATATACTTTACGCCACTATTTACTAATGCATCAAGAAATTAATACTCATGCATTTTAAAAACTGAATCTATGAAATTTATTTATTCATATGAATAAATAATAATCATAATTAATAAATATTATCTCTTCCAATAATTAGGGATCGTTCCTTTTTAATTAAAGATTTGTTAATAAGTCAGATTAGAATATATTAAGTAGGTTTCCCTTCTAATGATGATTATAATTTCATATATAAAATCTTGTACTAATTTACCCTTTCATAATGAAAAATCAATAGAAAATTAGTATTTTTAAAGTAACTCCAACCATTGATTGAATATAGATCAATGATCTATAATAGTTCTTAATTCTCATTTAAGACTTGGTTCTTATGTGAACCATACCATATATATATATAGTGGTTTCCATGTGAACAACCCTTATCGTGTGAACGTGTGAACACTTTACTTTCAAGGCAAATGTATTGCACTTTCAAGCTAAATATATGCACTTTACGTAAGACAAATGTACTGCACTTTAATTATTGCAATTTAAAATGCAGTATGTTTGCCTTTAAAGTGCAATACATTTGTCTTTAAAGTGCAGTGTTTACACATTCACAAGATAAGAAGTTGTTCACATTTGAACCTCCTCATATATATATATATATATATATATATATGATTGTTGGTCCGGAGACGAAAAGTCAGGTGTAGAGGGGGGGGTGAATACACATCGAGCTGCATTTCTTTTTCTCGGTGAAGGTCAATGAAGCCGATGTTTGCAATCGATGAACAAGTGCCAAGTAAGCCTTCGATCACTGGGGTCAAAGTGAGTCAGCTTCTGAGCTCTTCTACTGACTGATGTCAGTATTACGAAACTCAGTCGGAGACTGTAGTGCGGATAAGTGTTAGGCCCGGAGTCGTCTCTTTTGAAAACGTGTTTTTGCAAGTTAAATCTTTTGGCTGTGCACTTTATAAAATACGTTTTATGCAAACTTATGATTTTCAAGTCAGTTGAATGCAATGCAATAAAACAGTAAATGAACACAAGCGATTTAACGTGGTTCGGATACGCAAGATCCTACGTCCACGGTCCTGAACAAGGCAGGAGAACTTGTTGATTATTCTGAGCAAGCCTCAGCAGGGATACTGTGCACTGGACAGTTCCCTCTAAGTTATAGTCCTTAGCGACTTTACAATCCAAACCTAAGTTTAGAAGGGAGGGAATATTCTCCAACTGAGAAGGAGTTCTTACAACAAGAACAATTCACTAAATGTGAACTCCTTCGGATCTAAGCTATGAATCTAGCAATGAGCTTAGTCTAGAGAAGATAGGGATCAAAGTGCTCTAGAGAGATGAACTACAAGAAGTGTTCTATGAAAACTAGTTCGTCTCTGGATAAGCTTGAAGGTTCTAGAGCGTTGTGAGTTTGAATGATTTCCCTTGATTTCGCGTATATTCCTCCTTTTGAAATCTTCAAATCCTTCTCTATTTATAGTTGTGAGTTGTGACATATGTCCGTTGGAGACGACGATGCCACGTGTCACAAGCGTCCAAAGAAAACGGCCACTATTCAACTTTGTTGCGGCGAGGCGGTTAATGCCGTTCATGAGAGCGAGTTTTCTTGTGTAGAGTAGGTAAGCGTTGTCGGCTTCTCATTGGTCGAGGTTTGTAGTTGGTGAGTGTCGAGTTGACCGTTCAAACTACCTCGTATGTCTTCTCTGAACATTTGAAGGGACTTTAAGTGCTTTGGGTCGCATTTACACGGATACGATTCTCGAAAGTATCGTCTTCTTCGGTGAGTCGTCGACCGATAAAGTGAGCTTCGATAGTCGGTTGGTCGATCGCGAAGGTATACTGCTTGCACCTTTGGTTCTTCTACCGATGACCATCGGCTTGTAGAGAATGCTTCTACCGAGGTCCGGTCACCGATGCGGGATCTTCAACTAAGTTTGATATCAGCTGCTGACGAAGAATGCAAGCGATTACACTGATGACGTGGGGTTCTGAAAAGTATCTTCAGCTGAAGATCAGTTCAACAACTACCCCGTACAGGACTTAGACAAAATAATAATCATTACATCAAGTCTAACCTATACATCAGCTAATCCTATCGACACACTAATCTACTGATATCAGCTCGGTTTTGGGATCTTCAATTCCATAGTACTACAATGATTTTCCCCAATTTCTTTTAACCCTAGAACAGCTGAGTATCAATCTACTGACTCATATCCAACAATGATTAAATTACTTCAAAAGAAAATCTCATAAATACTACCCCTCAAAATACCTCAATAGATTTGAAATAACCAATTAAATAAATTTAAAATAATAACAAAAACTTAAATTTCTCATAATTTCTTCTAAATTTGTCTCTCATAAATCACGTTAATATAGTGTGATTTTAATGGTAATGAATTTCAATTAGGATGCTTTCTAGAATATATATATATATTTAATGAAGAACAAGTCAATTAAATTATTTTCCTCCAATTTTTCACCTTTCATAAAATACCAATATCTCTTTTGATTGAAATAGATATTTTTTTAACAAATTTTATGTTATATTCGTATTTAAACTTACATGAATATGAAATCAATCAAATCAATATAAATTAATTGTAATTATTACGCTGTGAGAAAAATATTTCCATATATAAAATTGAATTTCATTCCAAGTTTTTCTCTTTTCCACCAATAACGTTAATTTGTTGTGATAAGAGAATATCACCGAGTTTCGATTGATTTCTACTGAAATTAATTTAATTGATTATCATAAGATTTTTCTTTAATTACTCTTTGAAGCACAAGCAGAAAATCTAAATTAAACATTTACTAAAAACTCTACTACAATTTTGACAACTCTTATAATAATTTGAACGGAAAAAAGTGCAACACAAATGCCTAATATTTGGTCTCTCATCGAAAAGTTGGATGAATTCAAAGAATCATTTGCAATGAAACTCCGTATGGTACGAGCATGCGAGATAGCTTCTTTCAACAAAAAAGATATATCAAGTATGTAGTGTATTTTTTATGATTCCAAGGTACAGTTAATTGAGCAGTTTTATAATTTAATATTCCTAGAACTCATATTTTAAATTGGCCCATTTAAATGTTTTGAGAAGAGAGAATTGAAGCAACAATATCAAAAAATCTAGTTCGCATTTTCAAACCACAACTTGAAGAATGTCAGATATATGGTGTGAAAAACATCAAAGTAGTGCATGATAGTAGGACACATAAGGTTACAACAAGTACATATCGAATATTGATTAATGAATAAAACCGAGTGTTAAACTCTTGCAAAAAGATTTTTCTGATACACAATATTGCTTCAAGAGCTTTGATGAGGTTCACAAAATAGAAAATATTAACAAAGTCACACTTGTTTAGTAGGTTACAAATATATGATTGTACTTAGAGTTTTAAAATGTTCATGAGAGAATATATATCATCAATTACCATACGATTGCGAGATATCATAGGAGCAAATTGCACGGGGTGGAGATCCGTCCTACACCTAATGGAGCAGTTGCAAAGTATCAATTTTAATTTTAATATTATTAATTTTAGATTTTGTTAAAAAAACTATCAATACATTTCTAATTAATAATGTTGCAATTCATATGTAGGGGGGACATCTTTAAATTGCACTCTCTCGGAAGATTATATTGATAAGTTTTTCAGCTTAATGAAAAACCAAACTTTGAACCCCAACATTTTGATTGTCCAATTTTTTAAACCAACCATTTTCAAATGTTTGCTCAACAAAAATATTTAGGAATTTACACATACTAAACAATGATTTATTATTTATTGCTACTTATTTTTTAATATCTTCTTGACTAAGAAGTTATCAATGTCTCATATGCTACGAAATTGTTATTGAATGTTGAGTTAGATGAAGTTGTTCATTTCAGAAATAGGTAAATTGCCTCCAAAAAGAATATATATACTAAATTGATTTCTATAGAAAATGATTCAAAATGGATTTTTATCTTTTTGAAAAATTTAGACCGAGTTTTCTATTTATATGTTTGCCATAAAGAGTTTATGGATTCTTGTCTATGGTGCAATCAGTTTTCCAAAAATTATTGTATAAGGTAGATCTATGTTTGAACTGTCCATAGCTATATATGCATAACTGAGAAAATATTATAACTTCGTTATTAAGTAATATTTTATATCCTTGCATATTTTTTTAAAGATATTTGCAAATTTTGTGTATTTTTATAGTTAAAACATGTATTGAACCTCTTGGCTAAGATATTGTCTTTCTTTGTACATCATGGTAGAAATTGTTCTTAGATAGGTAAAATTTCAGACGGTCTATAAGCTAAGATGAGTGACATTCTTTTTATCAGACCAACAAAATATTTTAAAAATATAGTGTAATATGTAATCATGTCTATATATTCTACTTAATTTTTGAATAATCATATTAGCATGATTCTCAAAGTTAATATAAACCATCAAATTAAATTATTTTTACATATTAATTTAGTAATCTGAACTATAATATATATATATATATATATATATATATTATTCAAGAAATTACTTTATAACGAATTTATAATATTATTTTTTCGTGCGTAGCATGGGTGCTATTCTAGAGTATATAAAAGGTGAATGTTTCAATTCAAAATCAAAATCAATTTCAATTTCAATTTCAATTCAATTGAACTCAATTGGAATTTCATTAAATTGAGGGGTAAATATATAAGATATATAAGATTATGTCCCTAAATTTATGCTCTATTATGAAATAATTTTAGAATGATTCTCAAATTATGCCCATTAATTGTTAATATTAATATTTTGAAAATATCTCTCAATTTACGACCAATCATGCTAAATTTAATATTTTATAAAATATAATTAAAATCTTATATATATAAAACTCAATGATTTCAATTCCAAATCAATTTTAATTTCAATTCAATTGAACTAAATTGAGATTTCATTAAATTGAGGGGTAAATATATAAGATATTTCAATTCAATTGAACTCAATTGAGATTTCATTAAATTGAGGGGTAAATATGTAACACCCCGAAATTTTACCTATAAATAAATAAATAAATGCATTTGCATTTCATGCATAATGTCATGGGTTTTAGTTCTGTAAGTCGCGCCTTAGAAATTAAAATGAAAATTAAAGCATTTATGTTATTTTTTCGTTAAATCAATTTTGTTATGTAAATTTATTTTTAATTTTGAATGTCTTTGTTTTTATCATATTATGATTTTTTTTATTTAATTATTTAGAAGTCATGTTAGAATTATTAGGCAATAAATATTTTTATTTATTTTGGATTTTCTAAATCAACTAGGATTCATAAAATGATATAATATTTATTATTATATTAAGTTATTAGGAGATAATTTGAAATTATATTTTATGAATAAAATAGATATTATATTTGAGATATACATGTTTTAGGAAAGAAATCTATTTTTATTTATCCAAATCCTAATTTATCTAGGATTGAATGTCTTATATGATAAGTGAATAGAGTAAATTCTATATAAATTATATATGGACGAACATAATTATGGATAAAATATATTTGATACCTTATAGGATTAGGGATCTTTATATAATGATTTCTAGGCCTATAAATACCCCTTTAGTCGCTCATAATATAACATCACATAAACTTTTCGAAAATGCCAAAGATACCTCGCGAATTATTTCAAGAATTATTTACATACCTTCCCGGCATCATATCATTGTGAAATTTTAGGCGAAGCTTCCTAGGTATGTTTAGTATACTTAATAATTTCAAGCATGCTAAGTAATTGTTTAAAATTGTTATTCGTAACCTGTCAGTTTTTGACAGCATGTTCATGAGCTTGATAGGAAAATTTATTTACATATTTTCTTTATGTTATTTTCGGCCATGTTGAATATTAATAGAATATAATACATGTTAGGTCATTCATGTTAAAAATATAGAATTTTTAGGATATGTGTACTATTTATTTGTTAATTTGTTTCTTGATGTGTCCGATTCTATTATGTCAATTCTTTGGTTGTTAAAATGTTTAAGTTTCATGAGAATAGAAATCTGTCCTGCATTTACTTTTTTTTCTGTCGAGATTTTCAGAGCCAAATACACGAGATTATGCTACTTGAAAAATTCCAGATAAATTATAGATATAAACTTTAGGATGTCTTTAAGGTCTCTGTAAATTTTCGTGATTTTTGGACAAGTCCGTATATTTTTAACGAATTTCTACTTTTATGCTGCCGAAAAGTCATGCATCCGGGATAGGGCTTAGAAAAATATTAATATCTTACTCCAAACAAATGTTTTTAACTTGATTCTTTTTTCCTAAATACTCTACACACGTATATATTTGTAAAAATATTTATTTTGTATTTTTAACGTTTTTGAACGAAAGCAGTTTAATACAAATGTCCGGGTAGTCAGTCAGAGCATGCATTTTCGTATTTGGATTTTGGGGAAAACTATTCTGTATTTTCTGAAGTCGTCACTTATCTTTAGAGATTAAAATTTTTACATGATATTTATACGTATGTCTACTAGATGTTTGTTAAATATTAGAATTTTTAAAGTATGTTTAGTCCCTAAAAGGTATAAATAAATGGCAGTAGGTCAGAAACCAAACCTGTTAGCACAGTAGATATTGTTTTGGTTATAACTTTTAGATGAATTATTTTTTTGGTATGAAACCAATTCCGGTATGATTTAGACTCATTAGGGAATCTATATGTAGAATATTAGAATTTTTGGAATGAATTCATGTTCTATGGAATGTTTCTAAAATATGTATTCTGCACGAGTTAGGATAGAACATAGAAACCTAGTTTATAGATATGATATGTTGTAACCTAATAACTATAGGTATTGATATACTTATTTGCATTCCATTTACAAAAAGATTAATTGTTTCATGCATATCACGACATAAAGATTTGAATTTTCATGTTAGGATTGACGCGACGGACTTAATCCATTGATGTACATCATTTCATTCACTTCTTTTGCAAAAAAAGGTTAAGGTGGGGTTTGTTTTTCATTATCCTTATTATACACTATATTGTTTTTCTCATGCGTTATTCAGTACAGGCAGAGCCTTCGGGCAATTCATAGCAGAATAACCTTCGGGTATATCACAACAGTATAACCTTTGGATTAGCCTTCGGGCAAATCATAGCAGAATAACCTTCGGGTATATCACAATAGTATAACCTTCGGGTTAAGCCTCCGGGCTAGCATGTCTAATTTCCCATGTTAGATCCTTTATAGTTTATAATTTGGATAATGTTGACCCCATCGAGTAGTCGTACTCACCCCTTAATATTTTCACCTTTTCATATCAAGGTCCCAGGGTGCTTGAAGTGGCGGATGGTGATGGTCACACATGAAAGAGTCTAAATCACATTTTACCGCATTAATTTAGTTTTTCTCATGAACTATGCATTTATTACTGTATAATTTCGTAAACTAGATGATGCAAATGTTTTTGATTTAAGACTTCCGCTTTTATGAAATGCATTTTTATTATTTTTATAAATCTATTATTTTTTGAAAATTAAATTGAGAAAATTAAATGTTATGCGCGAGGTGACGTCCCCTTAAAAGTTATGAAAATTGGGGCGTTACAAAATATATAAGATATTATGTCCCTCAATTTATGTTCAATCATGAAAATAATTTTAGAATGATTATCAAATTCCGCCCATTAATTGTTAATATTAATATTTTGAAAATATCCCTCAATTTACGCCTAATCATGCTAAATCTAATATTTTATAAAATATAATTAAAAAAATTCAAAGCACAACTTTATAAGATAAATCAATTTCAAATTTATTAATTTTTAAAAGTTTTATGTTGAATAATTGCTCATCAATTTATACATAATGATGTTAAAAAGGTTAATTATATGTTAATAATTTTAAGGAACAATCTTATCTTATCTCTTATATATATAAGACGAATTTTTCAATTGCAAATAAATTTCAATTTCAATTCAATTGAACTCAATTAAAATTTCATTAAATTGAGGGGCAAATGCTTTTGTTGGGTGATGATTCTATGCTTAGCAGTGTTGCATATAGTGGAAAATGATTCTGTCTTCTGTACTTACATATACTCAGTAGCTTTGTGCTCTGAACTAGTCTGAAGAATTGAAAATCCCAAAACCCTATATTAGTTGGTGAACCTTTACCTTGTAATCTATTTTTGTCTCTAAGGTTTCAGACTCAGCAGACACTCTGCTCTCGGTTCGGCATTCGAGAGCTTATCGGCCCTATGCACCTAAGTAGAAGACTCAACAATACTGGACTCAAGGGAGCAAGATACTAAAAGGAGTCAATGTTTTCGAACTCAGCATGAGTAGTTCACTGTACTCAGAGCTGGTCTTCAGTAGAGCCAACTCAGCACAATATTCACTACTGAATCAGAGATCAGACTCAGCAACGGCGACGGATGCTCTTACCGAACCGCCGGATCTTTTGAAAGACAATCGAAGCATAGTCAAATACGAGGAAGAGAGAAGTCGCCCGTTTGCCTCGAAGTCTCATCTGTCTCAACTACGTTCTGAAACTCGGCAAATGACAAGCAGACACCTGTCCTACACCTACTAAAGCTGCAAGTGAACAACTTTCCAGAAAAGGAGGGAAAAGACACTGTTACTCTACTTCAAAAGAGCCGTTAGCTACCCAAAAGAGAGAGACAAAGGATCATTGTCTCCAACGGATCTATCCTAATCTCTTCTCTATAAATAGAGGGATAAATCAAATTTGAAGCTCACGACAACGAACGACACACGGGAAAAATGAGAACTCAAGAACACAGAGCATTCAAACGAGCAAAACCGAAAAGCCTAAGTCTTCTGCAAGAAACTCGAAGAATATATATCCGGCGAAAGACTACATCCTAGCTCTTAGGGAACCAAGCTGAACCGATCAAAACAAGCCTCTAGTATCCAAACGACGTTACACGAACTCAAAGCTATATTCAGCTGTTCGTCGTTCTAGAAGCAACCTTCTCTTCCCTATCCCTCTAACCTAAGCTCAAAAGAACATATCCATAGCTTAGACGAAGGAGTTCATATTTGAACTAATCCTTATTGTAAAAGGACTCCTTCATAGTTGGAGAGTTTCTCAAACACTTTAGTTTGATAACCGTGTAAACTGAGACTTGCTCAGTATAAATTCCAAGACGCGACTTTGTCCAGTGTACAAGCCGACTGAGACTACCTCAGTATAATACATAGCCTCCTGATCTTTCGGGACAGTGGACATAGGATTTTCTTGTCCGAACCACTTTAAATATCTCCGTGTCTCTCGTTTATGTTTTTACTGTTGCATTGATTTTAACTGTTCATACTCGAAACTATCTTTTAAAATCATTCAACTAAGTTTCAGCAAACCTAAAAGATCGCACTAATCTACTCAAACCGTTTTGATTAAAAACGTTTTTCAACTCAACCGAATTGGGCCTACACTATTCCGCACCACCCGAACTCTATCCGCAAGATACCGAATTCGACGCTCGGCGGCCCAGCGGATATCCGGTAGAGTCAGTCACTCTGCCAACACAATTCAGAACAGCTATCTGGTCTGCTGAATTCATTCAGCACGACATCATCCTGAAAAGGAATGTTCGTGTTTAAGTTGAGAAAAATCGGTTTTAGGTGTATTCATCCCCCCCCCTCTACACCTGAACATGCTCTCGGGACCAACAATTGGTATCAGAGCAGGAGTTCTATAAGACTCTTGTTATTTTGAAACTGGTCTACTTGAACGGATCCGAAAAATGTTTTCACTGCATATCACTCTTCATTCATATCATTATATATCATGACTGATATGGCAGGTATAAGGATGGTACCCATGTTCTCAGTGGAGAACTATGGAGTATGGCGGGTCAGAATGGAGGCTCATCTGACCTCCCTCCACGACAGTATGACAAAAATTCTTGAGGAAGAACCTATCGTTCCCATGATCGATAGTGTCATAGCTCAGGATCCAGCAGCCGGAGGAGGAATGGTGATCGGGAAGAAGATTCCCAAGGATAGAAGTCTCTTCACCCCAGAGGAGAAGAAGCTTCATAACTTAGACCTCATTGCCAGAAACGCCATACTGACCACCTTAAGCGATTCTTATCTCGACAGAGTTCAGGAATGCAAGACTGCAAAGGAACTCTGGGATGCTCTAGCGCTACTGAGTCGGGGGACTCGAAGATCAAGGCCAATAAGCTTGCGCTGAACTCCAAAAGCCGGAAAGATTGTCTCTCATGCCCTGTGACACTATTGAAGATCTCAGCGTCAGATTCACAAATCTGATGAATTCTATCAACGGGCTAGGACATACATTCTCCAACCGAGAGATGAATCTCAAAATCTTGAGGGCATTATTAGACGGTCATTGTACTCCTTTTGCTACTCTATTAAGATATTCTGATTTAGATATTATTAGCACTCGACCATATCTTTTCGTAACTTCAAGTGCAGGAATTCGAGTTTGACATCCCTCAAAGGAAGCAATGAGCCAAGGCCGACACTAAAATCGACCATGCCTTCAAAGCATCGTCGGCAAGATCACCGGCGTCGAGCAGGGCTTAACCTTCACTCAACGACATACAAGAAGGAAGTCTAGCTCAAAAGTACGTACTGCTTGCCGTAAAATATCAGAAGGAGAAGGAGCGGCGTAGAAAAGTGACTAAAGCCTACAGAGAATCAAAAGGTAAGTCTGAATATACGCTAAAGCGCACTCCTGACTCGCATACTTCTGAATGCAGGAAAAGGGATGACTCAGCACCATCAAAATATAGTACAGTATCCGCCTTCCCAAAGAACACGATACTACTGCAGTACAGGACTCTGGCGTACATAGTGACCCAGCTACTGACGAGCCAAGCCGGATCTTTTGACCAAGTATCCAGGCCAAAGCTGCAATTGATGATGGCGATATATGATAGAGCCAAAATAAACTGGACGGAGTTCTTTCTCTGAGAATTTATAGCACAAGCTGCCAAATTTGACAAGGCTTCATATAAACTGACCAAGGAAAGCTGCTTTACGGACTGAAGCTATCCGTAATGATCGAGGACTTCTGCAAATCTGAACCGACTACCTTCGCAGACAAGTAGTACTTTAATACGAAGAACGTAAGGTTTCAGAACAGGGCCGCAGCCCTGCAGCAAATCGGGTCAGGTCCCTCAGCTCAGCAGTCTACGCCTCAGAAGACCACACCCTCCAAAAAGCGGTCTCCTCAAGCAAAAATGCCTAAGGCACCGGCGAAACGACTGAAGAAAGCGAGTGTCGTCGTGCCTACTAAAGTAGAGGCAGCAAAGACCAAGCAATCGCTACTTGCACGCCGCAGCGAATGATAGATGAATCAGAGTCTTCTGAAAAGACTCAGTCAGTGGAGAGAGTCGTCTCCACTGAACAAGCAGAAGAAGTGGACCAAGGGATTCTAGCTGAAGAAGTCCAGGGCGGAGAACTTTAAGCCCCGGAAAGCCCCTATGATATCCCTCCACTCAGCAGTCTTCCATCTGCTGAGAAACAGACGTCGCCGATAGACTTGGAAGATTTGGAGACAGCGTCTGAGCAAGAATCTGTCGGGATGAAAGCCTCAGCAATCCAATCTCGAGCATCCCGAGAGATCACAGAGCATATCCCGGAGATCTCTGGCCACCCCGATCTAGTTATCATTGCTAAACAGGCAAGACTTCATATGCTACTGAGGTTCCAGGAGTGACACAACCTTCAACGCCTTATTTTCCATCACTCCTGCGAACAGTTACATGAAGAGGAACTGAGGATCAGGCAGCAGATAGGCTACTCAGAGCCTGTTGATCTCGGGACCCTTGAAGATTTGAGGGCAGCAATGCTGGCCTTGCTGCACGATCGACAACAGGCTTCAGGCTCAGCTCCCTCAGATGGGTCTGACCCCGATGGTCAGGACCCACCCCGTGATTCAGGCCCTGAGAAGCCTGATGAGGGAACTCAATAGGATAAGGATACACCCACACCTACTGAATTACCTCTCGCATCCTTGCTCCCGAGAAGTCGGCGATTGGTACTTGTAACCCGCTCGGCTCTTTACTTGAGTCGGCATTTGAAGTAGCGCCCAGCCCCAAAGGTCGACAATCGAAGTCAGTGACAAAAGCTCTCAGAAGCCAGGGCAATCAGAACCGTGCACTTGCCAAAGCCATCCACAAAGTGTGGAAGCAGACTGCTCAGGCC
The DNA here is from genome assembly GCA_028984105.1 of Lavandula angustifolia. Taxonomy (NCBI): domain Eukaryota; kingdom Viridiplantae; phylum Streptophyta; class Magnoliopsida; order Lamiales; family Lamiaceae; genus Lavandula; species Lavandula angustifolia. Next base: position 13,152,692 of record CM054804.1, on the reverse strand, counting down.
ACAGGCGCAGAGATTCAGAGGCTGAGAACTACACTGTCAGAATCAGCCGCCCCTGACGTCTCCACCATCGTATCTGAAGCGCTGGCAAAGCAGAAAGCTGACTTCGACACTCAGCTAAGACTGATCCAGGAAGGACAGGCCAAGTTACTTGCAGATTTTAAGGCCTCTCAGTCCTCCCATACTGAGTCAGTCACAGCCTATATCTCAGGCCCATGAGCTCAGAATCACTTCTATCCAGAAGGCCATGGAAGATAAGGTTGATGACAAGCTGAAAGAGTTCAAGGCAGCAGCCGATCACTCTCACAAGCACTGCAAAGAAGAGATGAGCAGTGAGAAGAACGAGCTGCACGAGGCACTAACCAAAATCCACACCAAGCTCGATGAATTGTCAGCCTCGTACGCCAGCCTGAACAAAAAGGTATCCGCTCCAACCCCAATTATAATTGCTGATGCCAAAAAGGGGAAAAAGGAGGCCCAGAAGGAAAAGGATACAAAGGTAGAACGGATGGCTAAGCAGACCCCTGCTAAAACTAAGAAATCAACTAAGGGGGAAGCCACTGAACCTACGAGCATTGGTGAGGCCCAGGGTGTCTCAGCTGCAGTCGCAACAGAGACTGGCCCAAGTGGCTCAGGAACCAGGGAACAGGCAACTCAGGCAACCCAAACTCCTTTGGATATAATCAAAGAGGTTGCTGAGTATGGTGACATGGAGGACTCAGAAGAGGAAGAGGCTCCTCTCCCACCTCCAGTAAAAGGCAAAGGAAAGAAGATCCTGAAGCTCCCGACCCCTCCCTCCAAGAAATCTAAACGGTATATCACTAAGGAGGAGGAGGCTCAGATAGCCGCTGATGAAAGATTGGCTAGGCAGATAGCCGAAGCTAAAGCAGCTAACAAGCCAAAAGCAAAGCCTGCTAAAGGAAAAACAAAGACTCCAGCACGCGGCGGAAAGAAACCAACAACTGCTAAGTTGCCTCCTAGAAAGTTGAAAATTGGAGATGAAGAAGACAGAGAAAAGGAGAAGCAACAGCAGAGGTCCACTGAGCAGCAATGCAAATCAAAAGAAAAATCTTCTACGCCTACTGACTCGGAACAAGAGCAATCACACAAGCCTTCTTACACTACTTGCGAAGCTCAAGATAGAGAGATGGAAAAAATATGGGCTCAGCTAGACAGATATTTATACAGAGGAGAAGAGGCAAGACAGATAGAAGCTGCTAGAGAAAGAATTCGTATGGCAGATCTTGAGGCATTAAGGCTGAAAACAGAGAAAGAGGCAAGAGAAATGATCCCGTCTAAGGCTGAAGCAAAATTTCTTCAAGAAGATGAGCCAGCGGACTTTGCTGAGATAATGAAGCTGCAGAAGAACACTTATCGGATGTATGGAGTGCCCCTTCCTGAAGATTCAGCTCAAGAATTCAAGGACAGGATTCGTCATTTCAAGTGATGTTCAGCTTCTTTATTTCTGATATGTTTTTAGTCTAGCAGAGATGTATATGTACTGAATTCCTTATATTTATAAAATATCTCTGTTTGGCTTTGACAATATCTTATTGTCTAAATAAGTCGTGTTTTTTCTTTGCTTAACACTCAGAATCACTAAAGTGATTACTGACTCACACACTCACATTAATTTATTGTCAGTAGTTGTTTTGATTAGATTCTGATAGACTAGTGGTTTTCTTGAAGGGAAATATTGTTAAGTCAGGGTAATATGCCTAGTCTCTATATTCTGACTCCCTACCCTGCTCCCTTCAGTAGTCTAGAACTTGAAGAACAACTCCACCGTTTCTACTTGTAATATTGTAAGGAGCTCATCAATTATATTGCATAGATGTTGTTAGGTTTTGGCATCATCAATTAGGGGGAAATTGTTGGGTGATGATTCTATCCTCAGCAGTGTTGCATATAGTGGGAAATGATTCTGTCTTCTGTACTGACATATACTCAGTAGCTTTGTGCTCTGAACTAGTCTGAAGAATTGAAGATCCCAAAACCCTATATTGGTTGGTGAACCTTTACCTTGTAATCTATTTTTTCTCTGAGGTTTCAGACTCAGCAGACACTCTGCTCTGGTTTAGGCATTCAGTAGCTTATCAGCCTCAGCACCATAATTAGAAGACTCAGCAATACTGGACTCAGCAGGAGCAGTATACTAAAAGGAGTCAGTGGAACTAAACTTAGCAGGAGTAGTTCACTGTACTCAGAGTTGATCTTCAGTAGAGCCAACTCAGCAGAATATTCACTACTAAATCAGAGATCAAACTCAGTAACGGCCATACAGTCTTCTGAACTGTCAGATCTTTTGAAAGACAATCAGCATAGTCAAATACGAGGAAGAGAGAAGTCAGCTTCAGTTTGCCTCGAAGTATGTTCTGTCTCAACTACATTCTGAACCTCGGCAAATGACAAGCAGACACCTGTCTTACACCTACTAAAGGTGCAAGTGAACAACTTTCCAGAAAAGGAGGGAAAGAACACTGTTACTCTACTTCAAAAGAGTCGTTAGCTACCCAAAAGAGAGAGACAAAGGATCATCGTCTCCAACGGATCTATCATAATCTCTTCTCTATAAATAAAGAGATAAATCAAATTTGAAACTCACGACAACGAACGACACACGAGAAAAACGAGAACTCAAGAACACAGAGCATTCAAACGAGCAAAACCGAAAAGCCTAAGTCTTCCGCAAGAAACTCGAAGAATATATCTCCGGTGAAAGACTACATCCTAGCTCTTAGGGAACCAAGTTGAACCGATCAAAACAAGCCTCTAGTATCCAAACGACGTTACACGAACTCAAAGCTATTATTCAGCTGTTCGTCGTTCTAGAAGCAACCTTCTCGTTCCCTATCCCTCTAACCTAAGCTCAAAAGAACATATCCATAGCTTAGACGAAGGAGTTCATATTTGAACTAATCCTTATTGTAAAAGGACTCCTTCATAGTTGGAGAGTTTGTCAAACACTTTAGTTTGATAACCGTGTAAACTGAGACTTGCTCAGTATAAATTCCAAGACGCGACTTTGTCCAGTGTACAAGCCGACTGAGACTACCTCAGTATAATACATAGCCTCCTGATCTTTCGGGACAGTGGACATAGGATTTTCTTGTCCGAACCACTTTAAATATCTCCGTGTCTCTCGTTTATGTTTTTACTGTTGCATTGATTTTAACTGTTCATACTGGAAACTATCTTTTAAAATCATTCAACTAAGTTTCAGCAAACCTAAAAGATCGCACTAATCTCTTGAAACCGTTTGATTAAAAACGTTTTTCAACTCAACCGAATTGGGCCTACACTATTCCGCACCACCGAACTCTATCCGCAAGACACGAATTCGCTCGACGCCGCCGCCTAGCGGATCTCGGTAGAGTCGGCCACTCGCCAACACGATTCGGAACAACTATCCGGTATGCTGAATTCATTCAAGACGACATCATCCTCGAAAAGGACTGTTTCGTGTTTAAGTTGAGAAAATTCGATTTCGGTGTATTCACCCCCCTCTACACCTGAACGTGCTCTCGGGACCAACAGCTTTATTATTTTATTTTCAATGGATCCACATCTACATTAAAAATTCAATTTCAAATCTAATTGCATTTCAATCTAATTAAATTTTCCAAAAATATTTACATTAAATTTCTTTTAAACACTTTAATAAATGAGTTCTTTTTAAATACAATTCAATATAATTCAATAGATAATTCTATATTAATTAATTTTTACGTTATTTATATATATATATTATATAATATTATATATTATAATATATTATTATATATAGGGCATATTACAATTGATAGTTGATTAGGCTAATAAAATTAGATTAAAATATTGGATTAAATTACTTCAAAAAAAATCTCATCAATACTACCGTTAAAATACCTCAATAGATTTAAAATAATCAATTAAATAAATTTAAAGTAATATTAAAAACTAAAATTTCTCATAATTTCTTCTAAATTTATCTCTCATAAATCACGTCAATATAGTGTGATTTTAATGCCAATAAATTTCATTTAGGGTCCATTCCAAAAAAAAAATATATTTAATGAAGATCAAGTCAATTAAATTAATTTCCTCCAATTTCTAGCCGTCCATAAAATACCAATATCTCTTATCATTGAAATATATATTTATTTAACAACTTTTATGTTAAATTCAATTTTGAACTTACATGGATAGATTTCAATTTAATTGGATTCTACTACAATTTTAATCACTTTTTAACTACATATAGATATAAACAGTCCAATTTAAATTCAAACCATATGTTGCATATCAACTTTACTATTTTTTAAAATAACATAAATGAATTTAAATCAAGATTTCATAAGTGCGACAAATCACGGATTTTAATTTTAATTTAATCTTTTTCTTATTTCCAATCCAATTTCTACTCAAATTCAATTTAAATTGTAATTTTAGTCTTTTTTTTAAATTACAAAGATTTAATTAACCTAATTTAATTTAATTAAGCTGGAAGTAAGTTTCATTTATTTAGTAATAAGTAAGCATTTCTCTTTCAATATATGGATACCATAAGATTCTGTTGTCATGAGCCCAACTTGTTCATCTGGTTTGTAATATGATACTATCAGCATGATATTCAATGTTTATATTTATAGAAAATATTTTCTGATTATTCCATATTAGATTATAGTGGTTTATGAAAATATAAATAGTAATATTTTTACGCAGCACTAGAGTTGCACAGACATGCACATAAAACTATTACAATTTCGTGCGTAGCATGGGTGTTGTTCTAATATATATAAAAACCCAAATTAATTTTTTTACGCAAAGCACTAGAGTTGCACGGGACATTCACAAATTAATTTAAATTTAAATTTAATTATATCCAGATTGAGATTTTCTTTAAATTTAGGGGTAAATGTATATATGATTCTTATGATATATATATATATATATATATATATATAAAATTAAAAATCACAAAATTTCAATTTGATTGGATATAATATATAATGTGACATAGGTTGGAATATATATTTTTTTATTTTAATTATATGTTAGGAAATAATTTATTAATAGTGATTTTTTATGAAATAATTTGTTAGTTATTTCAAATCATATTAAATTGTTAATAGTAATATTTTAGGAAAAAACATAGATTCATAAATCATGTTACAATAAAAGAATCAATTTCTAATCTTGTCATTTGTTTAGAATGATTTTTTTTAAATGTAATATTTTGAAAATGTCCCTTATAAATTTACGCTCAATCATGCTAAAATTAATTTCTTAGAAAACATAATTAAAGAAATCCAAAGCACAACTTTGTAAGATCAATCAATTTCAAATCTATTAATTTGTTTAGATGGATTTTTTAATAGTAATACTTTGAATATTTGTTCCTCAATTTATGCATAATGATATTAAAAGGCTTTAATTATGCAAAATTAAAGTTCTACCAATATTGTCAGAAACCTTGTGAATAATATATAATAAGTCATTGTCTAAAATCTCTTATCATGCCATTTGAAAGCTCTTTCAGATATTTGAAGAAAAAAACTAGAATTAAAAAATGTCTAATATTTGACCCATCTTTGAGGAGTTGGATGAGTTCAATGAGTCATTTGCAACGAAATTTCAACTAATCCGTGCATATGAGATCCCTTCATTCAACAAAAATATGTATCAAGTACGGAATGTGTTTTTCACGATGCAAAGGTATGTCTCATTGAGTAGTTGTTTCAGTTTAATATTTCAAGTAGCTCATATTGCCTTGAAATCATATTCAAATGTTTCAGGAGACGATGATTGAAACAACAATACCAAAAAATTTGGTTCGCATGTTCAAACCACAACTTGAGGAGGGTTAGATATATGGTGTAAAAAACTTTAAAGTGGTGCATGATAGTAGGACGCACAAGGTTACCACAAGGGCATATAGGATATTGATCAATGATAAAATTCGAGTGTTTAAACTCTTGCAGAAGGATTTTCTTGACACACAGTATTTGCTTCAAGAGCTTTGATGATGTTCACAAAATAGAAAATATTAACAAAGTCACATCGTTTGGTAGGTTACAAATATATGATTGTGCTTATAGTTTTAGGATATGCATGACAAAATATATATAATCAACTACCATATGCTTGCAAATATCATAGGAGCGGTTGCACATGTTAACAATGTGGAGATTGTACTACACCTAATGGACCAGAAAGAGGCTACTCAATATCAAACTTGAAGATACAAAGTATCAATCTTAATTTTCATATTAACAATTTTTAATTATGTAGAATTTTTTTTAATTCTATCAATATATTTCTCATTAAAATGTTGTAATTTATATGTAGGGGGACATCTTTAACTTGCATTCTTTGGGAAGAATATGTTGATAAGTTTTTCAGGTTAATGGAAAACAAAATTTGAATCCCAACATTTTGATTGTCCAATTTTGTAAACTAACCATTTTAAAAGGTTTGTACAATGAGAAAATTTTGGAATTTACGCAAACTATATAATGATTTATTTAATTATTTATTGTTATTTATTTTTTATTATCTAGGTTACAGAAATTTACCAATGTCTTCTATGCTACGAAGTGAGTTAGATGAAGTTGCTCATTTCAGAAATAGGTAAATTGCCTCCAGAAAGACTATATACTTAACTGATTTCTCTAGAAAATGGTTCAAAATGGATTTTTGTCTTTTTTTAAAGGTTTGTCGACAGATTTGGCGTTGATGCTAAGTGTAGTACGGTATCGCAAATAACTATAGAAGAATTAGATGATGATTGAAGACATGTTTGATGATGATGAGGTTCAATTCTTACAAACAATGCATATACTTAACTCTAAATACCGTAATGTTACATTTTGTATTTTTTGTTCCAGTCACAATATTCTTATATTATTGCAACAATTGACTTTGTGGATTTTGAGGATGGTTGGAATTATATAGCTTGCAAAAAATGTAATAAAAAGATGGATAAAGTAGATAAGCAATTTTATTGCATGAATTGCAATGACTACAATTGCATAACAACTTTGAGGTAATAATATGAAAGTTAAAATATTGGTTACTACTAATAATGATATTGTTGCTCACACATATAATATTTACTTTTTTTTATCTTATCCCATTTTCTTTTTTGGGTTGTTTCATAAATCTTGTCCCATTTTTTTAAAAAGTCAAAATCGTGTGGCTAAGAATTACCCACAATTTTAGTAACCCACAAATCTAGACACAATCAATAACTCTCCTAAATAACCATACTGAAAAGAAAGGGGACAAGATCTATGGGACGGAGGGAGTAACATTTTATATCCTTGGCATTTTTTTTTTTCAAAAATATTTGCAAAATTTGTGTAGTTTTATATCTAAAATACGTATTGAACCTCTTGGCTAATATATTGTCTTTCTTTGTACATCATGGTTGAAATTGTTCTTAGATAGTTCTTTTAAACAATTAACAAAAAACTGTCAAGGATTTAAAAAGTCAATTTTTCAGATGGTCTATAAGTATATTCTGTAATCTTGGGATTTTATTTCTTTTTCTAGATTTCTTTTTCACATGGATCATTGTAAGTTTATCTAATATTTGTACTAAAATCACATTGGGAAGTTGGAAGCAATGAATAGTTTTCTCATATGTTAGTGTTACATAAATTCACATTAGTATATTTATGCATTACACTTTTCCAATTACGAATATTTTTACCCAATGAGTAGGGACAAAAATTGTAGAGTTTGACTTCCGAATCTCTCAAAGTAATAAAAAATAAATAGATAATCTTGTCGAATGCAGGATGAATGATCTTTTTTTTATCAGAGCAATAAGATATTTTAAAAATATAATGTAATATGTATTTATGTGTGTATATTCTACTTAATTCATATGAGCATGATTTTCAAAGTTAACAAACCATCAAATTAATTTTTCATACATAATATACTACTCCCTCCGTCCCATCGAAAGTGGTATGCTTTCCTTTTTAAGTCATCCCATAGAAAGTGTCATATTTCTAAAAAAAGTAAAGAATGTGTTGTCGATAATTAACAAGATAAAAGTCAAATAATATACACCACACAATATAAATTTCTTAATCTCCGTACCACATAGAAAGAAGACTTTCTATGGAACGGAAGGAGTACATGATATAATATATTTATACATATATATATTACTTAAGAAAATATTACTTTATAATGAAATTATAATATATTTTCATGCATAGCACGGGTGCTGTCCTAGTATATATAAAAACCGAATGCTTTCAATTTCAAATCAATTTTAATTTCAATTCAATTGAACTCAATTGGAATTTCATTAAATTGAGGGGTAAATATATAAGATATATAAGATTATGTCCTTCAATTTATGCTCAATTATGAAATAATTTTAGAATGATTATCAAATTATGCTCATTAATTGTTAATATTAATATTTTGAAAAAATCACTCAATTTACGCTCAATCATGCTAAATCTAATATTTTATAAAATATAATTAAAATCTTATCTTATCTTATATACATAAAAAGCGAATGTTTCAATTGCAATTGATTGCAATTCAATTTCAAATCTCAATTCCTTAATGTTACTGAATTTTCATTAGATGCTTTCCAAAATCACGTTAATAAAAATAAATTTATCACTCAGAAATTACGTTAATATAGTGTGTTTTTAATGCCAATGAATTTCAATTAGGATGCTTCAAAAAAAATAATGAAGATCAAGTAAATTAAATTGATTTCCTCCAATTTTCTACAATACTAAAAACTAAAATTTCTCATTATTTCTTTTAATATAGTATGATTTTAATGACAATGAATTTCTTAGAATGCTTTCCAAAATCACGTTAATATATTCAAAGAGTATTATGATGATTTTAAAGATATGTTTCATTAATCAAACTATAAAAGAAAAAAGAACCAATTATACAAGACAAAGAATACTATCAACAAATGATAATATTGAATACACCATCTTAATCTATGGAGAAATTTTAGTGAATTAGAGTTATTTCCAAACCCATCCAAATAAAGATTTTCATATTCTCACAATAAAATGGACATACTCAATTATGCAGTCAACAAAATATTAACTCATAATTCTAAAACAAAGACATACTCAACATCAAAACAACACCATCATTGTCTAAATTATCATTACATTCAAAAAACTATCAGGTATATCCTATTTTTTATTATTTTATTATAACACATTTTTCATAAATTTTGCAGGAACATATAGTTTATGGATAAACTCAAAAACTAAAAGATGCTAGAAAGATATATTCAAAGAAACGTGTATGTGCTGAAGGTATTTATCTAATTTATATATTTGAATATAATTCTGCGACTCTTATACTATCAGTTATAACATTGTGACGAATAAAAAGTCGTATTTCATATAACTAGACTTCAAATAAATTCCAGAAAAACTTCAAGAGAAGTAACCTAGAAAAAAAAAGCAAATATCCATTTTTTTGCACACAGACATCCTGATTCGTCTAATTCACAAATATATTATACTAAGAACAATTGATTTATCAACAATAGATAATTACCTTGTGTTTTACAAATTCAATCTATTAACGTCTTCTTACAATTGGTCGACAAGCAAGCCTACGAAATAAAGGCTATTAGTGCTATTTCGCCTCTCCGAAACTCCAGGTCATGCCGACCCCTCCTCCACCGTCATCCCTCCTGGCGACGTCATCTCGATCGCTTCATTGCTGCTGAGAAAACCCAGTACGCCACCCACTCGCCTCCTCAACTTAATTAGTCCATTTTAAGAAGTTTGAAATTTCAGATCAGCCATTACCCATCAGGCGAGGATAATTCCTTTGGAAGATAATTTCTTCAAAATTCTCGATGAAAGATGAAGAAAGAAACAAGTATCACGCCAAGGAAGAGGAGGAAATGAGAGAAGTGAGAATTAAAAGAGGAGAGAGAAAAATCGATTTTCATATTTAGAGAGAAGAGGGGGATTAAAGGAGAAATAAAAATTAACAGAAAATGAAAAATAGTTCAATTTTATTTCTTTTTAATAATATAACTCAATTTTAATATTATATGTTTTAATATTTTTTTGTAAAAGTTGTGAAACTAATACACATGTTATGCAGATTAGTTTTTCTCACCACAATTCATACTTCAAACCTTTAAATTATTATTTATTTTCTTTAATAAACAACTCAGGATGAGAACTGACCTTGCCTTTCTTATGAGTCGTTTTGCATATTGAGAATAATCAAAATTGTGACGTAATATATAAAAAAATAAATTTTATGTGCGACGTATTAATAGTTTATTTTATATAAGAAAGTGGAACTAGTTCCGTCATCGTAGTCGATAGTCAATCAAAAAGAAGTAAATCAATCAAGACACCCAAATACTGAAGTTATGAGAGATGATTCCCTATAAATTGATTTGCAAGATGTTGCAATTGTGGCTCAGAAATACAAACACATCAAAAATTCATGGTTAGTTTGATATTTCTTCTCTTATACGGTATTTATAGTTAATTATATATGTGTTTTAATTGTAAAAATAGCATACATAAAATATAAATTTTAAATCTATATGTTAGTATTAAATTAGATAAAAAATATTTATTCCAAGTATTTCACTTACACCATCTGATCCAAGATTGCTTTTCAAATTTCAAAGACGACATTTTTTCGGTTATTGTCTCCTATGCAATGACTATTAATAAAAGTCAAGGATAATCATTAAAATATATTATTTTGATATTGAAGAAACCTATGGTTACTCATGGTCAGTTGTATGTGGCAGCATCGCGTGTTACAAATCGAGTTGGATTGAAGATCTTGGTATGTGATGATGAAATTGTTGACTCAACATCCACGAGAAATGTTGTCTATAAAGAAGTCTATGAAAATTTATAGAAAATACACTCTCATTCATGAGATTTAAGTCTTTCTAGATTTAGTGGCAATTATCAAAACATATGAACCACAAAATAAGTTTAATGACAATTGCCCAAATTTTGAAACATGTAGGTTATTCAATTACACAAATATTATGCCGTATGAATAGGTTAATCATCTAAAATTTGGAAGACAAAGATTAACTAACATTTACATATCATTAAATAATAGTAATCCTAATAAAATAAAAATATTTTTCATGCGTAGCACGGGTGAAGTACTAGTTTATTTTCAGTATACACATATTTTTTCATTTCACACATTAATTAAAGGAGCGTTTGGTTCACAACCTGAAATTGGGTTTAGATTCAAGATCATTTCTTCAAGTTTGAAATGAGCTGATTCATTTCAATACAACCATTTAGTTTGAATCTTTAGGTTTAGAATCATTATTATATTTGATGTTTGGTACTTTAGTTCTTTGGGAGAAATTTCGTAAATTTTTATTTTACTATTAACTTATGAAATATAAAAAATCAATATTAATTCTATTAAATAATTAATATTATTAATTTTACATAAATCATAAATAAAAATTATATAGTATAAAATATTTTATAAATAAAAATTATAAATGTGAATTATATTTATATGACAAATATAATTTATTTTAATATTAATTTATAAGTTATATTATATAAAACATAAAATAAAAATTGTAATTATAAATTTTGTAATTATTTTAATATAATGTATTTTATATTATATTATATAATTTATACTCTCTCCGTCCCACCGAACTTGTCTTGTATTCGTTTTTGGGTTGTCCCATCGAACTAGTCATGTTTCTAAATAAGGAAGTAGGCCCCAAACCTTTATCAATTCAAATCAACTCAAAATATTTATAATTGAATGGATCACACACATCTACCTCACACACCAATTTTAAATAATTAATTAATCACATTGGTCTCGCACCTTTATCAACCTACACCTACTTTCCTAAATAACCGCGCAAAAAAGAAACAAGACAAGTTCGGTGAGACGGAGGGAGTATTTTATTATTATAATATAAATTATAAATATAATTTTCATTTTTAAAACAATTTATATATCAAGTAAGAATGGGATGTGGGACATATGAAATTTTTAAAGGAATTAGATTTGGATTTGGAATGAAACCCATCAATTATTTGAGATTTGTTCATTTATAATTTTAGATATCATTTCAAGATTTTAATTCTCATACCCCTTATCCAAATATTAAATAACGAATTTATACCGATACACAATTCCAAAATCCTGCAACCAAACCTTCTCCATCCTAGCTAGCAATTGATTTATTTTTCTTATTATAGAAATATGTGGTACGGTAAAGTTAAAAAATACTGCAACTTAAACTAAAAAGTCAAAACTAATGAAAAAGGGACAAATTTTCAAAATTAAACCCAAGAAATGAGAGACTTTGACTTTTCTATATATAAGATATACAAGTAGAAATTCCAGTAAGAATATCAAATACTTCAAAATACATATTTTCTTCCCATAATACCCCGTGAAATTCACCAGTCTCCTACACCATAAAAAACCATAAACTTCTTCTCCTACTTCAATCTTCACGCCTCTCCCACCACGTCGACAATATCGCGAATTCATCCCGCTTATACCCTCCCCTTCCTCAAAAACCCCTCCATACCTACCACCTCCTTCCCACCGCCTACCGCCACAATCGTTGACCCCCCCCGCCCAACCGCCACCCCCATCGACCAACTATTCTTCCCTTCTCCCCCAAATTGGTACAAAAGCAAAATCAAAATTTGACGGTCGAAGACGACCTGCATTCAACCACCGATTTTGTCCTCAGATCAACCCACCATCACAATCGGCGGATAAATAAGAAATACATACTTACGTAGCTAGATGTACACTTCCTTACTATATTTTGTTTCTTCTCTTTTCTTTACCTTTTTGGTACAATTGGAGTGCTTATTAACACCTCTAAACCAAATTGTGCGCGCCTCATCAATTGCAAATAAATAGTGTCTTCATTGTTTATTTGGAGCTTAAGATGCATATGATACCCCAAATAATTATACTGGTTGTCTTGTGTGTGATTGTGATGATGTATGAATTTTGGCTTTAGAAATAACAATCAATCAATATGTGCAAATTAGAAATTATAATCCTCCTCAATGTTTTCTTTTGTCCTGTATATATATATATGAATGTTTGGTGGTAGTTTACTTTCATTTTTTCATTATCGAGTTCAGTTAATATACAACTTGATATAAATATATATTCACGGTTGACGGTTTTGGTTCTAGTTTCAAAAACACTTAAATATAAAAAAATATTTTTTTTCTTTTTCTTTATGAATTTCTTCTAACTATTTCAAATATTCAAACAGTGTAAGTATGAAATTGTCAGTTTCCATTGGAAATCTTTAGAATACTATGTATGGGTTGTTTTATATAATGTGACCTTATTGTATATCATAAGCATATCTTGTTGTACTTATATATGAACTTTTCTATATAAAAATTGTCTGACTTGTACCTACAAGTTAACAACATAAGGAGTATGTAAAATTTGGAAAGTGATATGCCTTCAATTTGGATCCATATAAAACAAATATTTAATGTGTATATCAAATTTTCCAGAATATCTTTTTTCTCAACATCTAGCAGTCAAATAATATGACGAAATTATGCTCAAGAGCTAACAACAAAACTAAATCTTGTGCTGTATTACTTACATTGATGTAGTATATCAGGTTTTCAAGGGAAGTTACCTTTTTCCAAGTTTTTGTGTGAGGTTTTTCCATTGGTAGGCTTCAATTGAAAGCAGAGAAAAAGACATCGTTTCACTATGGCGATAAGCAAAGGCAAATTGACAAACATAGTCCTCAAACTTCGCGTTTTTGTGAATTTTGTCCTTAAACAATTTTTTTTTTTGACCCTCAACTCCTTATTTTTGCGATTGTCCTCAAACTTATTTTTTTTAATTTTTTCACCCTAAACTCCTTTTTTTTGCGATTTTAGTCCATAAACTCCTTGTTTTTGCGATTTTAGTCCTATCGTTAGATTTTCCGTCAATTTAACTGTCAATTCAAAAAAATGAAAAAAAATGAAAAATTGAAAGGGCAAAATCGGAATTTTTATTTACATGGACCAAAATAGCAAATAAAGAATAATTTGGGACTCATTTAGCAAAATAAAATAGTTTAAGGACTGATTTCAAAAAATTTAGACAAATAAGCTAATTGATTCGTATCGACGAGATTTTGCGTTAAATTTTTTATTTTTCATATAACTTTATTACTTCATATCAAATATAAGCTAACCAAGATTTCATACTAATATAAACAACATTTAATTCGAAATGCAAAATATATACTGTGAATTAATCATTAAAAAATAAAGTTATTATCACCCAAATATTTTTAATTTAAAATAACAATTTAGAGTATAATATTTACTTCAAAATATTTCTTGAATAATAGAATACGAGGAAAATATGTATCAGTTCGTAAATTACAGAAAATATTAGTTTTATTTGCAAATACTATAATAAGCCAAAATATTGGGTGATAATAACTTTGTTCGTAAATTAGTTTTAGTTCGTATTCTAGTTTTTTTGAAGTAAATATTATGCGCTAAATGGTTATTTTGAAGTAAAAATATTGGGTGATAATAACTTTATTTTTTAATGATTAATTCACAGTATATATTTTGCATTTCGAATTAAATGTTGTTCATATTAGTACGAAATCTTGGTTAGCTTATATTTGATACGAAGCAAAAAAGTTATATGAAAAATCGAAAATTTAACGCAAAATCTCGTCGATACGAATCAATTAGCTTATTTGTCTAAATTTTTTGAAATCAATCCTTAAACTATTTTATTTTGTTAAATAGGTCCCAAATCATTCTTTATTTGCTATTTTGGTCCATGTAAATAAAAATTTCGATTTTGCCCTTTCAATTTTTCATTTTTTAATTTTTTTTTTGAATTAACGGTTAAATTGACGGAAAATCTAACGACATGACTAAAATCGCAAAAACAAGGAGTTTAAGGACTAAAATCGCAAAAATAAGGAGTTTAGGGTGAAAAAAAAATAATAATAAGTCTGAGGACAAAATTCGCAAAAACAAGGAGTTGAGGGTCAAAAAAAACAAAAAAATTGTTTGAGGACAAAATTCACAAAAACGTAAAGTTTGAGGACTATTTTTGCCAATTTGCCATAAGCAAATCCTACTCCATTCCTAAAAGCTACAAATCCTAACAATTTAGTAGACAAAGTATTGGGTTGTGAATTTGCATTTTGCATATGATATATAAAAACAACTGAAGCCGATACACTTTGTAAGAAGTTGGACGAAATGCGATAAACAAATACCGTTTACTATCAAGATCTAAAATAAAATATAAGAGCATTTTAACTACCACTAGAGAATAAGTACATTAAGATAAATAAAATTTTCAACAAAATTAAAGTTATTTATTAATCATATCACATTAAACAAAAAAAGGTAATTAGCAGTGCATACTATAGCAGGGAAGCATAGAGTAACCACCAAGTACATAAATATAAAAAACTTTTGCACAAAATTAATGTTATTTACTAATGAAACCACATAAAGCAAACAAAATAATTAACTGTGCATGATATAGCAGTGAAGTTATTGAGCAACAATTATGTGAAGGCCTACGTACGTTCAAGAGGAAACAACTGGAAGCCAGTTATCCAGCAAGGAGCTGACTATAGGAAAAGAACAACCTATGGACTTGTGCATTTTTTGTTGAATTTGTTGGAATCCTCAAGAAGAGTATAGGAATTTTCTGATATGAAGGAGTCATCTGTAGCTGAAGTTGTATAGTTCGTTCCCGTGGTCTGTATAAAGAAAAATGAGTTAAGCACGTAAAACAACAAGTAGCATAAAAGAAAATTGTAAGAATCCGTGTAATATTACGAGCAACATTTTCGTATAAGTGACTCGATATCGATCACCGGGGCTGTCTGTTCATTCCATTCGTCATCATCACCATGGCAGTCACTATCAATATATTTGTAGAATTTCTTCTCCGGCCTTTCTCGGGCAATTTGACTCCTGGATTCAAGTTGTATGAATTATTTTGAGATCAATGTGCATACTACATCGATGTTCTTATTAGTTAAGTCGATAGTTAATTGTACCTTTGTTTGAAGTACGGTCTCATAGCAGCCAAGCGAAATATTTCACCGTAAACTATATATATTCCGCGTTTTGCAATTTGTTTTTCAGCCTGAGAGGATAGGAATGTGCTCATGATAGAGCGACATATAGTTGTCCATGTGAAAAAATTGGTTGTCTTAAATATATAAAGTTTGTCCTTGAGCTTTGTTAATTGTCATTGAGAAGCACTAGTGAAGAAGAAGAAGAAGCATATATTTCATACTAATGTACATCGAATTACTTTAGAGGAACTAAGATCAAAAGTTACTGCTGCTCAAATAAACCCCAAACAAGAACTGGATGTGGTGCAATAATATCTTTTAATTGTGAGAATAGTACCAAATGGAATATCTCCAAATTTGTGAGCGAGCATTGACTTTGCCCGACGCAGTAACATCGCTACATGTCAATCAGACTATTACGAATCATGATGTTCGCCTACAAAGTCTTTGGTGTGAATTGGTTTCCTTATTTTTTCTTTTAAAACTACTCAAGATAAAAGACGTTGAACTACATATATAAATTTTAACCTTATCCCAATTATTGTTCTGTCTGCAACTTACTATGCTTGTTGTTCTTCTAGAGTTGCTGGTATGGTGATTGTTGGTCCCGAGTGTACGGTCAGGTGTAGAGGGGGGGGGTGAATACACCTGATTCGATTTCTCAATTTCGAACTTGAACATTCCTATTCAGGATGGTGTCCGTCAAAAGCAGTTCAGCCAGACTGCACAACCGTTTCCGAATCGAGTAAAAGGCTAAAAAAGAGTACCGACTCATCGAGATCCGCTAACCGACTAGGTCGAATTCGGTATCGTTCGGTGAGAGTTCGGTGTGCGCGGAATTGTGTAGGCCCAAATCAATTTTTGTGAGAAAACGTTGTCTCGGTTCGGTAGATATAGAGTTCGAGTATGCTTGAGACAGTTGATTGATTTAAATATGATGTTCGGTATGAATAGTAAAATCAATGCAACAGCTTAAGAAAGCGAGAAGAGACACAGGATTTTTAAAGTGGTTCGGATATCGCTCAAATCCTACGTCCACTGTCCCGAATGATCGGGAGGCTATTTATTATCCCGAGTTAGTCTCGGTCGGCTTGCACATCGGGCAAAGCCGCGTCTTAGTTTTTATATCGATCCAAGTCTCAGTTTACAACACTATCAAACTTAAAGCGTTTGACAAACTTCTCCAACAGTGAAGGAGTCCTTATACAATAAGGATTGGGTTCAGATGTGAACTCCTTCGTCTAAGCTATGGATATAACAAGTGAGCTTAGGGTTAGAGGGACAAGGAACGAGAATGTAGCTATCTAGAGCGACGAACAGCTGAGGATTTAGCTATAGGTTCGTGTCAATCGCTTGGATACTAGAAGCTTATGTTGGTTCAGCTTGGTTCCTTTTGAGCTGGATGTAGTCTTTCGCCGGAGATAACTCGGTTGTTTCTTGCGGAAGACTTAGTCGTTAATTTTGCTCGTTTGAATGCTTTCTCGTGTTCTAGGCGCGCATTCTCTTCTAAATCTTGAATGATCCCTCTATTTATAGAGCAGAGATTGAAATAGATCCGTTGGAGACGATCTTCTTCTCTCTCTCTCTTTTTGGTAGCAAACGGCTCTTTTGGTGTAGGTAACAGTGTACTTTCCCACCTTTTTAGGTAAAAGGTTGACTGCAGCTTTAGCAGGTGAGAAGACACGTGTATGCTTGTCATTCGTTGAGGTGGATGTAGTGGTTGAGACAGCACAAACTTCGAGATAGACTGAAGCTGACTTCTCTCTTCCTCGTACATGACTGCTGATTGTCTTTCAAAAGATTCTCGACGAGTCCCGAAGACTATCTCGCCGTTGCTGAGTCCGACCTCGTATTCGTAGATAGATAGGCTGAAGATAAGTCTATCGATGATCAGCCCCGAGTCCAAAGTGAACTACTCCTCGCCGAGTTCGGTTCGGTCGACTCTCTCGGATATCTTGCTCTCGCTGAGTCCAAGATCACCGAGTCTTCCGAACCGGTGCGAGGCAAATAAGCTGCCGAGCGCCTTGACTAGAGCAGAGTGTCTACCGAGTCCGAAACCTCGTGAGACAAATACAAATACAAAGGAATGGTTCACCAATCAGATAGGGTTTTGGGATCTTCAAATCTTCTCAACAGTTCAGAGCACGAGGCTACTGAGCGTGATTTAGTATGGAAGATAAGAGTCATCTCCCACAAGTATGATCATGCTGAGGATTGAATCATCACCCAACAATTTCCCCCTATTTGATGATGCCAAAACCTATCATCTATGTCCTATCAACTATGCTAAACACTAACTTACTCAGGAACAGAGCTCCTTATAAATATTACAAGTAGAATCAGTGGAGTTGTCTGGTAAGTGCTAGACTACTGAGGGAGACAGGGCAGAACAATTTTCCCTTTTACAATAATTCCCCCAAGCAACAATTTCCCTTAAGAGAAATAATAACTCTCCGAAAGTCTAGTCTATCAGAGATCTAACCGAGCAAAAACTGACAAGTAAATAAACAGGATGTGTGTGTCAGTAATCACTTCAGTGATTCTGAGTGTTAAAACATAAAGCAAACACGGCTATTTAGACAACAAGTAGTTGTCAGAGCCAAAAGAAGATTTGTATATATATAATACACAGTTCAGTACATTACAAATCTTGCTAAGCTAAAAGAGGAACTAAGAGGGAGAACCCTTAAACTGCTGAATCCTATTCATGAAACCTTGGGATTTATCTTCAGGCAGTGGAACTCCATACATTCTGAACGTGTTCTTCCTCAGCTTCAGATATTCGGCGAAGTCTCGTTTGGATCATCTTGTTCTAGTCCTCTCGTTCAACGCAAAGATTCTTCACTTCTTGTTCAATCATTCCGAGATGTACTGAGTCGTCTTGTCTTCTGGGTGGAGGAATGATCCTTGCTTCAGGAACTCTGACTACTACCCCTTCAGTTACTGCTCTGTGCATATATGGGTAAAGATCAGGTTCAGTAATGGTCATCCACTCGACATAGGCATCAGCCTTAGACATTTCAGGCCAGAATTGCCAGAAATAATTTCTCTTGATAAACTCTATCTTGGCCGATTCCCATCTCTCGATTGAACTTGAATAGGCATCCATTCGTCTGATCTTGGCCATCTATGTGTTTTCGGATCGTTTGGCTTCTTGAACATTCCGTATCGATAAGGAATGTCGCTTTCGAAGGAATTCTCGGCTGGCCTCTTGTTCGACGCTTCCCCGAGTGCCTCAAGGTCCGCCAAATGTATCCTCTCGTCTGGCGGCCTCTATCTGTCTGGCTTCCTCTCCTCTGTAGAGATATCTATCCATCTGAGCAAAGATGTCTTCAATTTCTGCATCCTGCTCTTGAGGCTTCTGAGGAGCTTGTTCTGATTCAGCAGGGGTACTAGATCTAGATTTGGATGTATCCTGCCGTTCAGTATTCTTCTGCTGCTGCTCCTTTTCTTTTTCTCTCGTCCTCTTCATCTCGTTATGATGAGCTTTCTCGGAGGCGCCTAGCGGTTCTCTTTCCTCCTCTCGGGCCGGGGCTTTAGTCTTTCCTTTGGCGTGCTTAGACTTTGGCTTGTTAGCCGCTTCGGCCTCTCGCAATCTCTCCGGCCGCCTTCTCATCCGCAGCTATTTGGGCTTCCTCCTCGCCAGATATGTATCTTAATCTCTTTCTTCGGAGGGGTTGGAATGTTAAGCTTTTGTTTGCCCTTGCCTTCTTGAACCGGGTGGTGGAAGAGGAGCCTCTTCTTCTTCTTCCGAGTCCTCCACCGCTTTGTTCGGCGTACTCAAGCAACCTCCTTAATGATATCTTTGGGAGTTTGGGTTGCTCGAGTAGTCACCGGGGTCCTGAGCCACTTGGGCCGGTTTCCATGTGCTCGCAGCTGAAACACCCCGGGCCTCACCCTTCCGAGATCGAGTCCGGGATGACTTCAGTGTAGCTTCCCCCTTAGACTTTGGACTTTTGGTGAGGGTCGCCTTCCCAAGACTCTTCTTTCCTTCCCTTTTTCCTTCACTTTCCCCCTTTTTGGCATCATCACCGATCACCGGGGTAGGGACTAGGATTGACTTCTTCGGACTTTTGTAGGAGGTTGACAACTCATCAAGACGATCGTGGAGCTTAGTCGAGCCTCATGCAACTCGTTCCTCTCCATGGTAAGGTGTTCCTTGTACTTGCTTGTGAGAGAGGTCACCGCTTCCTTGAAGTCTTTCAGCTTTTCGGTGATCTTGTCTTCCAAGGCCGATTGGATATTTTCAAGTCTCCGTTCGGTGGCCTCGGATTGTTCGGTGATAGCTTCAGGATGAGCCAATTTAGAAGCCAAAAATTCATCAAGTAGCTTGGCTTGGCTCTCTCGAAAGATCTTTAGCCGAGCTTCGAATTTGACTTGTCTTGAGCCAACGCTTCGAAATAAGCGCGGAAAAATCGGGGCGGCCGATGAAGAGACAGAAGACTTCAGCCCACGAAGTTCTTTAGACGTGGCTTGAGCGAAGCTGCTTCCATGTCCTATGGATAGCCTTCGCAAGATCTCGATTCTTGATCCCTTGGGCGCTTAAGGCTTTTGCCACCGATCGAGATCTCTTTGCGGTCCGGGCCGGGCGCCGCTTCGAAGGTCGATCGCGCAGCAAGAGCCGAGCGGGCTCGCCGAGGACGAAGCACCAGCCTTGGACTTCTCGGGACCAAGGATACCGAGTGGTGGAGCAGCTTTCGGATATGGGTATCCTTGTCATGTGGATGTCCCTCATCGAGGCTTTCCAGGGCTCGAATCACCGGGTAGGTCGTCGTGGTCCGACCCATCCGAGGGTGCTTGGGCCGGAGGCGTGCTTGCCGATCATGAATCATGGCCGCATTGCGGCCCTCGGATTGTCCATTGAGCCGGGGTCTTCGGGCTCGAATAGCCTATCTCCTCTCTCGGTCTCAATTCCTCTTCATGCAGTGCGCCGACAGGAGTAGTGTAGGACAAGGCGTCGTAGACGAGGCCACTCCCGATGTCGCAAGCAACATGTGGAGCCTTGCTGTTTTGGCGATGAGCAACAAGTCCGAGTAGTCGGCAAGCTCCGGAACTAGTTGTAGAATTTCTCGGGATGCTCGGATATAATCACCGAAGCTTCCATCCCGATTGATTCACCTTCGATGCGGTCTCGTACTCCAAGTCTATGTGTGAAGTCTCGCTCTTCGGTTGGAGGGACCGAGCCGAGTGGAGGGACGAAAAGGGGGGGCGTCTAGGCGCCGAATATCTGCGCTCCGAGCCGCGGAAGCATCCCCTTGGTCCCTTTCGGTGAAACAATCTTTTCCATCGACCGAGTCTTCTCGTAAGACTCGGACTCATCAACCAGCTGCATGGGCTGAGTAGTCTTCTCAGGAGCCTGTTCAGCAGGCACTTGTGGAACCTCCTCAGTAGCTGGCACCTCAACGGCTTTCTTCAGTTTCTTTGTCGGTGCCTTAGGAGTTTTAGCGGGAGGAGTTCTTTTCTTTATAGGCGTAGCCTGCTGAGACTTTGATTTTGGAGAGGCTACTGAGGGTCCTGACCCTATCTGCTGAAGCGCTGCTGTCTTGTTGTGAAATCTGACCTTCTTCACATTGAAGTACTCCTTGTCACTGTAGGTGATAGGCTCAGATCCACATAAATCTTCGATCATGATGGACGGCTTTGAGTCCATACAGCAATTTGCCCTTTGCGCTCAAAGGCATGTTCGATGCTTTGTCGAACTTAGCGGCTCGAGCCATGAATTCTCGGAGAAAGAACTCCGTCCAATTTATCCGGGCTCGGCCGTATATGGCCATCATCATCCGAATCTTAGGCCTCGACACTCGGTCAAACGACCACCTTGGCTTGTCGTGGGCTGCGTCACTATATGGGCAAGTGCCCCGAACCGAGGCAACATGTTTGTTCTTCGGAAAAGCACTCCCGAATGTATTGGGCTTTCCACGTAAGACGGTAAGATATTCATCAACTCGGTCGTCTCTCGTACCCGATCGTACTTATCCCTTCGGAGGGTAGATCAAAACTCCGCTTCAAGGCATCCTTGATGGACATCTGCTTCAGCTCCGTAGTGGCGTGTTGGATAGAATGTGCAACGAATCTCGCCATTATGTCTCCGGCATACGTGTCCGAATTCAAGTACGGCTCCGCAACCTTGTCTCGGGAGGAAGAACGAAGGCCTCCTAGACAGAAATTTCTCCAGCCCTGACTCGCGCAGAGCTGAGAATACATCGTCCATATACTCCAGATCGCATGAATAGAAATCCATGGTGGGTTCAAACCACACGCGATCCTTCTCCAAAATGTTCTGCATATCTGCTGGAGATATCATAGAGATATTGGTTTCCGCCATTGTACCTGTGACAAGAAATGAGTCAGTACTATTTTTGGATAGAACAGTGCTGTGCAATGCGATACTGAAACATATAACAAATATATTAGCAGATATAAGCATACCAATGGATAAAATTCGAGATAAGATTGGGAGTGAAATTGCAAGTAAGGATTGCGAATGCAGATCTCGGATTTTTCGGAATTTGAAAGTTATGAAGTATGCTAATGGCGGTTCAAGGATATGATCGAATATATATATCAAACTATGAAGGTGAACGGTTTTCGATCGAAGGCTGAGTGTAAACTTGCTTTATGATATGGACGGTTAAGATTAGAAGTTAAAAATAGGCAATGATCACAAAAGACGCCTAAGTCAAAGCCAGTTGTAAAATAGCCTAAGTAGTAACTGTGAAAAGACATGCATTAAATGCGTGCAGAGTTCAGCAAGCTTATGTATGGAATGTCGTGCATTAAATGTGAGTCGTTAATAATAAAGAAACCAAAAGATATTAATGTCATGCTGAATCTTTGCCATAAATGCAAAGTACTGTAGTATTAATTTACTACTGAGTAGAGATACGCAAACCTGTCAGCTGAACATAGTAGTCAGCTGATACCTCGTGTAGATGGTTTTCTTGAATCTCTATGTACTTGAACTTACTCGATGCGAGAGTGATCATTCCCCCTCACCGGAATGTTCCTCTCCTGAGAAACCTTATTACCGACTAGGGTCGTAGGGTCCAAAGCAGACCTAGCTCTACTTGAAAGTTCTCCGAATCCGGATTCGGCTAGAGGCTTAGTCAGTATATCAGCCCTTTGCTTGTCAGTATGGATCTTTTCCATTCTGATATCCTTCTTTTCGACATGGTCACGAATGAAGTGATGTCTGATGTCCACGTGCTTGCATCTTGTGTGAAGAACAGGATTCTCGAGTGATTGCAATAGCACCGGTACTCGTCGCGGAAAAATCGGCACTTCATTCCGAATGACGTCATAGTCTCTCGGTGCTTTGTCTCGGCCCAAAGGATCCGGGCGCAACAACTTCCGAGCGGCCATGTATTCGGCTTCGGTAGTCGATGTGGCTACCGAGTGCCGTTTCTTTGAAAACCATGAGATCGGCTTGCCGCCAAGGAACCGACATGTTCCCCGAAGTTGATTTTCGGTCGATTCTACATCCCGCATAGTCGGCATCGGAATAACCAGTTAGTTCAATATTATCATCAGTGGATACCATAAACCCATGTCGGTGTTCCTCGTAGATAGCGGAGAATCTTCTTTGCTTGAGTCCATATGACTCGCTTGGGATTCGCCCGAAATCGAGCACGCACACCTACGAGCATAAGTTATGTCGGGACGAGTAGCCGTTAGATATAATAAAGAACCAATTATAGCACGGTATTCGGTTTGGTCTACTGATACTCCCTCTTTATCAAGATCTATCTTCATATTCGTGTTCATCGGGATCTTGATAGGTTTGCCGGATGTGCAGCCGAATCTTTTGATGAGGTCTCGAGTGTATTTGCCTTGGTTGATGAACGTTCCCTTTTCAGATTGCTTGACTTGAAAACCAAGGAAGTAGTTCATTTCTCCCATCATTGACATCTCGAACTTATCCTTCATCATCTTTTCAAATTGCTTGACACATGATGACATTCTTTGATCCGAAGATAATGTCATCCACATAGATCTCGCACAAGTAATAAGTCTTCTTCCGGTCGAATGCTTTGAATAGAGTGCGATCTCTCGTGCCTTTCGAAAACCTTTCGAAGAAGAAACTCGGACGGGTATCGTACCAAGCCCCGGGTGCTTGTTTTAACCCGTACTGAGCTTTTCCGAGTCTATATACTTGATGTCCTCGTTGAAAGCCGGGCGGTTGTTCCACATAGACTTCTTCTTTCAAAGACGCCATTCGGGAACGCAGACTTCACATCCATTTGATAAACTCGAATCTTTGATGTGTTGCGTAGGCTAGGAATAGTCTAATTACCTCCAATCTTGCAACCCGGAGCGAATGTCTCATCGAAATCTATCCCTTCGGCTGACAAGTAGCCTTTAGCCACGAGTCTTGCTTTGTTCCTTACTATAACGTTGTTTTCATCTTGCTTGTTTTTGAAGACCCATTTGGTTCCTATGACATGTTGATGCTTGGGTCTGTCTACAAGCTCCCATACTTCGTTTCTCGTGAACCGATTCAGCTCTTCTTCCCGCATAGCAATAATCCGGTCAAGCATCTTTAAGTGCACCCTCAATATTCCGAGGTTCTTCGGTAGACAAGAAGCGGGAAAATAATGCGCTTTCTCCTTGACGAGAACTGGATCTTGTCTTGACATGTCTTTGAAGGATCTCCAATTATAAGATCAGGCGGTGTGAGCATCTAGCCACGATCTACGATGTTTTAACTCTTCATCTCGTAATTTGTTCAACACGGATAGTAGGTGAGTTAGGCATTTCAGTTGTACTATTCCGAGATTGAAATAATTCAAGAACAAGAGTATGATCTACTTGAGTCACCGAGTTCAGGGGCATTCGGCTCGGGAACATTTCTAGACGTTCCCCACGAGTTGTTATTCTCAGTAGTGGTCTCAGTTACCTCTACGATTTTCTCATCGACTCGAGTTACCCGGGGATTGATTCGTTCGGGAGAATCAATCTGCTCGCCTACTTGCTCACTGGTTGAGATTCGGTAGATTTGTCTTCGGTTTCTTCGTCCGAATCATCATCCCAACATAGCCGGATCTTTTCGCATTTGTCTTTTAAGCTTAGATTCTCGTAGCGCTTCGATGTCCTCGGATTCGAATTTGAGTTATTGCTCCCGTCTTCGGAGCAAACTCGTTAAAGACAACATGAGGGCTTTCCTCCACGCAAAGAGTCCGATAGTTGAATACTCGAAAGCTTTGCGACCCGAGAGTATCCTAAGAATACTCCCCGATCCGACTTGCTATCAAAAGTCTTCACTGATCTTTCCCATTATTGTGGATAAAGCATGAACAACCAAAAATATGGAAATAAGATAGAGAAGGCTTCCTGCCGTTCCATAGTTCATATGGTGTCCGCTTATGCTGCTTTGTCAGTAGAGATCTATTCTGAGTATAACATGCAGTATCGGTAGCTTCCCGCCCGGAATTTGGTTGGGAGTCCCGAGTCTGCGAGTAGAGTTCTTGCTTTGCCTCTTTTAGAGTTCTGTTCTTTCGTTCAACGCCTCTACATTCTTCAGAGGTGTGCGTGCAGCGAAGTCTCATGCTCTATTCCTTCGCTTTGCAGAACTCCTTTACCATGGAATTAAGGAACTCAGTTCCTCTGTCTGAACGTATTTTTCTGATCTTGGTGTTCTTTTCGACACCGAGCTTTTTCGAAGCGTTGGTAACTCGTTTTGACGTCGACTTGTTGGCAATGAATATGACCCATGTGTAGCGCGAGTAGTCATCTATGACCACTAATGCATATTTTCGCCTCTCGATCGTCACCGGGGAGACTGGACCGAACAAATCCATATGTAGCAGCTGAAGGATTCCATCCGTGGAAGGCGATGGAACCGGAGGATTTTGATTCCTTGTTTGCTTTCCCTTCAGACATGCTTTACACTGAGTGTCTTTGCTGAATACTTCGTTCGGCAGTCCCCTTGCTAGAGTGTTTCTTGCAAGCTTGTTGAGCGTCTTAAAGTTGAGATGGCTAAGTCTTCTGTGCCATAGCCACCCCGTGCGGTTGTCATTC
Organism: Lavandula angustifolia; assembly: GCA_028984105.1. NCBI lineage: Eukaryota > Viridiplantae > Streptophyta > Magnoliopsida > Lamiales > Lamiaceae > Lavandula > Lavandula angustifolia. The sequence continues at coordinate 13,126,588 of CM054804.1, read as the reverse complement.
TTCGCCAATAAGCAAGCTTCAGGTTCTACTGAGTTCCATCCACCACATATATGTTTTTTCTCGCGCGAACCCGATAACACCGTTTTCCCCGTGGATTTATCAATAACATCACGAAAACCGGCGTCAAATATCACTCTATTTGAGTTATCACAAAATTGACTAACAGAGAGAAGATTATGCTGAAGTCCTTCAACATATGATACTCTTGGAACTTTGGCGTTCCTTTGCCGAGTGTGTCGTATCCTCTCGTGTAGCCTTTGGCATTATCTCCAAACTCAACTCGGGTCCTTCTTCTGGATATAATTCTTCGATAGACTCCTTTGGTATGTCATGTGTCTTGAGCATCCGCTGTCCACATACCATGGGTCTTTACGCACTCTGCAAAAATGTAATTATATTCAGGTACCCTTTATTTTTGATTTTGGGTCCTTAGATGTTAGTTTTCATAACCCAAATCCGTCTAACAACCCCGGTGGTTTCGTACATTTTCTTTCCACTAGAGTCAACATATCTCGACCATCGGACTGGTCAAAGGTGACTTCTGAGGCTTCTGAGGTTCAGGAGTCCTGATCTTCTGAGTTGGTGGACTGCTGACCTTAGCCTTCTGTGTGGCTTTCCTTTTCTTCTGACATTTGGAGCCTCTTCTGACTATAGGTTCATAATAGTATGACCCATACTGAGCTGGATGTGTCAGCTTTGGAGGTCCATACTGATCTGCCAATTTTAATTTGCTGGTTCCCCCTTGACCGTCTTTGGGGTTTCTTGGCACCGATCTTCTTGTCGAATGCCGACGTGTGGGATGAGGTGTTTTCATCTTCTCGTTTGTTCTTTGCTAGGGGGTTCAGTATATTTGCGTTCATAGTCTCCCCTCGAACAAATCTATCAGCAAGCCGTACTTCTGAGTGTACTGGGGCAGATGTGGAAGCTCCCTGGCTGAATCCAAGTCCTTCCTTGCAGTGCTTTGGCTTATTGCTTGCTAGCATAGCTTCTAATTTCTTCTCTCGCACCCATATACCTCTCGGTCATCGGGCTCCTCCGGACATCATCACTCTTCTTCGGTGTGTCGTGCTCTGGCCTCGAAGTCCCGACATTTCTTGCTTCAGCAGACTCGGTTCCAAGATCTTCTCGAGTCAAGTCATTGGTCAAAACCGAAATCCGATCTTCTTGATGCCGAGACTTGGCCATCGGAGAGTTTATTTCCTCCCCGAGTCTCAACACAAGTCCTTCGGCCTCGAGAGCAACCCGACTCTCCCGAGAAAGTCTCCGATTCTCTACTTTCGTGGTATCCAACTCCCGAAGCGTCTTGCTTGAGCTGCAGACTCATCCGAATTTGTTCGTCGAGCGGTTCTTCGTATGCGGTTGCGACGTCCATATTCTCATCTCGCACTCGAAATAGTGTCGTGTGTGCGGTGTGAAGAGGAGTTAAGTGGTTCATGAGAATTTACCTCATCCTCTTCGCTCGCCATCATGCACTTTTCAGTGATTCATCCGCTTCATGCTCTAAGGCCATGAAAGCCGCTTCATCGTCGATGAATCCATAAAGGAGTCGATCTCTTCCGAGTCGTCCGAGATTTCGCCACTATGTAGGATTGTCTCTTCGTGGCGAATTTCTCTCTCCTTGCTTTGCGTGCTGCGCGTTCAAGACTATCGAGCTCGGGACAATCATACCGATAATGTCCCGCTTCTTGCGGTTGTAGCAAGCAATGACTCTTTCTTCTTTGCTTTCGCTATTCTTTGATGGTTCCGAGTCATCTTTCTTTCGCATTCGGAAGATTGTGAGTCGGGAGTGTGTTTCGACATATAATTTGACTTACCTTTCGTTTCCCGATAGGCTTTAGTCACTTTTCTCGTCGCTCCTTCTCCTTCCGATACTTTTACGACGAGCAACGCATACTTCCGAGCGAGACTTCCTTCTTGTAGATCATTGAGTGAAGGTTCAGTCTTACTCGTCGTTTTGCTCGTTGCTGGAGATGCTGTGCTGACTGATGCTTTGAAAGCATGGTCGATTTTTGTGTCGGCTTCAGCTCTTGCTTTCTTTGAGGTCCGTCGAACTCAAACTCCTCTCGCTCGTAATTCCGAAAAGATATGGTCGGGAGACACAACATCTAAGTCAGAATGTCGCAATAGAGTGGCAAAAGGTGTCCAGTGTCCGTCCGGCAGTGCCCTCAGAATCTTCAGATTCATCTCTCGGTTGCTGAATGTCTTTCCCAGTCCATTGATAGAGTTCATCGATTGGTAAATCGACGTTCGATCTTCGATTTTGTCACCGGGCATGAGAGACAAGCTTTCCGGCTTTTGGAGTTCCAGCGCTAATTTGTTGGCTTTAATCTTCCGAGTCCCTCGACTCGGTAGCGCAAGAGCATCCCGAGTTCTTTAGCGGTCCTTGCATTCCCGAACCCCGCCAAGATAAGAATCACTAAGGGTGGTTAGTATAGCATTTACCGGCGACTCGATCTAGATTGTGAAGCTTCTTCTCTTACGGGAGTGAAGAGACTTCGTCTTTGGGGATCTTCTTCCCGGTCCACCATTCCTCCTCCTTGAGCTTGGTCCCGAGTCACGACACTATCAATCATAGGAACGATAGGTCCATCTTCAAGCACTTCATCATATCTTGTCATGGAGGGATGTCGGATGTGCTTCCATTCTCGACTCGCCATACTCCATAATTCTCCACCGAGAACATGGGTACCATCCTTATACCCGACATATCAGCCATGAAGAATATAGATATGAATGTAGAGTGATATGCGGTGAAAACGTTTTCCTCGGATCCGTTCGAATAGACCAGCCTCAAAGATAACAAGAGTCAAAGAACTCCTCGCTCCGATACCAATTGTTGGTCCCGAGTGTACGGTCAGGTGTAGAGGGGGGGGTGAATACACTCGATTCGATTTCTCAATTTCGAACTTGAACAGTCCTATTCGGGATGGTGTCCGTGCAAAGCAATGTTCAGCAGGACTGCATAACCGTTCCGAATCGAGTAAAAGGCTAAAAGAGTGCTGACTCGCCCGAGATCCGCTAACCGACTAGGTCGAATTCGGTATCGTTCGGTGAGAGTTCGGTGTGCGGAATTGTGTAGGCCCAAATCAATTTTTGTGAGAAAACGTTGTCTCGGTTCGGTAGATATAGAGTTCGGTATCTTTGAGACAGTTGATTGATTTAAATATGATGTTCAGGTATGAATAGTAAAATCAATGCAACAGCTAAAAAAAGCATAAAGAGACACAGGTTTTTTAAGGTGGTTCGGATATCGCTCAAATCCTACGTCCACTGTCCCGAATGATCAGGAGGCTATTTATTATCCTGAGTTAGTCTCAGTCAGCTTGCACACTGGGCAAAGCCGCGTCTTGGTTTTTATACTGATCCAAGTCTCAGTTTACAACACTATCAAACTTAAAGCGTTTGACAAACTTCTCCAACAGTGAAGGAGTCCTTATACAATAAGGATTGGGTTCGGGATGTGAACTCCTTCGTCTAAGCTATGGATATAACAAGTGAGCTTAGGGTTAGAGGGACAAGGAACGAGAATGTAGCTATCTAGAGCGACGAACAGCTGAGGATTTAGCTATAGGTTCGTGTCAATCGCTTGGATACTAGAAGCTTATGTTGGTTCAGCTTGGTTCCTTTTGAGCTGGATGTAGTCTTTCGCCGGAGATAACTCGGTTGTTTCTTGCGGAAGACTTAGTCGTTAATTTTGCTCGTTTGAATGCTTTCTCGTGTTCTAGGCGCGCATTCTCTTCTAAATCTTGAATGATCCCTCTATTTATAGAGCAGAGATTGAAATAGATCCGTTGGAGACGATCTTCTTCTCTCTCTCTCTTTTTGGTAGCAAACGGCTCTTTTGGTGTAGGTAACAGTGTACTTTCCCACCTTTTTAGGTAAAAGGTTGACTGCAGCTTTAGCAGGTGAGAAGACACGTGTATGCTTGTCATTCGTTGAGGTGGATGTAGTGGTTGAGACAAAGACAAACTTCGAGATAGGCAAGCCGACTTCTCTCTTCCTCGTACATGACTGCCGATTGTCTTTCAAAAGATTCCGACAGTCCCCGAAGACTATCCGCCGTTGCTTGAGTCCGACCTCGTATTCGAGATAGATAGGCTCCGAAGATAAGTCTATCGATGATCGGCTCCGAGTCCAAATGAACTACTCTCGCCGAGTTCGGTTCGATCGACTCTCTCGCATATCTTGCTCTCGCCGAGTCCAAGATCACTGAGTCTTCTGAACTGGTGCAGAGGCAAATAAGCTACTGAGCGCCTTGACCAGAGCAGAGTGTCTACTGAGTCTGAAACCTCAGAGACAAATACAAATACAAAGGAATGGTTCACCAATCAGATAGGGTTTTGGGATCTTCAAATCTTCTCAACAGTTCAGAGCACGAGGCTACTGAGCGTGATTTAGTATGGAAGATAAGAGTCATCTCCCACAAGTATGATCATGCTGAGGATTGAATCATCACCCAACAGTGATTAATGTTGATTGCTTCTCAAAACATCTACTCATGCCTTCATCTTTCTGTTCATAGCTTCACTTGCTCAACCTCGGCATTCCGAAATATCTCCAAAGCAAAAGCGTGTTCCTACCAATATTCCAAGTGAGACATTATTGTTACTTAGTGTAACCAACCACACTTATGTCACTTGTTTCACGCACATAAGCAGCCTACTCATGCCTCTCGCTTTCTGTCAACTCAACTCTTATGTAAGATTTTCTAAGAAGTTAAACACTCATCTACAAGAAGTTAATAAAATGTAAATTCACTTAACCTAATATGTAGCAAAGACTTCTATAAAAGCTAAAACTTATGAATTCATAGAAAAGAAAAAAAATTATAAATACGTAATAAGAATTACTTAAACTATTTTCTTATTATTTTTTATAATATTATTAAAAAAGCTTTATAATTTTATTTTTATTATTATTAAAGCCTAAATGTAATATTCTAAGTAATGAGCGGGAAAATCTTATTGAATTCAAAGTACAAAATATCCGACAATTCCGCACATTTTTACCGATAATACCCTTGCCTTCTGGAAAAAACCCGCCCTGTCCAGCAGCTCCTTTCATCGCAATTATTGACTCCGTCAGCTCTACCGCCGGTCACCGCTTCATCCTACCGTCGTCTATCAGAGATCACCTTCCCGCCGCCCAGTTCACTCTTCCCCACCGCCCACCTCCACCTCAATTAATTGCTCAACTGTCCACATTCCTCCAGCCGCCTTCGCCGCTCATTTCCCTTCCAACCGCAATGCTTCGGGTAAACTCTCTCTCTCTCTCTCTCTCTCTCTCTCTCTCTCTCTCTCTCTCTCTCTCTCTCTCTCTCTCTCTCTCTCCCTCCCTCCCTCCCTCCCTCCCTACCTCCCGTAAAGAATAGCAATTTCAGAATCCAACTAAACTAATTATTATGTATCATACTTAGCTTAAATTCATGATTAGGTATATGTAATTCAGTTTAAAATTCATTTGGCACTTTAGCTTTCTTCTTGTTGATTATTCCTAGTGTGTCAAACATATTTGCAGGTTCAGAGACCTTGATTTGCATGGTTATATATAAGTGTGTAATGTGTTCATCCTTTACTTCAATCATAGTTGATCGACCATTCACAAATTCCAATAATCTAGTAGCTTATGCTACTTTGAGCGCTTGTTGCATTGATCATGGTGTGTTGTTCTGTTTCAAATTTTATTTCTGAAGTACCTGTGCTCTGAGCTCTTTATTCAATCCACGTATTAAAGTTTTGCTTGTAATGCAATTTTTGAAATTTTATTTATATAAAGTTGTTGGATGTTGAGTTTCTGTTCTGCATAGATGAGCTGTGTTCAGCTTACATGTTGGTGATGGTGGTTACATGTTGGTGATGGCGGTTACATATTGGTGATGGTAGTTAGTCAAAGATCATTAACTCATTTGTTACACCGTTGGATCAGTTTCTACTTGATCGGATGGTAGATAGATGTTCATTAATAGAAACGTGTTTCTTAGTAACGCGATTTCATACAGTTATGTTAGTTAGCTTTTCTTTCACGCAGTTCACGCAGATTAGATGATATAAATACATCTCATCTGCTCTGTAAACTTAGTTTTGAAGCTTAATCAAATTGTTTTGCTCTCTAGAATCTTCGTTTAGATCTGAATATCGTTCATCCTCGTTCATCCAAAATTCTGGATATCGATTACATCAGATGTTTTAGTAATTAATCTATTTGAAGTTCAAACTTTGTCTGCTCCCTGGGCTGCATATGTTCATCTCCATTTGTGTTCTGTAAGCAGGGTTTTGCTTCATCCCTAGGTATGATGGATACCATATAGAAACTCATATTTTGTGATTTCATGGCTGCTGCAGGACGTAATTGTGTGAATACAACAAGAAGTATTAGTATGTGAATATTGACTTTTTTCTTTCCATCCCAACTGTATTATTTTGGCTATTTCCCCTGCCAACCAAGATGTTGCAATGTGACTCTTGTTTTCAGATACACATTAGAATCTCATTCCAGTCTCTGATATTTTTGGTGATGTATATTCTTGCTATTTTAACATTCAAGTACTCTTATATATTTTAGGAGAGGGAACGCTTGGAGTTCAAGATAGATTGATTTGTGGACAAGGGTACTGATACTGTAGATGTAAGTTTTACAACTATAGATACTGATCTTATATGTTGATGATTAACAAGTAACAATTTTTTACTTATGATCACTAGTATACTATACGCTATCTTTTAGAATTTGCTTCATCTGTGCATTGCTAGAACATTCTGACCATTATTCATCTGGATCTGCAGATCTTGCTGAAGATCATACTACTTCTTGCTTCTTCTTTTTTTTTTCTTTTTTGGCCTTAGGAGATGCTTGCAAGGTTGAATCATATATTCTTTCGAACTCATACATCTTCTAGTGATTGACATTTTAGAGTTGTCTGCCTTTTTCTTCTGTGAAGTATTTCATTTATACTTATCCCCATTCCCCAAAATGAGGTTGACTTATTTATTCTACTCTAATATTTAAATTCAAGCCGTTGGTTTTCTAGCGTTTTGAAGCTGTCATCAGATCTCGAATTCCAGGCCTTCAGTCACTAATCTATAAGACTATAATTGAGCTGGAATCTGATTTCACTTTATTTTCTTAGGCTGGGATTGTTGAGACCCCGGATGCCTTAGTGAAGGAGTTTTTAAGTGCCAGCTGAGGACAAAAGATGTGTTTAGAAAGTTTGAGGAGGAAGCTGATAAGCTGGAGGGTGTCTCTGCAAGGTTTCTATATATGCTTACTATAATTTCATTCATCCATCTTTCTAAATGAAACTTCGTGAATAATTTGTTGTGATATATAGATACGGGAAGATGTATATGTAAGCTGCTAAGAGCTGCTTGGACAAAAGCTATGATTGTTCCAAGAATGAAATTCTGAGGTCGGAATGCATGCTTGCCAAGGTAAATACATAACGACTATTCTGGCTCTTGTCGAACAGTCCTACAATCTTTAATCACTCGTATATTCTCTTTCCTATGTTTTTGAAGCTATTCCTCGCAATTTGTCAAATCTGATTCTTGCTCCTGCAGAAGATATCAAGTAATTTCTCACTCTTTCAGTCAATTTGTGTTCATCAGGATTCCTCTGTGTTTCCCTCTTTTGATGCCAAGTAATTTCTGCACTTGAGTTTGTTTCGTGTATGAAAGAGACAATCAAGAACATTTATGGACTTTGAATTACATATCGTCAAGATTGATTAAGGTGTTGTTGTGTATCTTGTGAATCTTGTGTCAATAGGTGTGTATGAAAATTTACTAATTCTATGGCAAATACACCCCTACACTGCCCCTCTTTTCTTTAAAACGATATATTCGCTTATAAACTATGTTGATGATTGAATTTAGAGTTCTCGCTAGTGCATATACCTTTAAATTTTCTTCACAAATCTAAATACGTTGATGTTCCCTTCCAGCGGATTAGGTACTGATTCTGATAAAAAAGTTTTGTGAGGCCCTGCTCGCCAAATAATTGTTTTGGTATCTTGTTACTCAACCCATACATTCTAAGGATGCAATTTTCATGTTTTTTATCGAATAATAAATTGGTTGACACTAAACCAGCTGTGAGTTTTGTGCAGATCAGTTACTGACTGGAGAAAGAATGCTTCAGAGGCGCAACTCCAGAAAGAGGCTTTCTCAAGCCCAGAAATTCTAAAAGGTCTGTCATCGTTCTGCTATTTGATCGATTAATAAATTGCCTGCCATTAAACGAACTATGCAATTACCAGTGAACCTATACTTATACAGTTCACTATTTTAAAATTTTGTTGGTAATAACGGATTTGCTGTATACTGATTTCCTCCATTTCGTACGTTTCATCATATGCAGCAGCTGACCCAAGAAAGAATCTTTTATAAACCCACAAATCCCGAAAGGTGTGCAATTTCGGTAATTTACTTTTTGTTATACTTTTTCAATGATAATTTGGCATTATTGCTGTCACTCATTCTGGTACCTTAATAGAGAAAACAGAGCAATGTACTGCTTGCTGTTTCACTTGTACAATGGTGTAGCTTTATTTACCACTCATAAGCGGGTTTTTCTGCTGTTGTTGCTTCTTTTGAGTCACTTGAACTTCAAGTTCTTGATTTGCATTCAGCTGGCCTGATTAATTATCAACTTTGTCCTTTCTAATTAAATTTTCGTGTGACGTGATTACCTTTTTTGAGTTACATGTCAGTAATGTTGTTGCTTTGTTTTCAGTTCAGTGTTGTCCCTTTGACCTGCATTGCTTCTATGTGTATCTCTTACATATTTGTTTTTCTTTAACAAAACAACTGTTATTTCAATTTACTACCCCTTTAGTTTTTAAATTTGTGATGTTTGCTACTAAAGTTTATAGGATAAGCTTATTGCATTGAAATGTATGGTAAGCTAAAACCTTGTTATTCCATAATGTAAGGTTTTGAACAACACCGAAACGAAAAAATACAGAAGATAAAGACCTTAATCTTCGGCTCAAGACACTCGAGTTTTACAGTGGGTTCACACACACCACTATCCACTACCAAAGTCGCCAACACTGAACCTGTAAACAACCTATTACAGAATCTACACACCGCACTCTCTCTCACAAAGAGAAGAAGATGAACAGTGTAGACAACCCAGGCTGCGCACGAAGTTAGGGCAAGGAGATGACAGAGAGCAGCTATAAATACATAGGGCAACGTCTCTCAACCGGGCTGTGGAGTTGGACTGGGCTGCTCATCAGGTAAGTGGGCCGACTAATGATAGTGGACTGGGCATATGATTTTAACACATAATATTGGAGATCGTATATAGTTTCAACTAGATCTGAGAAAACAGTTGTCACTGTTCTGTAATAAATATGTCTACTTGCATTTCTTACATTTGTTTTAAGATTTGAAGATAGTGGTGAGTTTTTTTGGGGAAAAAGGAATGCAAAATAGTATCAAAAGTAGTATTATCTTAGAATCTTCATCATTCACTTGATGATTCCACCTTTGTTTATTCTCTATTCAAAAGTTGTTCTTCACAATCTGATAGATTAAAGCATACCATTGCAGAATCTGGTTTCTTCTCCTGTTTCAACTTACGGATGCCATCTAATACAACTGGAATGAAAATACTTTTGAGCCATTCCCGTTACGGTTTGAGGAAATTGGTCGCTTAAATTTGCTTAGTAGCAGTATTAGTTTGAAGTCTCATTATATACAAGTATTTGAGTACATGAAAATAGAATTTTAAGTTGATGTAAACAATTTCATTTTAATTAAAATGGCTGGCGCAATTGCAATTAGTAGTAAATATTATAATTTCCTTGTCAAGAATAACATCATTCAAGCAAAAGTTTTTTATATGTATAAATGTGCTGGTACAAAGATTAAATGACTAATTGTCCAAAGTTGTGAGCTGTCAATATCTAAACGAAAGATGAGAGAAAATTTAGGCCCGGAAATCTTTAAATACATAAACAAGCTCATAAATGGAAAAGTGCTACTAGAAGAAGTGCAAGTGAAGAAGCGCCGGTTAGCTTCGGTGCAGCTCCTCCGCCGGTTAGCTTCGATGCAGCTCCTCCGCCGGCTATCTTCCCTGCAGCTCCTCCTCCGCACACCACCGGAAAATCACGACGACTGTCAATTAAAATGACCGAACTTCGGTCATAGAACCAATCACCCAGAGCTTCTGCAGCAGTCTGAAAATCCACAAGATTAATTTACATAAAACAAAAAATACTAAACTTTTTTAGAGTTGGATTTTCACCCTATTTTGCAGCCTTGGGGCTGTAGAAGAATTCCACAACTCCTCGTTCAGTATAAAACTGGAGGCGTAGCAGGAGGTGATGTACATTCCTCTCGACTCCTTCCCGCCGAGATTATTCAGTACTCGTAGAAACTGATTCCCAAAATCTGAAATTAAGATGAAAAAAATTGTTCAACAATTGCATAATATGAAAGCTGAATAGAGAAAGAAATCATCACTTCCTACCGGCAATAATCTTCTCATGGGATCGTGTGCATCCCCTCAGATTGTTGGTGCATAATTTCCAGCGTGCATAATCACCATCAAGTGGCTGCACATTGTTTTGTATCTAGAAAATATATATATATATATATATATATATATAGCCAATTAAGAAATTTATAAGTCAGCTTTACATGCATTGAATGCTAAGAGAAAAAAGAGTAAATCTTACTTGATAACGATCAAACACACTGTTTATTATAAACAGCGGCGTCTCAATTTTATCAATGAAGTACTGAGGGAAAAGGCACTGCCATATTGATTTAAACAAACATTAATGAAATCTCTACTGAAAAAAACCAAAATCATTATGAAACAGAACATAATCAACCTATTTAACTTACCGAGCTATTAGAAAACTCTCCGCATGTTGGGGGATATTTGTCGTCTAACCCCTACAAGATTCAAAACATGGATATGTTATTATGTTAACTTTAATTAATACCAATTTCTATATATGAAAACAAGAAATCTTACTTGGTATTGGACGGCTTCAGCTAGAGTCTGAACCGTTGTGTCATTGTAGGCAGGATTATCACTGTAACAGTTACACGCACACACACACAAAAGTTAGATGAATTTCTTCGTGAGACTAATTAAACTTCAGTTATAGAAATTCTTACGCATAAATGTAGTAACCGCCATCCGACAAGCACTTTACGGTAGGTACACCAAGTATATATCCACGAAACCTATCGCAATTCACCAGAGCGGCTAATCCGCCGGATAATATAGCCTACATGATGATGTTTAAACTGTAAATTGTATTGTTGAATCTTAATCTGCTAAGAGGAAGAGAAGTAGAAGGGGGGAGAGTGTACTAGCTGGGAATTCCGAAAACACCCTCTATTCATCTAAGAATCTCTACTGTACTAAAAGACCTGCCCACATTCCAAACACAAACACTAAAGTAAACCTGTAGTGCACTAAACAATCTTACATTGTCCGCGGTTCGCAGTCCTCTCATTTCCAAATCTATCATTATACTTTCAAAAGTATACAACCCTTGCAGCTGCAAGTTGTATGTCTGCATCAAATACAACATGTGTTACATTGTGATGTACATGTATACAATTTATATATATATATATATATAGTACGTTTTAAGAGATTGATTTCACTAATAAAATTAATATATTCCAACACTTACTGCAGTAATGTGTTTGGCGTCTGCATAGAAGAAACCACCATCGCAGTTGTGCAACAAGACCTCGGTTCCAGCTTGTAAAAATCTGGATTTTACGAAATTATAGAAAAAAGTTAGTTGCTGCAAAGTTTTCAATGTAGTATTTCCTAAGAGTTGGATTATTACCTGGATTGACAGATTGTGAGGAGCTGAGCATCCCACTAAATTTCTTGGGCTGCATATGCCTCGAACTCCCGTGGTAGCTCCGCTGCAGCACAGGTAGTGTTCGAATAGCACCACCCGGCGCCCTAAAGTAAAAATATAGTATTTGTTAAGCAACATATTGCATATCAATGGACCATGAAAAGCAACATATATAGATAACCTCGATGGAGATGTGCCAGTTATTAGCTCCATCTCCAAATCCGGCTTGGAAGAAGTACCCGGTCGGACTACCATCCATGCAGACTGCAAAGAATTCAAAAGAATATTATACATTACATACCCCAACATTCATAAATCATGGTTGTATATAAGTTAATATATATACCTGCCCCTTTCCTCCGGTAGTTAAGGACCGGAGTAAACGACACTAGATCCTCGGCTGAGCACTCCAGGAAGTATGAGTAGCAAAAATATTATCATTTTGGCTGGCATAGCAAGATGAGATTCTTTGTGTCAATGGTGGAAGAGTTCAAATGGAGTTTCTTGAAAAAGATTGTATCTTCTATTTTGTTTCCTCAAAGCTCCAGATGGAATAAAAGCAGTTGTTTCTTACGGAAATAATCAGTTAGCATTCTCTCAACTCTTGAAGTTGACTCCCACCATTTCATTTTCAGTACAAGATCTAAATATTTGTAAACAGATTTTAAATACTACTGCAAGTTAGTCTTCATGTGATTTGGAGGGAGATTAGAACTAAAAATGTCTATTTATTTTCTTTACACTAGTGGAAGAGTAGTCAATTGTTGATCCAAGTGGAAGAGTAGTCAGGTCCAAGATCAATCCTACTGTACATCACCCAGTTGATCCAAATTTACATGCAAGTCTTCTAGCTTAGTTGTTAAAGCACCTATCCAATTTGTCATAGACTCCCTTTTTAACATCCCTTAAAAAACTTCAAAACTAAAAATTAAACCAAGTATAAAATCAAAAAAGATACATAAATCAGATTTATTTCCTAATCAAGGTGATTTTAAGACTCACTTTTCTTAAAATCAAGGAGGTTATAACGTATAATCGAACCCATCATCAAAAAAGAGGAAGTTATAATCAAAGTCGACTAACAAAGAAGCTAATTAAAGCTAAAAAGGGCGAGAGACTGTCGGAAATGTACCTTCCGCACTCGCCGCCGTCTTCATTACTGCAGTCTCGTCGCCGGAGGAGTTCTTGAGAAGAAACGTTAGCTAAATCTCTCGTCGGTAAGTGTGTGTAAAATGGTGGAAGAGAATACAGATGCATTAATAACCATACTGAAATAATACCAAACGAAGAAACCGGACAGAAAAAGCCATGCAAAATGGTGATACTCGACAATAGTAATTAAGGAGACTCGACAGTAGTAATTAAGGAAATTTAATAGACAGTAGAATTTTTTTTTTTCGGGATGTTTGTCTTAAAATTGATTGATTTCCGTAAGAGGAATAACTTTTCAAATAAACTACTCTCCGTCTCATTTGAAACGATTCGTTTTCCTTTTTTGGACATCTCATTTGCAACAACCCGTTTCAAGAAAATGAAATATTTTTTTTTTAAAAATTACGATATTTTCTCCTACTTTATTATTTCTCTTTCCTACTTATCATCTTATCATCGACTTTTTTAATTCTCGTGCTAGAAAGAAACAGGTCGTTTCAAACGAGACGTAGAGAGTATGTTTTAATTTCTTAGCTTGTAGACTAATTTTGTTTACCATTATGGAAAGATGTCGGCATATCATGACAAAACTTCCTCGTATGTAAAAAACATAATTTAAATTACACACAAACATGATTTTACCATAACTAAACCGAAAATGGTGTTCACAAGAACTAGGTGACTGAGTCCAAACAAATTTGGATGTTTTGGATGAATTGATTAATGGGAATGTGTTCCTTTGTTTAGTAGTGTTGCTTAGAGGGACATCTCGTAAAAGAGTTACGAAATTATTCCCACCTATTATTTTTAAATGTGGCTTTATACTTTGAACTCTTTACAATTATAAAATACGAAACACTCAAATTAAAGCTAAGAAAATAGCACACACTTCCATCAAGTAAGCTTCAATCAAGACACCTAATTTAAAACTGCAACGAGAAGTAAACTCTTTATTCTCTACTTCGATAAGTTGAGTTTAGTCGAGTCGAGTTACAACTTTATACCGACGAACCCTAAAACCTCATCGCCATATTTAACCACTTGCAAACATCATCCATCTCTCTAGGCACCGTATAGTGTCCGATCCTACAAAATCAAGAACAAACCAACTGAGGTTAATTAAGGACTTCTAAGCCCTTCACATCGTCGATTATAGCCAAGATTAATTTATGAGCAATTTTTTAGGTACCCTTCGTATGTTTTATACGATAGATTCCCAAAACCGGACATGCTAAGAGCTTGGTAGGATCTTTCACCATGTTTGTAAGGAACAACTTCATCACCTGTTGCAAAAATTTCAAGGGAGTTAATAGTCTTTTCCTGTTTACCCTTTTCTTGATTTCAAGATTTCATTAACGTACAGAGACCGTGAGAGAGAAGGATAGGAAGAGATGCAGCACGTCTAAAAGCTTCTTCTGAGCCACCAATCTTGCTGCTCATGCTTCTTCATGAAAATATCAAGACTTCAACAACAAAATCAAATTCTTGCAAGAAAAAAAAAACATTAATTTTATGTACAAGATCCTAAATTTTTGTATTCACTTGAATAAGTTTGAGAGATTTTCTAGATCAATAAGACAGAAATCAAATTCTTGCAACCAAATCAAATTGTTGATCATGACAACATGATCAACATTTTTATTGAAAATAAATCAAATTCTTGAAAAAAAAAAAAACAAGAAAATCTTATGTAGAAGGCATGTTTGTCAAACAAGGTTGTAATATTTGTAATAACATGAGTTTTAGTGCACTCTGAGTAAACCTTGCTCTTGGTAGCCATATGCTTAGACCTAAAACGGCCCTTAAGTTGAGATTATAAGAGTTGAGGGCCTAAAATGACCCTCAAGTTGATCAACGATTTTACAAAAAAAAAAATCAGATTCTTGAAGGAGAAAAAAAAAACAAGAATCTTATGTAAAAGACATGTTTGTCAAACAAGGTTGTAATATTTGTAATAACACGAGTTTTAGTGCGCTTTGGGTAAACCTTGCTCCGGGTAGCCATCCGCTTAGGCCTAAAACGGCCCTCAAGTTGAGATTATACGAGAGTCCATTTTCGTATTTCCCATGAGCAAAGCAAGTTGCAGAGTAGAGGGCTGTTGCAGCTCCCATGCTGAAGCCTCCAACTCCAAGTTTTACTACAAATGGACTAATAGCATAAGGTGATGATCATCTCCAAAAATCTTGATCTTTCACTAAATGGATGAAATGAGTGAGTTTAACAGCAGGGGTCAAATGGACCAATAGTAATACAATTAAACCTCTTTAAAGTAATAACCTTGAGATTGAGAAAAAATATTCATTTAATGAGGTTATTACTTTATCGAATATTACTTTAGTCCATTGACCAAGTCGGAACTGAAAGAAATTATTATCGAAGCGAGATTATTACTCTATCGAACATTACTTTATGGAGGTTTAAGTGTATGACGATCGTCTCAAAAAGTTTTGATATATTTACTAAATGGATGAAAAATGATTGAATTTGACAGTAGGGAGAGTCTTACTTCCCGAAGGCTCGGTCGATAGCAAGTTAGCTATATGTGCTGCTGAGGCGTCCAAGCCTTGGAAATCATCTGATGTTTCTTCAGACAGCTCTCCCATGTCAAACCCTTATTACACAAAAATCGGAACATTTCAGTCTTAAGATGGAGAGATTGATTAGTTTGAGATGTTTTTCCCGCTTACATGCCGTGCAAGGAAATCCACCTAGTATAGCAACAGCGCGAGTTGGAGCAGTGGGGCATATCCATTTTACCTGCATCAGTACATAAACTCAGATTTAGAAGTTAGGACAAATTTTTCAAAATGAGTAAGTGGAATACGAACGGGGCGACATGCTTACGTTTGGAAGAGGGAGGCTTTCCAAGAGCTGTGACCAGCTGCAGTTAGAAATGCATGATTGAAATGAGCAGAAAATTGTGGGTAGTTATCAAATAGTATAGATTGGATGAGTTTGTGCATGCATGAGGACTTTGTCTAGCCTTTATATTCAGTATTGTGGAACTGTTTCTTCTGCCTCTCTTAATGCAAAAACAATTTATCATTAATCAAGATTTACATAATGTATATTCCAATTTTCAGACAAGAAATTATCAGCAAGATTACCTATCTATGAGTGTGTGGAGAAAGTATTTAGTCCTTGTCATGTATAATGTGAGGTGGTCTATTTTTACCATCCAAGAATGATAATAAGCAGTCTTAAAGTTGTGCTCCGTTAATATACACGTGATGAGTATTGATAGTACTATACGGAAAATGTTAGAATATGGTAGTGTTTGGAATAGCTTTTATAAACAACATTTAGCTACTTAAGCTTAAAGTTGTTTTTAAACAAAATTTGTTAGTGCTTGCAATATTAGAAAAAAGAAAAAACAGTATTAAAAAGCACACTCGTAAGCTGCTTTTCAATTTTTTTTTTTCTTACGCTTTTAAAAAGCACCATCTCGACCAACTTATGGGCTTCTACTTATTTTGGCTTATTTTAAGCTCCAAAAAACAGAAGCCTACATTTCTCACATTAGAAAAAGTGCTTATGCAGTGAAAAAGTCCATAAGTTGTTCCAAACACTACCTATATTTTCGGAGATTTTTACCTGGACCCATTGTCACCAAGGCCATGGAGCCACACTATTGTGGCTTGGTGTTTACCTTTAGGCTTAACCACATATGTAGCTCCAAACTCAAATGTTCTTCTACCTGCATTTTTAAAGTAGAGTAACAGTCCATTTGTATCTATAGTAACATTGAAATAAAGATAATGCAAAGAGAGGAAGAGAGAATTTGCACTAACCAGATCCCATTGATGAACTTGAATTGCTCATTTTGTTTATAAAACTCAACTACTCAAGAATTCAAGAAATGATATGTACTGAAGATAAACCATCATTTCACTCCCCTATTTATACTCAAATGTTTGTTCAAAATGAAATATAAAATGCATGTGCGAACCAGCTGCACAATGCCTAAAAACCCAAGAAGATATAGCCATAGGTGGGTGGGGTGGGGTGGGGTGGGGTTAGTAGAGGCAAGGAAAAGGGCAAAAAGTAGACAATCTTTCAGCAGCAAAGAGCAAGACACATAATCAAAACAGCTTGGAAAACAGAATATGTGCTTCTTGAAAGTGGCTAGAAATAAAAGCAGACCTACAACTATACGTATACAGCTTCAAGAATATTACTATAAAACAACAAAAGAATAATCAATTTGAGCAAGAAGAAGGAAATATCTCTTTGATCATATGTTTATTTATTTTATGATCTGATAGATTGATGCTCATTTTCTTGATTGTTAAGCTTAACTGTCCAAGCTATCAAACACACACACAATGAGAAAGATGCTAAATACTGGGGAAGCCTGCTGTTTCCTAATTAGTATTGTTTTTAATTACAACATGCAGAAGAATCTGAGATTTTGAGGTACAATATCTTGATAAAGATATTTGGCTAACCTAGACTTCAATGGTTGTAATGAAAACTGGGGAAGTAATGGAAAAAGCTTGGAAACATTATATCTTCAGACCAACTTTTCATCTCTATGTCCTACTCCTGCTTGCCAATTTTCACTTAGCCTTTTGCGTCTAAATATTCATTATAGATTTTGTTATCTTGAAGGACAAAAGGTGTACATAAACATATTTTGAACTTTAGAAAAATTGGTACCAACCCTCAAAAGACAACTAAGTAGTTTTCAATTGACATAGACTTTTTGAAAGTGATTTCCCTCCTTTTAGGGAGTATATTTAGTATGCTATTATATTATCAAAGAATCTCTTCTCCTTTTCCATTTACTGACAGTTCTGAATCAATTTTAGTTTGATGCTGTAATAATGCAATTCAATATTGCAACCATCAATTCCTTGCTTTATAAGTAACTAACCACAATCCAAGGCAGAAATGTTCAACTGTAATGACATCAAATATTGCAAGTGAAAGTTCTTCACAAGTGTAGAACAACAAAATGTAAACTAGACTGAACAAAATCTTATCAACAATTATTGGATTGTATCCTTAATTCCTCTGGATCAGCTTCCCAGCAAAAACTCCATAGACAAAAAGTGAGTTTCGAAAACTAAAAAGCTTCGAAACCTGAAGAATGTTATAAAACTCATCTTGTCACCAGATCTCAGTCTTGCAGCAAATTGGCAACTATTTTTAGTGATGATGGTGATCATCTTCATCTCCATGTCCGTCCGGAGGCCCACCCGGGCCTACTACGTCCAACTGTCAAACAAGATAAAGTTGTAACATTTTTATGAAACGTGTCTATAATTTGAGTTGATTTATGCAAAGTATAAATAAGACCCTTTGTTTTCCAAAATCTGCAAAATAAGTTATTACTAGCATAAATACCAAAATTATGCACATTCTCTAAATACCCTATTCCTATCTATCAGACTTGCACAATATCAAGCGATGAAAAACATTCAAGAGCCATCAGAATCTACAAACATGGATCATAAGTAGTTATACAGATTTATAAAGCATTTCTCTCTTAGTTGGTATAATAGTCAAATTCCAATGCATATGTACCTTTTACAAACTATTCTATTCAATGAAGATATCTATACTTTACCACAAAATACTGTGAGCATACTGAGCATTCATGTGGCTTTCCCTTCTCTAGCCAAAACCATACAACATCGTGCTCATCCTCTGTTAAAGTTTGGGCAAATAAAAAATGAGCAAAAACCAGAACAAAGGTAAAAGAGTTATGATGCCAAAATATATAACTAATAAAGAGGCAAGTAAAGACTTACCGCCTTCACCACCAGGGCATCCCACAATTCTTTTGTCATAATAAGAACCAATCACAGCAGGGGCATCCTAAGGGCAAAGAAAAGTAGACGAATAAGGCACCGTTTAGAAAGACTTAAAAATAACTTATTCTAAATAATAAGTCATTTGAAGTGAGTTTATCGAAATAACTTATTCTACTCCATAAGTTACTTTTGACTTATTTTTATAAGTTAATATTTATAGCTTATGGATAACTTATAAGGAGCTTATACAATGATCCACCATCGAATCCTTACAGCTACAGTTTTTTATACTGGAATTTTTTTTTTTATACTGTATAAGTTATTATTAATGTGTGCATTCAAACGCAAACAACTTATTAAATGTAAGAACTTTTGTCATAATTCTTTAAACAATAAGTCCTTTTGACATAATGACTTATTTAAATTGCTTTCCCAAACGGGCCCTAAATCATCTTGAATATGCATATCAAGGAAAGAGGGTAAACATATAGAAAGTGAAGAAGATGAATGAGTAAAGAAGCATCAGCAACCAATAGCAGCATTCAATTTAAGATAGAAGACTTGTCAAAGAGGCTATCTACTTGGAACACGAAATCTCTTGCAAAAGAAATTCACAAGATACAATATTTACCTTGGTTCCAAAGGGACCCGATGGGTGGTTGATTTCCAGAATGTCTCTTCCCTAATATCAAGCAATTCAATAAAAATGGTAAGAAGCTCAACCAAAACTAATATTCTATGATTGATTTAAAAATAAGTATTGCAGAGTACTAGCCTGAAGCTCAGCCTCCAATTCTTCTCGCTCATGACCAGTAGCAATAGGAACTATATCCCCCACTTTTAATGCATTCGAAGTTCCTAATAAACACATTTCTTACACGGAAATTAATCATTAATGATTAACCCACGAAATCATATGTCATGAACCTAAGTAATTTTTTACCTCAAGAGTTTTAAATTGAAAATAAATAAATAAAAAGGTTGGGCGGAGGTACAAACCAGATGCGGAGAAATGACGAGAGACGGCGGCGACTGGTCGGAGGAGACTCCTCGGAGCTTCCGAAGATGCGACGGCGGATCGCAAAGGCCTGGACGCGGATCCGGCCGGGGCTAGAGTTCGTATCTGGATCGCGAGCCTTCTCCGCATGATTCTGACCAATGTCGTACCGGAATTGGTTGCACCTTCGACGACAATAGTCGTGCTCTCTCTCTCTGTAATTTCTTCAAATGGAAAGATGAAGAAGCGAAATCGGACGGAGTCAGAGTGAGTAGGCGTTGGCCGAGAAGGGCGGCTTGGAGAGAGAGAATTTTATTTTATTTTATTTTTCAAAAAAGAAAAATAAATGAAAACAAATTAAAATTTACATTCTTTTTTTTTTTTTTTTAAATTTACATTCTTTGTAGTAATTGATAGGTGCAATTTAGCTATTGTTCGGTCTCCAAATTACAAAATTTATCTTGTATATATATTTTTTTACAATGATTATTAGTATTATTTACAACTTACAAGATCCTCCATTCCTCAAATCTAAACGTCCAACAGATTTATTGAGTGTTCGGGTTTATTTAGCGCATGAAATAACTTGTAGTATAGGTCTAGTTTATTGATACATTCCATAAAAACTTTACTTATTTTTTTTTATGATAAAATCTGTACTCAATTTAATTTGATTTTGATCCCGGATCTTTCTGGCCCAAGCTTATCTTATCTTTACGCGAATCATTTTTTTTGTTTAACAATAATTGCAGTTTTAAACTGCAACAACACACGATACACTGACACATAGGACACAATATTACAACGCACGTGATAAGGTATTCTTTGAAAAAATTAAAAGACCACATGAAGATAATTTCAAAGATCAACATAGGAAAGTAGAAATGATGGCTGCCTATGCATATTCAATTAGACACAACGAGAATATTATGTGGTGTTGGAGGGTTATAAAACATAACTGACATAATACATTAAGGTTTTTAGAATAGTGTCCGTACTTTCTAGATCTTGATGCTTATGCTTTTGGAGTTTCACAATACTCTTCTAATTAAATTAGTTACTAAATTCACTTCATAAAACTTTAAGAACAAAAAAACATGAACTCATACAAACCTCAATAGCTTGTAAAAAGTATACAAGGTCAAAAAAACTCCAACCCCCCATCTCTCCCAATATTACAAAAACAAAAACCCTCAAAACACAAACACATAATCACCACCAAATCAAAACCCTAACCACGACCGGGATAACGAACACGAACCACCCTTATATCATCAATCACCGGCCCACACAACGAACCGGAGTTATCGCTCTTCATGTGATAATAACCACTCAAAAACCTAACCCTAGTTTGATCCGAATCCGCCTTAAACCTAAGCTTACCCCTTTTAAACCCTCCCTTCCCCTTAGATTCATATGGCACTTGCACGACGTCTCTGCACGCAGCCGCCTCCACTACCATCGACCCCTCGCAAGAATTATTCGCATCCCCTACTGAGAAAACTAGGTCGTAGGTTTTCCCGGGCGAGGTTTTCACGATTTGCGCTAGCGCGCTTTCCCTTCCGGCCACAAGCTCAACCGCCCGTTTTCCGTAGGGGACGCGGAAGTGGTTGGAGTCGATGTATTTTACGGCTTTGAGGGACTCGATCATCCATCCTGGGAGGGGGGAGTGTTCGTTTTCGCTGCTTGGAGGGATTAGGACGCCCCAAGTGCTGTTGGGGAAGATGTATGGACCCTCTTCGAAGTTGCCATTGTTCATCAAGTTGCCTGCATATTCATTCAATTGTTAACAATGATACATATATACTTACACATATCAGAAAAGACGTACCGAAAATGACGTTATTGCCTTTTCTTGCAAGATATACCCCGTCTTCTTGAAAATTTTACACCAAAAACCCGATTGTTTTTTTTAAATTCGCTCACTTTCAATTCTTTTCACCCTATTATTTTATTAATAAAATGACGTTAGTGCCTTTTATTTGAAATTAGTAAGAAATTTGCCCCTAATAGCTGAGATTTTCATAGCTATTTGCCGATAATTCCCAAAATCTTTTAGGTTTTCGTGATTGCAAAACTCAAAATATAGTTCCAGTGTAAAAGTCAATTCCTATATCATAGAAAAGGAGCTTATTAATGTTATAGTGTCATTTTTCCATAGTTATAATTTTAGATACGTTAAGGGTATTTTTGAAATTTTGCATCAAGGAAAAGTGAATGCCATGCACCATTAAATAGTGTCTTCATTGTTTATTTGGAGCTTAAGATGCATATGATACCCCAAATAATTATACTGGTTGTCTTGTGTGTGATTGTGATGATGTATGAATTTTGGCTTTAGAAATAACAATCAATCAATATGTGCAAATTAGAAATTATAATCCTCCTCAATGTTTTCTTTTGTCCTGTATATATATATATGAATGTTTGGTGGTAGTTTACTTTCATTTTTTCATTATCGAGTTCAGTTAATATACAACTTGATATAAATATATATTCACGGTTGACGGTTTTGGTTCTAGTTTCAAAAACACTTAAATATAAAAAAATATTTTTTTTCTTTTTCTTTATGAATTTCTTCTAACTATTTCAAATATTCAAACAGTGTAAGTATGAAATTGTCAGTTTCCATTGGAAATCTTTAGAATACTATGTATGGGTTGTTTTATATAATGTGACCTTATTGTATATCATAAGCATATCTTGTTGTACTTATATATGAACTTTTCTATATAAAAATTGTCTGACTTGTACCTACAAGTTAACAACATAAGGAGTATGTAAAATTTGGAAAGTGATATGCCTTCAATTTGGATCCATATAAAACAAATATTTAATGTGTATATCAAATTTTCCAGAATATCTTTTTTCTCAACATCTAGCAGTCAAATAATATGACGAAATTATGCTCAAGAGCTAACAACAAAACTAAATCTTGTGCTGTATTACTTACATTGATGTAGTATATCAGGTTTTCAAGGGAAGTTACATTTTTCCAAGTTTTTTTGTGTGAGGTTTTTCCATTGGTAGGCTTCAATTGAAAGCAGAGAAAAAGACATCGTTTCACTATGGCGATAAGCAAAGGCAAATTGACAAACATAGTCCTCAAACTTCGCGTTTTTGTGAATTTTGTCCTTAAACAATTTTTTTTTTTGACCCTCTACTCCTTATTTTTGCGATTGTCCTCAAACTTATTTTTTTTAATTTTTTCACCCTAAACTCCTTTTTTTTGCGATTTTAGTCCTTAAACTCCTTGTTTTTGCGATTTTAGTCCTATCGTTAGATTTTCCGTCAATTTAACCGTCAATTCAAAAAAATGAAAAAAAATGAAAAATTGAAAGGGCAAAATCGGAATTTTTATTTACATGGACCAAAATAGCAAATAAAGAATAATTTGGGACTCATTTAGCAAAATAAAATAGTTTAAGGACTGATTTCAAAAAATTTAGACAAATAAGCTAATTGATTCGTATCGACGAGATTTTGCGTTAAATTTTTGATTTTTCATATAACTTTATTACTTCATATCAAATATAAGCTAACCAAGATTTCATACTAATATAAACAACATTTAATTCGAAATGCAAAATATATACTGTGAATTAATCATTAAAAAATAAAGTTATTATCACCCAAATATTTTTAATTTAAAATAACAATTTAGAGTATAATATTTACTTCAAAATATTTCTTGAATAATAGAATACGAGGAAAATATGTATCGGTTAAGTAAATTACGTAAAATATTAGTTTTATTTGCAAATACTATAATAAGCCAAAATATTGGGTGATAATAACTTTGTTCGTAAATTAGTTTTAGTTCGTATTCTAGTTTTTTTGAAGTAAATATTATGCGCTAAATGGTTATTTTGAAGTAAAAATATTGGGTGATAATAACTTTATTTTTTAATGATTAATTCACAGTATATATTTTGCATTTCGAATTAAATGTTGTTCATATTAGTACGAAATCTTGGTTAGCTTATATTTGATACGAAGCAAAAAAGTTATATGAAAAATCGAAAATTTAACGCAAAATCTCGTCGATACGAATCAATTAGCTTATTTGTCTAAATTTTTTGAAATCAATCCTTAAACTATTTTATTTTGTTAAATAGGTCCCAAATCATTCTTTATTTGCTATTTTGGTCCATGTAAATAAAAATTTCGATTTTGCCCTTTCAATTTTTCATTTTTTAATTTTTTTTTGAATTAACGGTTAAATTGACGGAAAATCTAACGACATGACTAAAATCGCAAAAACAAGGAGTTTAAGGACTAAAATCGCAAAAATAAGGAGTTTAGGGTGAAAAAAAAATAATAATAAGTCTGAGGACAAAATTCGCAAAAACAAGGAGTTGAGGGTCAAAAAAAACAAAAAAAAATGTTTGAGGACAAAATTCACAAAAACGTAAAGTTTGAGGACTATTTTTGCCAATTTGCCATAAGCAAATCCTACTCCATTCCTAAAAGCTACAAATCCTAACAATTTAGTAGACAAAGTATTGGGTTGTGAATTTGCATTTTGCATATGATATATAAAAACACTGAAGCCAGTACACTTTGTAAGAAGTTGGCAGTAAACAGTAAACAAATACCGTTTACTATCAAGATCTAAAATAAAATATAAGAGCATTTTAACTACCAATAGAGAATAAGTACATTAAGATAAATAAAATTTTCAACAAAATTAAAGTTATTTATTAATCATATCACATTAAACAAAAAAAGGTAATTAGCAGTGCATACTATAGCAGGGAAGCATAGAGTAACCACCAAGTACATAAATATAAAAAACTTTTGCACAAAATTAATGTTATTTACTAATGAAACCACATAAAGCAAACAAAATAATTAACTGTGCATGATATAGCAGTGAAGTTATTGAGCAACAATTATGTGAAGGCCTACGTACGTTCAAGAGGAAACAACTGGAAGCCAGTTATCCAGCAAGGAGCTGACTATAGGAAAAGAACAACCTATGGACTTGTGCATTTTTTGTTGAATTTGTTGGAATCCTCAAGAAGAGTATAGGAATTTTCTGATATGAAGGAGTCATCTGTAGCTGAAGTTGTATAGTTCGTTCCCGTGGTCTGTATAAAGAAAAATGAGTTAAGCACGTAAAACAACAAGTAGCATAAAAGAAAATTGTAAGAATCCGTGTAATATTACGAGCAACATTTTCGTATAAGTGACTCTGATACTGATCACCGGGGCTGTCTGTTCATTCCATTCGTCATCATCACCATGGCAGTCACTATCAATATATTTGTAGAATTTCTTCTCCGGCCTTTCTGGGCAATTTGACTCCTGGATTCAAGTTGTATGAATTATTTTGAGATCAATGTGCATACTACATCGATGTTCTTATTAGTTAAGTCGATAGTTAATTGTACCTTTGCTGAAGTACGGTCTCATAGCAGCCAAGCGAAATATTTCACTCTAAACTATATATATTCCGCGTTTTGCAATTTGTTTTTCAGCCTGAGAGGATAGGAATGTGCTCATGATAGAGCGACATATAGTTGTCCATGTGAAAAAATTGGTTGTCTTAAATATATAAAGTTTGTCCTTGAGCTTTGTTAATTGTCATTGAGAAGCACTAGTGAAGAAGAAGAAGAAGCATATATTTCATACTAATGTACATCGAATTACTTTAGAGGAACTAAGATCAAAAGTTACTGCTGCTCAAATAAACCCCAAACAAGAACTGGATGTGGTGCAATAATATCTTTTAATTGTGAGAATAGTACCAAATGGAATATCTCCAAATTTGTGAGCGAGCATTGACTTTGCCCGACGCAGTAACATCGCTACATGTCAATCAGACTATTACGAATCATGATGTTCGCCTACAAAGTCTTTGGTGTGAATTGGTTTCCTTATTTTTTCTTTTAAAACTACTCAAGATAAAAGACGTTGAACTACATATATAAATTTTAACCTTATCCCAATTATTGTTCTGTCTGCAACTTACTATGCTTGTTGTTCTTCTAGAGTTGCTGGTATGGTGATTAATGTTGATTGCTTCTCAAAACATCTACTCATGCCTTCATCTTTCTGTTCATAGCTTCACTTGCTCAACCTCGGCATTCCGAAATATCTCCAAAGCAAAAGCGTGTTCGTACCAATATTCCAAGTGAGACATTATTGTTACTTAGTGTAACCAACCACACTTATGTCACTTGTTTCACGCACATAAGCAGCCTACTCATGCCTCTCGCTTTCTGTCAACTCAACTCTTATGTAAGATTTTCTAAGAAGTTAAACACTCATCTACAAGAAGTTAATAAAATGTAAATTCACTTAACCTAATATGTAGCAAAGACTTCTATAAAAGCTAAAACTTATGAATTCATAGAAAAGAAAAAAAATTATAAATACGTAATAAGAATTACTTAAACTATTTTCTTATTATTTTTTATAATATTATTAAAAAAGCTTTATAATTTTATTTTTATTATTATTAAAGCCTAAATGTAATATTCTAAGTAATGAGCGGGAAAATCTTATTGAATTCAAAGTACAAAATATCCGACAATTCCGCACATTTTTACCGATAATACCCTTGCCTTACCTGGAAAAAACCCGCCCTGTCCAGCAGCTCCTTTCATCGCAATTATTGACTCCGTCAGCTCTACCGCCGGTCACCGCTTCATCCTACCGTCGTCTATCAGAGATCACCTTCCCGCCGCCCAGTTCACTCTTCCCCACCGCCCACCTCCACCTCCACCTCAATTAATTGCTCAACTGTCCACATTCCTCCAGCCGCCTTCGCCGCTCATTTCCCTTCCAACCGCAATGCTTCGGGTAAACTCTCTCTCTCTCTCTCTCTCTCTCTCTCTCTCTCTCTCTCTCTCTCTCTCTCCCTCCCTCCCTCCCTCCCTACCTCCCGTAAAGAATAGCAATTTCAGAATCCAACTAAACTAATTATTATGTATCATACTTATCTTAAATTCATGATTAGGTATATGTAATTCAGTTTAAAATTCATTTGGCACTTTAGCTTTCTTCTTGTTGATTATTCCTAGTGTGTCAAACATATTTGCAGGTTCAGAGACCTTGATTTGCATGGTTATATATAAGTGTGTAATGTGTTCATCCTTTACTTCAATCATAGTTGATCGACCATTCACAAATTCCAATAATCTAGTAGCTTATGCTACTTTGAGCGCTTGTTGCATTGATCATGGTGTGTTGTTCTGTTTCAAATTTTATTTCTGAAGTACCTGTGCTCTGAGCTCTTTATTCAATCCACGTATTAAAGTTTTGCTTGTAATGCAATTTTTGAAATTTTATTTATATAAAGTTGTTGGATGTTGAGTTTCTGTTCTGCATAGATGAGCTGTGTTCAGCTTACATGTTGGTGATGGTGGTTACATGTTGGTGATGGCGGTTACATATTGGTGATGGTAGTTAGTCAAAGATCATTAACTCATTTGTTACACCGTTGGATCAGTTTCTACTTGATCGGATGGTAGATAGATGTTCATTAATAGAAACGTGTTTCTTAGTAACGCGATTTCATACAGTTATGTTAGTTAGCTTTTCTTTCACGCAGTTCACGCAGATTAGATGATATAAATACATCTCATCTGCTCTGTAAACTTAGTTTTGAAGCTTAATCAAATTGTTTTGCTCTCTAGAATCTTCGTTTAGATCTGAATATCGTTCATCCTCGTTCATCCAAAATTCTGGATATCGATTACATCAGATGTTTTAGTAATTAATCTATTTGAAGTTCAAACTTTGTCTGCTCCCTGGGCTGCATATGTTCATCTCCATTTGTGTTCTGTAAGCAGGGTTTTGCTTCATCCCTAGGTATGATGGATACCATATAGAAACTCATATTTTGTGATTTCATGGCTGCTGCAGGACGTAATTGTGTGAATACAACAAGAAGTATTAGTATGTGAATATTGACTTTTTTCTTTCCATCCCAACTGTATTATTTTGGCTATTTCCCCTGCCAACCAAGATGTTGCAATGTGACTCTTGTTTTCAGATACACATTAGAATCTCATTCCAGTCTCTGATATTTTTGGTGATGTATATTCTTGCTATTTTAACATTCAAGTACTCTTATATATTTTAGGAGAGGGAACGCTTGGAGTTCAAGATAGATTGATTTGTGGACAAGGGTACTGATACTGTAGATGTAAGTTTTACAACTATAGATACTGATCTTATATGTTGATGATTAACAAGTAACAATTTTTTACTTATGATCACTAGTATACTATACGCTATCTTTTAGAATTTGCTTCATCTGTGCATTGCTAGAACATTCTGACCATTATTCATCTGGATCTGCAGATCTTGCTGAAGATCATACTACTTCTTGCTTCTTCTTTTTTTTTTCTTTTTTGGCCTTAGGAGATGCTTGCAAGGTTGAATCATATATTCTTTCGAACTCATACATCTTCTAGTGATTGACATTTTAGAGTTGTCTGCCTTTTTCTTCTGTGAAGTATTTCATTTATACTTATCCCCATTCCCCAAAATGAGGTTGACTTATTTATTCTACTCTAATATTTAAATTCAAGCCGTTGGTTTTCTAGCGTTTTGAAGCTGTCATCAGATCTCGAATTCCAGGCCTTCAGTCACTAATCTATAAGACTATAATTGAGCTGGAATCTGATTTCACTTTATTTTCTTAGGCTGGGATTGTTGAGACCCCGGATGCCTTAGTGAAGGAGTTTTTAAGTGCCAGCTGAGGACAAAAGATGTGTTTAGAAAGTTTGAGGAGGAAGCTGATAAGCTGGAGGGTGTCTCTGCAAGGTTTCTATATATGCTTACTATAATTTCATTCATCCATCTTTCTAAATGAAACTTCGTGAATAATTTGTTGTGATATATAGATACGGGAAGATGTATATGTAAGCTGCTAAGAGCTGCTTGGACAAAAGCTATGATTGTTCCAAGAATGAAATTCTGAGGTCGGAATGCATGCTTGCCAAGGTAAATACATAACGACTATTCTGGCTCTTGTCGAACAGTCCTACAATCTTTAATCACTCGTATATTCTCTTTCCTATGTTTTTGAAGCTATTCCTCGCAATTTGTCAAATCTGATTCTTGCTCCTGCAGAAGATATCAAGTAATTTCTCACTCTTTCAGTCAATTTGTGTTCATCAGGATTCCTCTGTGTTTCCCTCTTTTGATGCCAAGTAATTTCTGCACTTGAGTTTGTTTCGTGTATGAAAGAGACAATCAAGAACATTTATGGACTTTGAATTACATATCGTCAAGATTGATTAAGGTGTTGTTGTGTATCTTGTGAATCTTGTGTCAATAGGTGTGTATGAAAATTTACTAATTCTATGGCAAATACACCCCTACACTGCCCCTCTTTTCTTTAAAACGATATATTCGCTTATAAACTATGTTGATGATTGAATTTAGAGTTCTCGCTAGTGCATATACCTTTAAATTTTCTTCACAAATCTAAATACGTTGATGTTCCCTTCCAGCGGATTAGGTACTGATTCTGATAAAAAAGTTTTGTGAGGCCCTGCTCGCCAAATAATTGTTTTGGTATCTTGTTACTCAACCCATACATTCTAAGGATGCAATTTTCATGTTTTTTATCGAATAATAAATTGGTTGACACTAAACCAGCTGTGAGTTTTGTGCAGATCAGTTACTGACTGGAGAAAGAATGCTTCAGAGGCGCAACTCCAGAAAGAGGCTTTCTCAAGCCCAGAAATTCTAAAAGGTCTGTCATCGTTCTGCTATTTGATCGATTAATAAATTGCCTGCCATTAAACGAACTATGCAATTACCAGTGAACCTATACTTATACAGTTCACTATTTTAAAATTTTGTTGGTAATAACGGATTTGCTGTATACTGATTTCCTCCATTTCGTACGTTTCATCATATGCAGCAGCTGACCCAAGAAAGAATCTTTTATAAACCCACAAATCCCGAAAGGTGTGCAATTTCGGTAATTTACTTTTTGTTATACTTTTTCAATGATAATTTGGCATTATTGCTGTCACTCATTCTGGTACCTTAATAGAGAAAACAGAGCAATGTACTGCTTGCTGTTTCACTTGTACAATGGTGTAGCTTTATTTACCACTCATAAGCGGGTTTTTCTGCTGTTGTTGCTTCTTTTGAGTCACTTGAACTTCAAGTTCTTGATTTGCATTCAGCTGGCCTGATTAATTATCAACTTTGTCCTTTCTAATTAAATTTTCGTGTGACGTGATTACCTTTTTTGAGTTACATGTCAGTAATGTTGTTGCTTTGTTTTCAGTTCAGTGTTGTCCCTTTGACCTGCATTGCTTCTATGTGTATCTCTTACATATTTGTTTTTCTTTAACAAAACAACTGTTATTTCAATTTACTACCCCTTTAGTTTTTAAATTTGTGATGTTTGCTACTAAAGTTTATAGGATAAGCTTATTGCATTGAAATGTATGGTAAGCTAAAACCTTGTTATTCCATAATGTAAGGTTTTGAACAACACCGAAACGAAAAAATACGAAAGATAAAGACCTTAATCTTCGGCTCAAGACACTCGAGTTTTACAATGGGTTCACACACACCACTATCCACTACCAAAGTCGCCAACACTGAACCTGTAAACAACCTATTACAGAATCTACACACCGCACTCTCTCTCACAAAGAGAAGAAGATGAACAGTGTAGACAACCCAGGCTGCGCACGAAGTTAGGGCAAGGAGATGACAGAGAGCAGCTATAAATACATAGGGCAACGTCTCTCAACCGGGCTGTGGAGTTGGACTGGGCTGCTCATCAGGTAAGTGGGCCGACTAATGATAGTGGACTTGGGCATATGATTTTAACACATAATATTGGAGATCGTATATAGTTTCAACTAGATCTCGAGAAAACAGTTGTCACTGTTCGTAATAAATATGTCTACTTGCATTTCTTACATTTGTTTTAAGATTTGAAGATAGTGGTGAGTTTTTTTGGGGAAAAAGGAATGCAAAATAGTATCAAAAGTAGTATTATCTTAGAATCTTCATCATTCACTTGATGATTCCACCTTTGTTTATTCTCTATTCAAAAGTTGTTCTTCACAATCTGATAGATTAAAGCATACCATTGCAGAATCTGGTTTCTTCTCCTGTTTCAACTTACGGATGCCATCTAATACAACTGGAATGAAAATACTTTTGAGCCATTCCCGTTACGGTTTGAGGAAATTGGTCGCTTAAATTTGCTTAGTAGCAGTATTAGTTTGAAGTCTCATTATATACAAGTATTTGAGTACATGAAAATAGAATTTTAAGTTGATGTAAACAATTTCATTTTAATTAAAATGGCTGGCGCAATTGCAATTAGTAGTAAATATTATAATTTCCTTGTCAAGAATAACATCATTCAAGCAAAAGTTTTTTATATGTATAAATGTGCTGGTACAAAGATTAAATGACTAATTGTCCAAAGTTGTGAGCTGTCAATATCTAAACGAAAGATGAGAGAAAATTTAGGCCCGGAAATCTTTAAATACATAAACAAGCTCATAAATGGAAAAGTGCTACTAGAAGAAGTGCAAGTGAAGAAGCGCCGGTTAGCTTCGGTGCAGCTCCTCCGCCGGTTAGCTTCGATGCAGCTCCTCCGCCGGCTATCTTCCCTGCAGCTCCTCCTCCGCACACCACCGGAAAATCACGACGACTGTCAATTAAAATGACCGAACTTCGGTCATAGAACCAATCACCCAGAGCTTCTGCAGCAGTCTGAAAATCCACAAGATTAATTTACATAAAACAAAAAATACTAAACTTTTTTAGAGTTGGATTTTCACCCTATTTTGCAGCCTTGGGGCTGTAGAAGAATTCCACAACTCCTCGTTCAGTATAAAACTGGAGGCGTAGCAGGAGGTGATGTACATTCCTCTCGACTCCTTCCCGCCGAGATTATTCAGTACTCGTAGAAACTGATTCCCAAAATCTGAAATTAAGATGAAAAAAATTGTTCAACAATTGCATAATATGAAAGCTGAATAGAGAAAGAAATCATCACTTCCTACCGGCAATAATCTTCTCATGGGATCGTGTGCATCCCCTCAGATTGTTGGTGCATAATTTCCAGCGTGCATAATCACCATCAAGTGGCTGCACATTGTTTTGTATCTAGAAAATATATATATATATATATATATATATATATAGCCAATTAAGAAATTTATAAGTCAGCTTTACATGCATTGAATGCTAAGAGAAAAAAGAGTAAATCTTACTTGATAACGATCAAACACACTGTTTATTATAAACAGCGGCGTCTCAATTTTATCAATGAAGTACTGAGGGAAAAGGCACTGCCATATTGATTTAAACAAACATTAATGAAATCTCTACTGAAAAAAACCAAAATCATTATGAAACAGAACATAATCAACCTATTTAACTTACCGAGCTATTAGAAAACTCTCCGCATGTTGGGGGATATTTGTCGTCTAACCCCTACAAGATTCAAAACATGGATATGTTATTATGTTAACTTTAATTAATACCAATTTCTATATATGAAAACAAGAAATCTTACTTGGTATTGGACGGCTTCAGCTAGAGTCTGAACCGTTGTGTCATTGTAGGCAGGATTATCACTGTAACAGTTACACGCACACACACACAAAAGTTAGATGAATTTCTTCGTGAGACTAATTAAACTTCAGTTATAGAAATTCTTACGCATAAATGTAGTAACCGCCATCCGACAAGCACTTTACGGTAGGTACACCAAGTATATATCCACGAAACCTATCGCAATTCACCAGAGCGGCTAATCCGCCGGATAATATAGCCTACATGATGATGTTTAAACTGTAAATTGTATTGTTGAATCTTAATCTGCTAAGAGGAAGAGAAGTAGAAGGGGGAGAGTGTACTAGCTGGGAATTCCGAAAACACCCTCTATTCATCTAAGAATCTCTACTGTACTAAAAGACCTGCCCACATTCCAAACACAAACACTAAAGTAAACCTGTAGTGCACTAAACAATCTTACATTGTCCGCGGTTCGCAGTCCTCTCATTTCCAAATCTATCATTATACTTTCAAAAGTATACAACCCTTGCAGCTGCAAGTTGTATGTCTGCATCAAATACAACATGTGTTACATTGTGATGTACATGTATACAATTTATATATATATATATATATATAGTACGTTTTAAGAGATTGATTTCACTAATAAAATTAATATATTCCAACACTTACTGCAGTAATGTGTTTGGCGTCTGCATAGAAGAAACCACCATCGCAGTTGTGCAACAAGACCTGGTTCCAGTTGTAAAAATCTGGATTTTACAGAAATTATAGAAAAAAGTTAGTTGCTGCAAAGTTTTCAATGTAGTATTTCCTAAGAGTTGGATTATTACCTGGATTGACAGATTGTGAGGAGCTGAGCATCCCACTAAATTTCTTGGGCTGCATATGCCTCGAACTCCCGTGGTAGCCTGCTGCAGCACAGGTAGTGTTCGAATAGCACCACCCGGCGCCCTAAAGTAAAAATATAGTATTTGTTAAGCAACATATTGCATATCAATGGACCATGAAAAGCAACATATATAGATAACCTCGATGGAGATGTGCCAGTTATTAGCTCCATCTCCAAATCCGGCTTGGAAGAAGTACCCGGTCGGACTACCATCCATGCAGACTGCAAAGAATTCAAAAGAATATTATACATTACATACCCCAACATTCATAAATCATGGTTGTATATAAGTTAATATATATACCTGCCCCTTTCCTCCGGTAGTTAAGGACCGGAGTAAACGACACTAGATCCTGGCTGAGCACTCCAGGAAGTATGAGTAGCAAAAATATTATCATTTTGGCTGGCATAGCAAGATGAGATTCTTTGTGTCAATGGTGGAAGAGTTCAAATGGAGTTTCTTGAAAAAGATTGTATCTTCTATTTTGTTTCCTCAAAGCTCCAGATGGAATAAAAGCAGTTGTTTCTTACGGAAATAATCAGTTAGCATTCTCTCAACTCTTGAAGTTGACTCCCACCATTTCATTTTCAGTACAAGATCTAAATATTTGTAAACAGATTTTAAATACTACTGCAAGTTAGTCTTCATGTGATTTGGAGGGAGATTAGAACTAAAAATGTCTATTTATTTTCTTTACACTAGTGGAAGAGTAGTCAATTGTTGATCCAAGTGGAAGAGTAGTCAGGTCCAAGATCAATCCTACTGTACATCACCCAGTTGATCCAAATTTACATGCAAGTCTTCTAGCTTAGTTGTTAAAGCACCTATCCAATTTGTCATAGACTCCCTTTTTAACATCCCTTAAAAAACTTCAAAACTAAAAATTAAGCCAAGTATAAAATCAAAAAAGATACATAAATCAGATTTATTTCCTAATCAAGGTGATTTTAAGACTCACTTTTCTTAAAATCAAGGAGGTTATAACGTATAATCGAACCCATCATCAAAAAAGAGGAAGTTATAATCAAAGTCGACTAACAAAGAAGCTAATTAAAGCTAAAAAGGGCGAGAGACTGTCGGAAATGTACCTTCCGCACTCGCCGCCGTCTTCATTACTGCAGTCTCGTCGCCGGAGGAGTTCTTGAGAAGAAACGTTAGCTAAATCTCTCGTCGGTAAGTGTGTGTAAAATGGTGGAAGAGAATACAGATGCATTAATAACCATACTGAAATAATACCAAACGAAGAAACCGGACAGAAAAAGCCATGCAAAATGGTGATACTCGACAATAGTAATTAAGGAGACTCGACAGTAGTAATTAAGGAAATTTAATAGACAGTAGAATTTTTTTTTTTTCGGGATGTTTGTCTTAAAATTGATTGATTTCCGTAAGAGGAATAACTTTTCAAATAAACTACTCTCCGTCTCATTTGAAACGATTCGTTTTTCTTTTTTGGACATCTCATTTGCAACAACCCGTTTCAAGAAAATGAAATATTTTTTTTTTAAAAATTACGATATTTTCTCCTACTTTATTATTTCTCTTTCCTACTTATCATCTTATCATCGACTTTTTTAATTCTCGTGCTAGAAAGAAACAGGTCGTTTCAAACGAGACGTAGAGAGTATGTTTTAATTTCTTAGCTTGTAGACTAATTTTGTTTACCATTATGGAAAGATGTCGGCATATCATGACAAAACTTCCTCGTATGTAAAAAACATAATTTAAATTACACACAAACATGATTTTACCATAACTAAACCGAAAATGGTGTTCACAAGAACTAGGTGACTGAGTCCAAACAAATTTGGATGTTTTGGATGAATTGATTAATGGGAATGTGTTCCTTTGTTTAGTAGTGTTGCTTAGAGGGACATCTCGTAAAAGAGTTACGAAATTATTCCCACCTATTATTTTTAAATGTGGCTTTATACTTTGAACTCTTTACAATTATAAAATACGAAACACTCAAATTAAAGCTAAGAAAATAGCACACACTTCCATCAAGTAAGCTTCAATCAAGACACCTAATTTAAAACTGCAACGAGAAGTAAACTCTTTATTCTCTACTTCGATAAGTTGAGTTTAGTCGAGTCGAGTTACAACTTTATACCGACGAACCCTAAAACCTCATCGCCATATTTAACCACTTGCAAACATCATCCATCTCTCTAGGCACCGTATAGTGTCCGATCCTACAAAATCAAGAACAAACCAACTGAGGTTAATTAAGGACTTCTAAGCCCTTCACATCGTCGATTATAGCCAAGATTAATTTATGAGCAATTTTTTAGGTACCCTTCGTATGTTTTATACGATAGATTCCCAAAACCGGACATGCTAAGAGCTTGGTAGGATCTTTCACCATGTTTGTAAGGAACAACTTCATCACCTGTTGCAAAAATTTCAAGGGAGTTAATAGTCTTTTCCTGTTTACCCTTTTCTTGATTTCAAGATTTCATTAACGTACAGAGTCCGTGAGAGAGAAGGATAGGAAGAGATGCAGCACGTCTAAAAGCTTCTTCTGAGCCACCAATCTTGCTGCTCATGCTTCTTCATGAAAATATCAAGACTTCAACAACAAAATCAAATTCTTGCAAGAAAAAAAAAACATGAATTTTATGTACAAGATCCTAAATTTTTGTATTCACTTGAATAAGTTTGAGAGATTTTCTAGATCAATAAGACAGAAATCAAATTCTTGCAACCAAATCAAATTGTTGATCATGACAACATGATCAACATTTTTATTGAAAATAAATCAAATTCTTGAAAAAAAAAAAAACAAGAAAATCTTATGTAGAAGGCATGTTTGTCAAACAAGGTTGTAATATTTGTAATAACATGAGTTTTAGTGCACTCTGAGTAAACCTTGCTCTTGGTAGCCATATGCTTAGACCTAAAACGGCCCTTAAGTTGAGATTATAAGAGTTGAGGGCCTAAAATGACCCTCAAGTTGATCAACGATTTTACAAAAAAAAAAATCAGATTCTTGAAGGAGAAAAAAAAACAAGAATCTTATGTAAAAGACATGTTTGTCAAACAAGGTTGTAATATTTGTAATAACACGAGTTTTAGTGCGCTTTGGGTAAACCTTGCTCCGGGTAGCCATCCGCTTAGGCCTAAAACGGCCCTCAAGTTGAGATTATACGAGAGTCCATTTTCGTATTTCCCATGAGCAAAGCAAGTTGCAGAGTAGAGGGCTGTTGCAGCTCCCATGCTGAAGCCTCCAACTCCAAGTTTTACTACAAATGGACTAATAGCATAAGGTGATGATCATCTCCAAAAATCTTGATCTTTCACTAAATGGATGAAATGAGTGAGTTTAACAGCAGGGGTCAAATGGACCAATAGTAATACAATTAAACCTCTTTAAAGTAATAACCTTGAGATTGAGAAAAAATATTCATTTAATGAGGTTATTACTTTATCGAATATTACTTTAGTCCATTGACCAAGTCGGAACTGAAAGAAATTATTATCGAAGCGAGATTATTACTCTATCGAACATTACTTTATGGAGGTTTAAGTGTATGACGATCGTCTCAAAAAGTTTTGATATATTTACTAAATGGATGAAAAATGATTGAATTTGACAGTAGGGAGAGTCTTACTTCCCGAAGGCTCGGTCGATAGCAAGTTAGCTATATGTGCTGCTGAGGCGTCCAAGCCTTGGAA
Source organism: Lavandula angustifolia (assembly GCA_028984105.1). NCBI lineage: Eukaryota > Viridiplantae > Streptophyta > Magnoliopsida > Lamiales > Lamiaceae > Lavandula > Lavandula angustifolia. Next base: position 13,089,739 of record CM054804.1, on the reverse strand, counting down.
ATCATCTGATGTTTCTTCAGACAGCTCTCCCATGTCAAACCCTTATTACACAAAAATCGGAACATTTCAGTCTTAAGATGGAGAGATTGATTAGTTTGAGATGTTTTTCCCGCTTACATGCCGTGCAAGGAAATCCACCTAGTATAGCAACAGCGCGAGTTGGAGCAGTGGGGCATATCCATTTTACCTGCATCAGTACATAAACTCAGATTTAGAAGTTAGGACAAATTTTTCAAAATGAGTAAGTGGAATACGAACGGGGCGACATGCTTACGTTTGGAAGAGGGAGGCTTTCCAAGAGCTGTGACCAGCTGCAGTTAGAAATGCATGATTGAAATGAGCAGAAAATTGTGGGTAGTTATCAAATAGTATAGATTGGATGAGTTTGTGCATGCATGAGGACTTTGTCTAGCCTTTATATTCAGTATTGTGGAACTGTTTCTTCTGCCTCTCTTAATGCAAAAACAATTTATCATTAATCAAGATTTACATAATGTATATTCCAATTTTCAGACAAGAAATTATCAGCAAGATTACCTATCTATGAGTGTGTGGAGAAAGTATTTAGTCCTTGTCATGTATAATGTGAGGTGGTCTATTTTTACCATCCAAGAATGATAATAAGCAGTCTTAAAGTTGTGCTCCGTTAATATACACGTGATGAGTATTGATAGTACTATACGGAAAATGTTAGAATATGGTAGTGTTTGGAATAGCTTTTATAAACAACATTTAGCTACTTAAGCTTAAAGTTGTTTTTAAACAAAATTTGTTAGTGCTTGCAATATTAGAAAAAAGAAAAAACAGTATTAAAAAAGCACACTCGTAAGCTGCTTTTCAATTTTTTTTGTCTTCTGCTTTTAAAAAGCACCATCTGACCAACTTATGGGCTTCTACTTATTTTGGCTTATTTTAAGCTCCAAAAAAACAGAAGCCTACATTTCTCACATTAGAAAAAGTGCTTATGCAGTGAAAAAGTCCATAAGTTGTTCCAAACACTACCTATATTTTCGGAGATTTTTACCTGGACCCATTGTCACCAAGGCCATGGAGCCACACTATTGTGGCTTGGTGTTTACCTTTAGGCTTAACCACATATGTAGCTCCAAACTCAAATGTTCTTCTACCTGCATTTTTAAAGTAGAGTAACAGTCCATTTGTATCTATAGTAACATTGAAATAAAGATAATGCAAAGAGAGGAAGAGAGAATTTGCACTAACCAGATCCCATTGATGAACTTGAATTGCTCATTTTGTTTATAAAACTCAACTACTCAAGAATTCAAGAAATGATATGTACTGAAGATAAACCATCATTTCACTCCCCTATTTATACTCAAATGTTTGTTCAAAATGAAATATAAAATGCATGTGCGAACCAGCTGCACAATGCCTAAAAACCCAAGAAGATATAGCCATAGGTGGGTGGGGGGGGGGGGGGGGTGGGGTTAGTAGAGGCAAGGAAAAGGGCAAAAAGTAGACAATCTTTCAGCAGCAAAGAGCAAGACACATAATCAAAACAGCTTGGAAAACAGAATATGTGCTTCTTGAAAGTGGCTAGAAATAAAAGCAGACCTACAACTATACGTATACAGCTTCAAGAATATTACTATAAAACAACAAAAGAATAATCAATTTGAGCAAGAAGAAGGAAATATCTCTTTGATCATATGTTTATTTATTTTATGATCTGATAGATTGATGCTCATTTTCTTGATTGTTAAGCTTAACTGTCCAAGCTATCAAACACACACACAATGAGAAAGATGCTAAATACTGGGGAAGCCTGCTGTTTCCTAATTAGTATTGTTTTTAATTACAACATGCAGAAGAATCTGAGATTTTGAGGTACAATATCTTGATAAAGATATTTGGCTAACCTAGACTTCAATGGTTGTAATGAAAACTGGGGAAGTAATGGAAAAAGCTTGGAAACATTATATCTTCAGACCAACTTTTCATCTCTATGTCCTACTCCTGCTTGCCAATTTTCACTTAGCCTTTTGCGTCTAAATATTCATTATAGATTTTGTTATCTTGAAGGACAAAAGGTGTACATAAACATATTTTGAACTTTAGAAAAATTGGTACCAACCCTCAAAAGACAACTAAGTAGTTTTCAATTGACATAGACTTTTTGAAAGTGATTTCCCTCCTTTTAGGGAGTATATTTAGTATGCTATTATATTATCAAAGAATCTCTTCTCCTTTTCCATTTACTGACAGTTCTGAATCAATTTTAGTTTGATGCTGTAATAATGCAATTCAATATTGCAACCATCAATTCCTTGCTTTATAAGTAACTAACCACAATCCAAGGCAGAAATGTTCAACTGTAATGACATCAAATATTGCAAGTGAAAGTTCTTCACAAGTGTAGAACAACAAAATGTAAACTAGACTGAACAAAATCTTATCAACAATTATTGGATTGTATCCTTAATTCCTCTGGATCAGCTTCCCAGCAAAAACTCCATAGACAAAAAGTGAGTTTCGAAAACTAAAAAGCTTCGAAACCTGAAGAATGTTATAAAACTCATCTTGTCACCAGATCTCAGTCTTGCAGCAAATTGGCAACTATTTTTAGTGATGATGGTGATCATCTTCATCTCCATGTCCGTCCGGAGGCCCACCCGGGCCTACTACGTCCAACTGTCAAACAAGATAAAGTTGTAACATTTTTATGAAACGTGTCTATAATTTGAGTTGATTTATGCAAAGTATAAATAAGACCCTTTGTTTTCCAAAATCTGCAAAATAAGTTATTACTAGCATAAATACCAAAATTATGCACATTCTCTAAATACCCTATTCCTATCTATCAGACTTGCACAATATCAAGCGATGAAAAACATTCAAGAGCCATCAGAATCTACAAACATGGATCATAAGTAGTTATACAGATTTATAAAGCATTTCTCTCTTAGTTGGTATAATAGTCAAATTCCAATGCATATGTACCTTTTACAAACTATTCTATTCAATGAAGATATCTATACTTTACCACAAAATACTGTGAGCATACTGAGCATTCATGTGGCTTTCCCTTCTCTAGCCAAAACCATACAACATCGTGCTCATCCTCTGTTAAAGTTTGGGCAAATAAAAAATGAGCAAAAACCAGAACAAAGGTAAAAGAGTTATGATGCCAAAATATATAACTAATAAAGAGGCAAGTAAAGACTTACCGCCTTCACCACCAGGGCATCCCACAATTCTTTTGTCATAATAAGAACCAATCACAGCAGGGGCATCCTAAGGGCAAAGAAAAGTAGACGAATAAGGCACCGTTTAGAAAGACTTAAAAATAACTTATTCTAAATAATAAGTCATTTGAAGTGAGTTTATCGAAATAACTTATTCTACTCCATAAGTTACTTTTGACTTATTTTTATAAGTTAATATTTATAGCTTATGGATAACTTATAAGGAGCTTATACAATGATCCACCATCGAATCCTTACAGCTACAGTTTTTTATACTGGAATTTTTTTTTTTATACTGTATAAGTTATTATTAATGTGTGCATTCAAACGCAAACAACTTATTAAATGTAAGAACTTTTGTCATAATTCTTTAAACAATAAGTCCTTTTGACATAATGACTTATTTAAATTGCTTTCCCAAACGGGCCCTAAATCATCTTGAATATGCATATCAAGGAAAGAGGGTAAACATATAGAAAGTGAAGAAGATGAATGAGTAAAGAAGCATCAGCAACCAATAGCAGCATTCAATTTAAGATAGAAGACTTGTCAAAGAGGCTTCTTATTGATTCTCAAAATGCTTCAGTAACTAAGCTACATTAATATCTACTTGGAACACGAAATCTCTTGCAAAAGAAATTCACAAGATACAATATTTACCTTGGTTCCAAAGGGACCCGATGGGTGGTTGATTTCCAGAATGTCTCTTCCCTAATATCAAGCAATTCAATAAAAATGGTAAGAAGCTCAACCAAAACTAATATTCTATGATTGATTTAAAAATAAGTATTGCAGAGTACTAGCCTGAAGCTCAGCCTCCAATTCTTCTCGCTCATGACCAGTAGCAATAGGAACTATATCCCCCACTTTTAATGCATTCGAAGTTCCTAATAAACACATTTATTACACGGAAATTAATCATTAATGATTAACCCACGAAATCATATGTCATGAACCTAAGTAATTTTTTACCTCAAGAGTTTTAAATTGAAAATAAATAAATAAAAAGGTTGGGCGGAGGTACAAACCAGATGCGGAGAAATGACGAGAGACGGCGGCGACTGGTCGGAGGAGACTCCTCGGAGCTTCCGAAGATGCGACGGCGGATCGCAAAGGCCTGGACGCGGATCCGGCCGGGGCTAGAGTTCGTATCTGGATCGCGAGCCTTCTCCGCATGATTCTGACCAATGTCGTACCGGAATTGGTTGCACCTTCGACGACAATAGTCGTGCTCTCTCTCTCTGTAATTTCTTCAAATGGAAAGATGAAGAAGCGAAATCGGACGGAGTCAGAGTGAGTAGGCGTTGGCCGAGAAGGGCGGCTTGGAGAGAGAGAATTTTATTTTATTTTATTTTTCAAAAAAGAAAAATAAATGAAAACAAATTAAAATTTACATTCTTTTTTTTTTTTTTTTAAATTTACATTCTTTGTAGTAATTGATAGGTGCAATTTAGCTATTGTTCGGTCTCCAAATTACAAAATTTATCTTGTATATATATTTTTTTACAATGATTATTAGTATTATTTACAACTTACAAGATCCTCCATTCCTCAAATCTAAACGTCCAACAGATTTATTGAGTGTTCGGGTTTATTTAGCGCATGAAATAACTTGTAGTATAGGTCTAGTTTATTGATACATTCCATAAAAACTTTACTTATTTTTTTTTATGATAAAATCTGTACTCAATTTAATTTGATTTTGATCCCGGATCTTTCTGGCCCAAGCTTATCTTATCTTTACGCGAATCATTTTTTTTGTTTAACAATAATTGCAGTTTTAAACTGCAACAACACACGATACACTGACACATAGGACACAATATTACAACGCACGTGATAAGGTATTCTTTGAAAAAATTAAAAGACCACATGAAGATAATTTCAAAGATCAACATAGGAAAGTAGAAATGATGGCTGCCTATGCATATTCAATTAGACACAACGAGAATATTATGTGGTGTTGGAGGGTTATAAAACATAACTGACATAATACATTAAGGTTTTTAGAATAGTGTCCGTACTTTCTAGATCTTGATGCTTATGCTTTTGGAGTTTCACAATACTCTTCTAATTAAATTAGTTACTAAATTCACTTCATAAAACTTTAAGAACAAAAAAACATGAACTCATACAAACCTCAATAGCTTGTAAAAAGTATACAAGGTCAAAAAAACTCCAACCCCCCATCTCTCCCAATATTACAAAAACAAAAACCCTCAAAACACAAACACATAATCACCACCAAATCAAAACCCTAACCACGACCGGGATAACGAACACGAACCACCCTTATATCATCAATCACCGGCCCACACAACGAACCGGAGTTATCGCTCTTCATGTGATAATAACCACTCAAAAACCTAACCCTAGTTTGATCCGAATCCGCCTTAAACCTAAGCTTACCCCTTTTAAACCCTCCCTTCCCCTTAGATTCATATGGCACTTGCACGACGTCTCTGCACGCAGCCGCCTCCACTACCATCGACCCCTCGCAAGAATTATTCGCATCCCCTACTGAGAAAATTAGGTCGTAGGTTTTCCCGGGCGAGGTTTTCACGATTTGCGCTAGCGCGCTTCCCTTCCTTCCGGCCACAAGCTCAACCGCCCGTTTTCCGTAGGGGACGCGGAAGTGGTTGGAGTCGATGTATTTTACGGCTTTGAGGGACTCGATCATCCATCCTGGGAGGGGGGAGTGTTCGTTTTCGCTGCTTGGAGGGATTAGGACGCCCCAAGTGCTGTTGGGGAAGATGTATGGACCCTCTTCGAAGTTGCCATTGTTCATCAAGTTGCCTGCATATTCATTCAATTGTTAACAATGATACATATATACTTACACATATCAGAAAAGACGTACCGAAAATGACGTTATTGCCTTTTCTTGCAAGATATACCCCGTCTTCTTGAAAATTTTACACCAAAAACCCGATTGTTTTTTTTAAATTCGCTCACTTTCAATTCTTTTCACCCTATTATTTTATTAATAAAATGACGTTAGTGCCTTTTATTTGAAATTAGTAAGAAATTTGCCCCTAATAGCTGAGATTTTCATAGCTATTTGCCGATAATTCCCAAAATCTTTTAGGTTTTCGTGATTGCAAAACTCAAAATATAGTTCCAGTGTAAAAGTCAATTCCTATATCATAGAAAAGGAGCTTATTAATGTTATAGTGTCATTTTTCCATAGTTATAATTTTAGATACGTTAAGGGTATTTTTGAAATTTTGCATCAAGGAAAAGTGAATGCCATGCACCATTAAAAAAGACAAGAAGATTTTTGGTGCAACATTATGTAAAAACACGGGATTTTGTTGAAATTAAAACAATTGCCAGATAGTTAGACGGTAATTTCAAATAGACGAACAATATATATATATATATATTCAATTTTTCCATATATATGCATGAAAATTGTACAAAAAGTTAATAGAATTAAAGAACTCACCTCTTTGCCTTGAAGCTTTAGGCAAGGCCTTGAGAGCAACCGAGTCAATAAGCGGGCCACACGCCGCATCCTTCTCCACACCCGGGTTCCGGATCGCGATCTCAACCCGATCCGACTCAGCCACGAATCCCCACGAATACGAGTCCCACTCGTCGCAGCTATACACCGTCTGGATCGGGCAAATCCCCGTCCGTTTCTTGTCGCTATTCGGCGAAATCGACACCGTCAACTTCTGCTCTTGCGCGCAAGTCCTCGACGCGCTGAACGAGATCGAGTAGAAACGCCCCTTGGCCACTTTGACCGTCGTCTTGATGGCGGCGTCGTTGCCGAGGCGGACGGCGGAGGCGCCTCCGGGGACGACGAGGAGCATGTCGCCTTGCTTTTGTGTGGATTTTATGTATTCGACGTGGCCGGAGATTTGCCAATTTGGGATGGCGTGTGGGTCTATGACTTTGGTTCCCTTCATTTGTGCGGATTTTGGGCCTTGCTCGAAGTCGCCGTTAGGGATTTGACCTAGAAGAAAGTCAACTCATCGCCATTTATATTATTACATTAGAAAAATTATTGGAACATGTTACTAGGATGTTGTTGTAAGAGATTTGCATGTTACTCGATTTATAATGTCACGTGTTATGTCCGTGGTTTCCAAATTTGAAAAAGAAAATGAATATTGATATTGAGATATAATTAAGTATTTAATTAAGGTCGTATGGATTGCTAGTTAAAAATGATAGGTCAAGTTGCATAGCATGCTTTATATGTCTAGATTTGACCTAGAAAAAAGTCAAATTATTAGTTATATTATTACAATCGAAAATATTGGAACATATAATTACAAGCATGTTATTCGATTTGTAATGTCACATGCAATGTCCGCTTGAGGTCAATTCCAAAAAGGAAAAAAATGATATTGAGATATTATTATGAGATCACGTGCATTACTAATATACGTAAACTATCTCTTAATAGTATATGCAGACTATCAATTATTTCAAATTAGAGTTAAATAAATCTATTTTTGTTAAAGTGAACTTTGTAACTCGATAACTATACGTGATAGATCTCGATATTCGAAAAGAATAAGATAAGATACCTAACTCTAAATCTCGACATTTTTGGAAGCATTTAATTAGTTGATGAGATATCAAACCCTAAGAGAAAGAAATTAATGCATTCGAATGGGAAATTAGTAAAAAAAAAAAGAAAAGAACCTTAAAAATGAATTGGAAACCCTACCGTCCTGAGTTGTAGAAAACGCGATATGGAAAGTTGCTGAGAATATGAGTAACGCTATCTTCATGTATCTCTTCATTTTAGAGAGAGAGAGAGAAAGAGAGAGAGAGAGAGAGAGAGATGGTTGTTTTTGAATGAGGAGTTGGAAGGCTATTTATGCCTCTCTCTCTTCAATGGGAGTGCCCTCAAAGTCGTAGGGAATTTACAGCTAAAAAGGAAACTTCGGCCATGCTTAAAAAATAAATTATGGTAGCATTAAAATTAAATCCAAAGATTTGCTCAAAGAATACCATAAAAATATGGTCCTTATTCCTCTCGATCTGCGGGGATTAATTAATTAATTAGTTCATGAACTATTCGTCTGAACGGAAGTATTTACACAATTTATTGTCAGCTGAAAAATAGCGGAATTATTGAAATCGGTTAATAATATAATTATGATAAATGGCAATTCAAGATCTGAATATTATAGCCCATGTGCATTTGGTTGAATAAAGAATTAAATAGTATTTCACACTATAATCACCACAAACTTCACTGATTTCTTGTTTGGGGTTATAATTAATTAAGTCCGTATTTAGTCGGTGATAATTCAGTTTTTAATTTATAATATTGGCAATAAGTGACAGCACTAGCTATTTAATTCTGATGTATATCACAAGACAGAAGCCAGATAATAACGTAAATGTAATATTTTACGTATAGTTCGAATCTTAAATTAAGCATAAAATTTGTTTTTTTTTTCTATATTATAATTATTACTAATATAGAAGTTGTTTGGGCCTTTGGGTGCCTAAAGTTGGTTACTTATTATTCTATATAATATAATAATTGTATGTTCGGGCCTTTACAAATCTTAAAATTAAAACAGTATATTTATACAAAAAATATCAAAATTTCGGGGCCTTATCAAATTGGGACCAAAATCAATTGCTTTAGTTGCTTAACCCAAGAGCTGCGGATTGAAAAATCATCAAGTTCACGTATATTAGGGATTAGTCGATTGGGCTCATTGATCCGACCTTTTAAATATATATGCTATATTATTTATATATTTTATTTATAGAGATATTGATGATAAACCTAACTTTATTCTCTATTGGAGATGATCTAGTAGGATATATACAACTAGATTGAACTTTTACTACATTTTCTATTCAAGTTGGAGTGCAGATGTGACACCAAAAGCATCTCTCCTCATTGTGCATCCTCTTGTGGATGAATCTGTAAATATCATTAATTTCAAAAAGATTACAAATTTATATGAAAATTAATAATTTATTAAAAAACATTAAAAAAATATATTATTACTATCTTGGACCTGAAGGCGTTTGTCCTCATTGAAGCTCATTGTCCTAACCTTGAGCTCTCCTCTATTTGTTGTCAATTCATCCAATATCTCAGCATCACAAATTTCCACCTCAACTTCATCATTTCCTTCACCATGCAATTCCATTTCCTAGTATGATCATGAAATCTAATTTTAGCACAAGAAATTGACAAAAAAAAAAAAAAAACACACGAAAATCAAGCAAAAAACGCATACTCTCAAGGTAATAGGGCTATGTGGAGATCCTTGGATCTCTTCATACTCGGCAGCATCGAGCTCCCGAAGATACTGAGGAGGAACGATCTTCGGGAGCGCATGCTGCCGTATGATGATGAGAAGGAAGAAGGGCAATGGGAAGAGAATCCCAGCTACAGGAATCCAAGTCACACCAAAGCATAAAAGCAAGAAAAGAAACTCAAACAAAGTGAAGGCTAAAATGTGTGGGAATGGCACCGTCTCGATGTACGATGCGTGAAATCGTTCGAGCGACCTGTTGAATATAATACGATTAAAAGTGGTTATAAAACTCATATTTACTAAGTAAACTCACTTATATCGTCGGGTCGGTGCAACGAAGAGGAAGAGCATTCGCTCCCAGAACTGGCTCCCCGGGAGGCTATCGATGGCCATGTAGGCAAAGTAGCCCCACAGAACAGACGTGGGTATCTGTTTGATCAACGGCATCGCACATACCGATACCCCGATGAGGAGCGATTGGAGCAAATTGCTGAGCCGTTGCTCGTTCACACGAACGGGCAAGTGCTCGTCGATCTGCTCCCCAGGGTCAAATCGGGACTTTGGTTCGATTTGCATCACTGCATCCTTCAACTTCTGCAGCTCCATCACGACCATGTTGGTCTGCAGCATTAGGGGATCAAAATTTGCAATTTCAAGATAGAAATGGAAGAAATCAATAATTTGATAGCCGAAAGAATATATATATATATTTTTTAACTACCCTAAAAACAGGGGAGCCATTCGATCCGCCCTCCTTGAATCCGCCGATTTTTCGAACAACGAAGCGATAGACTAGAGATTAGGGTTAAAGACTTACAATAGGAGACTTGTCTATTTCTATAAAAACAGACTCCATATCTCCATAGATCTCCGACTTGCTCGCCTTCCGCTCGATACCTTCTCTAGCGCGTTTAACCATCTTCCTTCGTATAAACTACCAAAACCGCGTAGATTATGTACCCGATACATCATTATACGGACTAAAACAACAACCTAAAACAAACAAACCAACCTGTTTTCTTAAAACAGCTAAGCTCTTAGTATGCATAGGAGATTGAGGCAAGACTCCATTAGAAGGAGGTAGTCCAATCAATCCACACAGCATGGTCTGCATTTATCCAAACTATACATCATACAAATATCGACAAAAACTCCGAAAAACGTTTTTTTTTTTTTTTTTTTTTTTTATTACCATGAAACCAAGCAACAAGATGTCATAATGATAAGCTGATGGATTCTTGAGATTGAACTCCTTCTGCTGTGCAAGCTGCGAAGCAACGCTATGGTCGAAGAAGTAAAGACCCGCAATCATCACCGCCGGAATAAACGCGCCAAAGATGTATACTGGAGGAACTTTCCCCATATCCTAATAGAGAAAGCCTCGTCTCAAACATGACTATTACCTCACAAAAAACATTCAATTCACAAGAATGTCTTGTTTAGTGATGGGTTACCATCGCTAAGCAGTATTACCAACGGATACTGAGGTAATAGCGACCGATAAATTCGCCGGTATTTCGAATTTTTTCTTGTAGTGTTTAGTATTGCATTCTAAGATGAAATCAAATGCATACCATGATGACAGTCCAATGATAGAGTGACGGCGATTGCCACAAAAGCGGACTGTATAATCTTCGAGGGACTCCGATTGGAACGCGATTAGGTATAGAAAACGACGCTGCGGTCCATAGTAAGACCATCAATGGGACCCCATAATCTGCAACCAAGTTTCTGAGTCTACCTGTTTTGAGATTCAAGAATTCAAGATTCAGATGAAACTCAAATCTTTAGAATACGGCTATAAGTTAGAAAACACTGGCCTGTTCCACACCACCATGACCGCGCTTTTCTACTCTTCAAAGCAGTATACAGCAAACCAAATGAAAATACAACACCAAGCAAGCCATTTGTGTAAAGCCAATGGAATTGATGCTTCTCCATAGTAGAACCTTCAGATTCTGGAATCTTGAACTCACTTATGATTCCCTGTGTTCCAAACATATACACGTTAAGCCAGGATTATGAACTATGATTGACAACAACTAAAAGAACTCTACCTTGATTGCTTGTTGAAGGAAGAGAAGGGAAATCAACATGCCGAAAGTTTCGCCAGCGATTCGGGTGAATTTGTGTATCAATGAACACGCGTTGAAGATAGCAAGAAGAAATAATAACAAGGATGTCCAGACACAAACCCTGTCCAAGAAGAGGATCATATGAAACTATGTTAGGCAATAATCTTTCAAGAAAATTGAAAAAAAAAATGAAGGGGTACCGTGGTAGTAATTTACCATCCTGCCCAAGCTAAGTAGAGCTTCTGGCCTAAATCTTCCCTCCCTTGTGCAAATTTGTAGAGATAAGCATACATGATCATGGTTGGCTCTGCTACTCCGAGTATCAGCATCGGCTGTCCGCCTATGATCGAGTGTATGATGCCACAGATCGCGGTGGAGACGAGTGTTTCGACTGTGCTCAAACTCCCATCTGAAATTTCCAGAAAACAACTCAAATCTTGCATTAATTTCTTACAAGAATGGTAAAAAAAAAAACTAAAAAAAAATACAAGATTTTAACCAGTTTCTCTGCTTATCTGCTCTCCAAAGGCAATGACTGGAAGGGCTGAAGCAAAGAAGATATAGGTAGTTGGAGCAAGTATTCTGTTACAACAAACAAATACAAAATATACTAAATTTAAAATTAAAAAAAAAAAAGAAAAAGAAAATCAAATTCGTACAAGACTATCTTGCTCATTTAGTGATAATCAAGATTTGGTTTGGAGATGAATTCATGGATGGAGAAGGATTATGTACCCGAATCCGGAACGGATTCCGGCTATCCAATCCTGCTTGTAACAAGATAATCTACCAGCTACATCCTTCTTAATCCCACTAAATGGAGCCTTCATTTTCCCTCCTATTCTGATGATCAGACAAAGAAGAGATTTTTCTTTAGAATGTTTATCTACTCAAACATGCACATTATATAGGATATTTTTCATTCAAACTCTAAAGAAAAGTGGGAATTACAGAGAGATATTTATGTCTGATAAAAAGGTAGTTAGTTCCTAGATTCATGGAGTTCATGCAGAGTAAATGAACAATTAATATGGATTCAAAAATAACTACTTGAAAAAGTATCCTAGTTCAATATCATTGGATCATGAGAAAGCAAGTGCTGAAAATCCTGCTTGGAACAAGAAAATAATCAAACTGCTAATAATGCATTCATTTACAAGAAGATAATTTTAGTACTAGCTACTAATCTAAACACCTTCTTAAGCTATATATGAAGTGAAAAGCAATTAAGCAAGCATGATTTTCTTGATCACCTAGCTAGCTAGAGTGAAGTAGTACTATTTAACTCTTGGAGGTGTGCGTGTGTGAGAGGGCGTAGAAATGCAGAAACACATATTACACATATATTTAATCATAGGATTACTAGCGGCTGCTGGCTCTACTTCTTCTGTTAGCATTATTAGAGGAGGAATAATATTACTCCCTCCGTCTCGGTATAACCGGTTCAAAAAAAAATTGGTACGGGAATTAAGAAAGTATGATAAAGTATGAGAGATGAGCAGATGATGAATTAGGAGATAGATGACAAAGTAGAAGAAAGAAAATGAGCGATAATGAGAATATATGATAAAGTAGGAGAGATAAATGATATGAGAGAAGGTGCTAATTTTTTACCAAATTGGGTTCGAGTCACTTTTAATGGGGCGTCTCAATCAGAAAAGTGAGCTACAAATAACGGGACGGATTAAATCAACGAATTGAACACTTGATTAACTACTTACAGTGAAGCAGGATTACCAACTGCATTATATGTTGCCGGTTTATTCGAAGGAGGAAGTGTAAGAATTTGAGAAATTATACGTAATAGTACTTGGATAAGACTTTATTGCATATTTGAATATGGTTAGATTGAATGTGACAAAAAAAGAAGAATTCACAGACCATGTGCGTGTCATGAATGACGATCGAGGATATTCAACCAAATTGAAATATTTAGTATATTTTGTCTAGTTTATAGAGGAGATTTTTTAATTCGCATGTAAGAAATTTCAGTTTGTTACATGTTTTGGTCGGAGAAATAAAAGATTTAAGATGACTTCATGAGTTCTTGACCGGGAGGTGTAATGAATTCAAGAATTTCTAACGAGTGCCACGTGTAACTTCCACTGACCAAAATATTTTTGTGATTAAGAAAGAGACAAGATTTGGTAGGAGCAAAGCTCTGCAAATCTTTGCTCATGTCACAAATATTGTAAATGTTTTATCAAGTACTTATTTTAGTGAAGAAAGAGGGACTAACAAGCTAGAACAATCGAGAGATTTACAATTAGATAAGCCATCAACTTTTTAAAATTATACTTTGTAATATGTACAAATTAACCAGGAAAAATATAAAGAAACCAAAATCTAGAAGGTATACAAGGCAGTTGGTAAGAGTATTTTCGAAATATAAATTAGCACTTCCTCCATCTGAATGACCTTGCACGATTTCTTTTTCGAAATGTTTCACTTATTTTGTACCATTTCCTAAAATAAAAAAAAAATGAATGGATAACAATCACCAAAATAAATAGACTCCACTACTTTATACTTTTATACCATTATTTACACATTTACACCCGCTATATAAAAACTGTGCCGAATCCAATACTGCAAAATTAATGAGACAGAAAAGAGTATCAGATATTTGTATTTGACCTACCGAAATTAATAACTTTGTAAATTTTGCCAAAAAACGCACTTCTGATTCTATTTAAGATCCTATGTGAACGATCCGAAACCTGAAATAGATTTCAAACTACAAACCAAACACCCTTTAAGTTCAAGATCAAAAGAAACAAAGTCGATTCATACCAATAAAGACCAACCAAAACAGAAGAACGTAGCAAAGGCCAAAGTTATATGAATTTTAGCATAAGAGAGTTGAGATGTGACAAATAGTACAAGTACATGAAAACATATGAACTATAAATAACAAATTAGTCTGGAATTCGAGCATAGATCTGGCATATCGACCAAGTTACCACAAGTGGTGACATTCTAGCATCCATAGTCTATTTCCAAAGCTTCCTCAGTGACATGTTCTTCTCGGTTTCCTTCTTCATGACTTTAGCAACAGCCATCTCGAAGTCCTCCTGAGTAACATGAACACGTCTCTCTCTCAGAGCAAACATACCGGCTTCAGTGCAAACAGCCTGCCAAAACGAAACCATTAATTTTGCAGTTTTATTTGTCCCACCGGCTTAATTAATTCAGTTTAGAAAGAGACTACGAGAAGTAGCAAACTTGTTCTGAATCTTTATTTCTAACTAAAAGTACTACTATAATCACATAAGAGCATAAACCGAAAATTTTCAATAGTTTGAGCAACCAAATAAACTGAACTAGTGATTATTACATGCAAGTACAAGAAAGAGTAAGCATTGTCATCAATATAGATCAAGCTACATACATAAATTCACCTCCATCACAAGCAACACAGAATAAATTATAAAGCATGTGATTACATTATTTGCAAAATTTATTTCTGATTTATCCTCCAAACAGGTGGGACAATAAGATAACTGCACGACTCTCATGGCAAACTTCCATGTTATTCATTAATGCTAGTAGTTGCCAGTCATCAGAAACAAACCTTGAGGTAACTAGATATAAGGCATACCTTAAGTTCTGCACCAGATGCACCATTCATCTTCTCAGCGATCTTCTTTAGATCGATTCCTCGCATTAAATTCATTTTCCTTGAATGGATCTTCAAGATGTCCCACCGAGACTGCAGGAGTTTCAACAAATTAGTAATTGGAAGCCAAGTACGACATAATACAGCCAGAAAGACAGTAAGTTAAACATTTGAAGACCTTGAAGCAATATACTAACGAAAAGTTAGAGAATTAAGTAAACGATGTAGATCAGTAAACGTCACTAACATCTTCATTGGGATTTGGGAACTCGATCTTCCTATCTATTCTTCCAGGCCTAAGAAGAGCTTGGTCCAGAATGTCAATTCTATTGGTAGCCATCAAGACCTGTACAGAACAGTAGATGAAACAATATTATTCCCATTGAACTCGGTATCATGAAAATGCCAGATCTTACGCAGAATTAGAAGATCATGACAAGGTTTGTATGTAAAATCTATAGCACTGGACGCACCTTAATCTTGTTAGAGGCCTCAAAACCATCAAGTTGATTAAGAAGCTCCAGCATAGTACGCTGAACTTCACTATCACCATTTCCACTTCCAGATTCCATACGAGCAGATCCGATGCTATCAATCTCATCCATGAAGATGATGGATGGAGCATGCTCTCTATAAAATAATATTATCAGTAATGCACAGGACATTTTCAATAAGATGTACCAACATGTTGATGCTGAAAGAAACTAACCTGGCCATCACAAAAAGTTCTCTAACCATCCTAGAACCTTCTCCAATGTACTTTTGAACTAATTCAGAGCCTGAAACTCTTATGAAAGTGCAGTCCGTGTGGTGAGCCACTGCCCTTGCAAGCAGTGTCTTACCTGTACCAGGAGGGCCATATAGCAACACTCCCTTCAGACATTCAAGGAAAGAGGTAATTAGAAACAAAAAGATCAAGAAGTAAATCAAGCAATCAATATCAAATTGAGGAAATTACCTTAGGTTGAGCTATTCCTAAGCTCTCAAACAATTCAGGATGTTTGATTGGAAGCTCAATCACCTACAACACAAGGCAGCAGGGAAATGAGAACTGACAGTTTTTTTACTTAAATTGTTCAATGACAGCCAAAGCCAAACTTTTCTTTTAAATGAACCTACTGCAGATACCGTTCTAACTCTAAAAGAAAGTAAATTAACACTATATAAAATCAATATACATATATATCTATAAATGGGAGGGTTGAAAACATGAATTCCCTTAAATAGATTATCCACTCACAAATTATGTTCCAAATGCTTCTTATTTATCTGTACCATCTACTTCAAGATCATGAAAAGACAAAGTCACGTAACTAGAAATACGAACTCAGCAGACTAGGGCATGTGTAAAATGGAATATAAGAGGATACTTTGAATAACTTTTTATGATGCATAATTCGAAAGGGAGAATGTATACAAGAATAGGAAGACAATTGCAACTTCTCAAACAACTATGTATTATCTAAGAATGTGGAAAACCCACAAAAAGGCACACTCAACGTTGAATTTCTATTTAATATGATGAAAAACAATTCAGATGTACAATAAACATATAAATCCAGGAAAAGCACCTCTTTTATCTCTTTAATTTGCTGGTCGAGACCACCAATCATGTCGTAAGTGGAGTCTGGAACTTTTTCAACTTTCATAAGGTTGACCAACGGATCAACTTTACTAGGCAGGACCAAGTGGAGCACATAGCTATCATTACGTAAAGCAACCCTTGTTGAAGGTGTAATCTTAGTGATGTCAATGCTCTTGTCAATGTCAACTACATACTTTCCCTCAGGGTGGACCTGTGCAGAAGAGTACACAAAATCAACACGTTTAAAAGAAAGAAGAATGTTACATTTTAGTAAGAATGTTATATTATGACAGCACATATACCAGGTTGAGACCTAAGGGGAAAAGATTCAATCGCTGGAACAAATATAGCTCATGTTATTTCATTGTCCCCTATCTTTGCAATGAAGAAGGTAGCTTTAAAATAGAAATTACTTCTTGGTGAATTAATTGTTACACTCCTAAACGCAGCCACCCAAATCCCCACCCAAAAAATGACAAGACATCACGAAGAAATCACCTCATAGTCACTTGTTATGCAGATTCATGAATAAGCTGTTCGCATATGTACTTTGATTTTTTTAGTTACCTTCAGTAGTAATGAATAATATGAGGAAATATTGGTTGGTGTTCTAACCTTCACTTTCAAGGAAAAAACCAATAAACCACTTCTACTTGGAAAGTAAAATTGAATTACACAACACCATGTTCTCTTCTTACTGATTTATCGCATTAAAAAAAACTAGCTGAAGGACAAAGACGACAATAAAAAAGAGACAATGTGGCCATTAACAACTAACCTTAACAAGGACTTTTGATTTTCCCATAACTTTGACAACTTCGCCTACATATGATCCAGGCTCCTGAAGAAGTTGCAACTCTTCCTTCAATGATCTCACTGCCATTAGGGAAACAAGCAGTTAAAGAACATGCAAAGAAGGCAAAAGAATCTGGTAAAATATAGTAACAGAAACTACACATGTATAGGAATGTAATTATCAACATAGAAATTGAACTCCTGTCCAGAATCAATTTCTGTTCATTAGTCGGTTAACCTTGATTGCTAATTTACCTTGTACATTGAACATAAGCAGGCAGTTTAGGCACTACTCGACTCCACAAACAGTATAACTTCCTACTTTTCACAATTCAAAATAAATAAATAAAAACATAGCGCATTCCCACGATGGCAAAAAGCTATAATTCATCGACAGTGCAATACTTTCACGAATTGCAAACTCCGAACGGGGAAAACAAAAACGAAACTACGGCCAAACCCTAGGGTTTTCAAAAGGGGCAACAATTAAAAAAATCAGATCTCAATTGAATCCTTAAGAGAATTGTATAAAACCTCGAGCATTAAGATCATTGCGCTGAGCTTCGAGACGCTGGAGATCGTGGAATTTCTGACGGACTAACAGCTGCATATCCTGTATCCGCTGCTGATAATACTGTCGGAGCCCTTCGCCGCCGCCTCCGGCGCCTTGCTGGTGTTGACGCTTCGATTCATCAGTCTGCCGGACGTCTATCGCCGCTGTCGCCATTGATACGTCGCAGTTTGATTCGGAGCGGATTGGAGTATATAATGGGGTTTTCGTCACGGTCAAGTTATAAAGGATGCCACCGCATAATATATGAGGAACATTTTACTTGATGAGAAGGACTATTGTGCATAATGTTTCACATAGAACATAATCTAATTTTCAATTTTGACCCAATTTCATCGAGTTTGACCCGATTTTCCACTTTATTAAAAAAAAAAATTTCTTTCTCTCCCGTCTCCTCCCCTCCCCATTACCCCTTTCTCTCTCTCCTCTCTTTTTTTTTTCTCTCTGCATCTCAACCCCCCTCTCTCTCTCTCTCTCCACTCCCCTCTCTCTCTCTTTCTCACTCCCCCTCTCTCTCTCCACAGTCCTCCCGATCTCTCCGCCTCCGCCTCCGATCTCTCCAATTTTATTGCCGTCACTCCGCCTCCAATCTCTCCGCCTCCGATTTCTCCGATTCACAGTTGAGATTTGTTTCTCTTAATATTTATTTGTGGAAATAGAAGGTAGAAGAGTCAACTACAATAGCTCAATTGCACAAAGTCTACTAGTTGCAGTTAATGCACTAAGACTCAATTTATGCTTGCTTGCTCTAAGTAAGAACCAACTTTCAGGTCTTAGTGTGCAATTTGAAACTCTTCTGCCTATAGTTATTTTTGTTCAAAAACTATGATTAGTCGAGTGAACTGATGAAAGAGAGAGTAGCAACCAGTGTAATATTTTAAAATGAACTCTGTTCTATGGATATTCTTGCCTTAGAAGGATTTTCAATAGATTTGCCCTTTTTAGAGTTTATATTATTCAATTTTTTGGCGATGTGTGCTTAATTGTGATGCACGGCATGCCATTTATGTTTTCACCGTGCTGAGAAGACTGATTGGACTAAATCAATCTGCTTTGATCTCCTGCTTATGTTCTCAAACTGTTCTTGCAATTAATTCACTTTTTACTCAAGAGAAAGAATTGTATGAGTTTTCTGGGACCTATGCAACTATAAAGCCCATGTCAAAGTTTATGCTATGTAATCCCAACACATAATAATATTTTCATGGACAGATACTGTTGATAATGTAGCTAGTGGATCTTCCGAAAAGACTTAGGCTTAGCATCTTCCGCAATGTATTCCGACAACATGACTTGTTTTTAGTTCGATTTTTTTTCTTTTGGTTTTGGTGTCAGTTGAGAATTATTTTGATGAATTGAAACAAGATTTGCTTTTGGTTTGATTATTGAACAATTTTGATGCTCCATATGGTTTCTGAATGTTAATTTGTGTGCATTTTCGTCTATAAATGTATCTTTGCTCATTCGCTTATGAGTTTGTTAAGATTTTATCGTGACACGTTCTTTTATCGTGATTGACACGCTCTTTTATCGTGATTGACACGCACAACAGAGACAATTGACACTCTGCTCTCTACTGTGAATTATGTCTTAAACAAACACTCTACTCATCATTGACATATTCTTTCATCATGATTGACACGCATAGTAGAGACAACTGACACTCTGCTCTCTATTGTGAATTATGGGTTAAAAAGATACTCCGGTCATGATTGACACGTTCTTTTGTCATGATTGACACGAATAGCACACACAATTGACACTCTGCTCTTTACTGTAAATTAAGGCTTAAACAGACACTCTGCTCATCATTGACACATTCTTTTATCATGATTGACACGCACGGTAGAGACAATTGACACTCTGCTCTCTACCGTGAATTATAGCTTAAACGAACAATGTTTATCATTGAAACTTTATTTTGTTATAATTGACACACACAACAGAGACAATTGACACACTGCTCTCTACTGTGAATTATGGCTTAAACAGACACTTTGCTCATCATTGAAATGTTTATTTGTCATGATTGACACGAACAACATAAAAAATGGACACTTTTTTCATAAACAAATGACATTTTTTTTTCGAAATAAATCACATTTTTTTCAAAAATAATTAATAGTTAATAGTAAATGATACAAATGACACTTTATTCCAATACAAATAACACTTTTGTTTGTTACGATTGATAATTTGAGATAAATAACAAATGTCACATTTATTCATCACAAATGACACGCATTCCTTATCAAAAAAATTGGGAAAAAAGAGAAAAATTGGGAAGCTGAATATAATATGAGAGAAAAAAATTAAAGAAAAAGAGAGAAAAAAAGAAGTAAAAAAGAAAATTAATATAATAAGAAAAAATAAGGGAAAAAATAAGAACAAAAAAAGAAAAATAAAATAATAAAAAAATAAAAAATAAAGTAATTAAAAAAACGAAAAATAAAACAATAAAATAAAAATAAAACAAAAAATGAAGCCAATAGGTCTCGAACCCGCGACCACTTGCATGAAAAGTAGACCATTACAGCAATATTATGAATAGACTTTATATTTATAGACTACGTGCGCGTCTGTTGCATGTGCAACATGATGTATACAAATTTTTGTCTTACTTAATTATGAGAGCGCCAATGTTTCATTTATATACACTTTGGCCCCCAAAGTGCAGTCAATTGCACAAATGGCTTTTTCTGAATTAGATATGTTAAGTATTTGGTTAAATTGGAACTGAGTCCGATCAGACATTCAATTATAATTAAATTTATTTGGTTAAATTGGAACTGAGTCCGACCAGACATTCAATTATAATTAAATTTTGATAAAGTAATAATTTTAAAATTTAAAAAAATATATATTTTAAGTTTTTATATTTTATTTTAAAATTCTAATCACTATAAAAAAAAATTAAACATTTATATAATTCATGATACTAAACTATTTTACAAATTTGATTTGTAATTTCACTATTAAAATGACAATAAAGAATAAATTGCAAATTAAACAAATGGAGAATTTCTAGTTTTAAACATGAAATAATCCAAGCATTTTTCATAATCCTGAGATTAGGGTTTCCCACCTCTGTCCATCACGGATTGGCGCGTGATATTTTATTTCCAATTTTCAATTTCTGAGCTTCGATTCGGGTCCTCGAATTCTGGGAATTGTGAACGGAACTTGGCATTTCTTCGCTAGTGATTTTTGATAATTTTTGTGCTTTTCCGTTGGAAAGATTGGATTTTTGTGTTGGATTGTATCCAGAAAGTTGAAGAATGGATAAGAAGAAAGTTGTAGCTCCATTGATCTGCCATGGCCATTCTCGCCCCGTCGTCGACTTGTTCTACAGCCCGATAACGCCGGATGGTTTCTTCCTTGTTAGTGCTAGCAAGGGTAATTTTCCAATTCTAACCTTATGGATGAATCATTATATGAGTTTATAGGATGTATGAAGTTTTGGATGACTGTAATTCTCTCTCTCTCTCAGATTCCTCACCAATGTTGAGAAATGGAGAGACTGGAGATTGGATTGGAACCTTCAATGGCCATAAAGGGGCAGTGTGGAGTTGCTGCCTCGATAAACCCGCTTTGCGTGTAGCGACTGCATCAGCTGATTTTTCTGCGTATATCGATTAGTATTCCTTTTATTTAGAAATTTGTCCGAATTGCATTTATCTGAATCTCCACAAAAGCAAGTGTCTTGTTTTCTTATATGCTTATCTTTATCTACTAAACTAATTTTTCGTTGGTTGCAGGAAGCTATGGGATGCATTAACCGGGGAAGTTTTGCATTCGTTCGAGCACAAGCACATTGTTCGTTCTTGTGCCTTCTCAGAGGTACTTTTTTTCTCCACTTCAAATATTTATTGATGAATCATGCTGTGTTATTTGATGCTTTGTGTTAATTTTTGGTGTGAATTCTTTAATATTGATATATGTCCCTACGATAAATTTTAGGCCATTTTTGGCTTAAGCGTAAATTTGAACTCACGAAGTTGGCTTATCGAATTGCACATATACCTAATGCTTTAAATTCAGTCATTTATGAAGATTACTGTTTTGTTCCGCCTGCTATATGATGTTAGTCTCTTTCATGGTTCTTTAGAATCCCGTTTTCTTGATACGTTCGTACTTTTCTAGTCTCTACCCCGGTTCTTTATCATTGCATGCAATAGCTAGTTGGGTAACGGCTTACCACTTCGGAATGTTGTTTACTTTAAGCTGCGACTGAAATTGCATAACTTAGAGTCTTGTAAGAATAATCCAAATGACACATCATGATGATTGAGATTGATCCTTGATTTCAGGATACTCACCTTCTGCTAACCGGTGGGATGGAAAAAGCTCTACGGATATATGATTTGAATCAACCCGATGCACCACCTAGGGAAATTGAAAAATCGCCCGGTTCAGTCAGAACTCTTGCTTGGCTACACAGTGATCAAACCATTTTAGGCTCTTGTACTGACGTGGGTGGGGTAAGGTATGTCTAGAGAATGTAGAAATGTTTTAAATTACTATTTTAATATGTTTTTTAGAGCTTGATTCTTTTTCTCCTCTCTTGAAATGATGATCATAGGTTATGGGATGTGAGAACCGGCACAATTGTTCGAACACTCGAGACAAATTCGTCCGTGACAAGTGCTGAAGTGAGTCAAGATGGACGCTATATAACCACTGCTGACGGGTCAAGTGTCAAGTTCTGGGATGCAAACCAGTACGTATCTATCTATCTACATTCATGATAAAGTACACTAGCAAGAATTAAAAACATACGAAACCCTTTCTAAACAGCTTCGGGTTGGTAAAGAGTTACGATATGCCCTGCAATGTGGAGTCGGCTTCATTGGAGCCCAAGTTTGGCAACAAGTTCATAGCCGGAGGAGAAGACATGTGGGTCCACCTATTCGATTTCCACACCGGAGTAGAACTCGGTAAGCCCTCCCGTGCATCGATATCATTAGAAGGCGCTCATTGAACTCATTTCCGGGTTCCAAAATTTACTTGTTATGATCTTGTTAGGGTGCAATAAGGGGCACCATGGTCCGGTTCATTGTGTGCGTTTCTCACCCGGAGGCGAATCCTACGCATCTGGGTCTGAAGACGGGACTGTTAGGATATGGCAGACCGGTCCACTGGACCACTCTGAGCCGGAGAATCCGGCTGCCAATGGCGTGAAGGCTGGTGGGAACGAGGTTGCTAGGCAGATGGAGAACGCGCTATTTGTCGGTGAACCCGCAATTGCTAACTGAGGTGAAGGGAGTGTGCTTTGTTGATAGTTTTTGGATAATGCTTAGGGGGATTCATATTTTTGGAACAAGTCTTGTTATATGCTTTTCTTTAGTCCATATCTGCAGATTTAGTCTTTTCAAATTGTGGATTTTGTTGAGATAACATGTACTCCCTCCTTCCTGTTTCAAGTAACTCGTTTCTTTTAGGCGCTGGAATTAAGAAAATAGATGATGAAGTATCAGAAATAAATAAATGATAAAGTAAGATAGAGAATATGAATAAGATAAGAAGAAATTAAATGATAAATTATGAGAAAATTTGTGATTTTTTTTTAGTTTTTATGAAAATGGTCACTTGAAATGGGACATTCTGAAAAGAGAAACGCGTCACTTGAAATGGGACGAAGGGATTAGTATTCGTTTTGTTTCAACTATAATTCAAATTTGTGGCTGTATAATTAACAACAAATAGTAGCAGGATTTTATTGATTTGAGGGTAATTACAGACAAGAACCCACATATTGAAGATTGTGGTAACTCCAAATGTTCAGCCAATTAAGGTTGCATGACAGCAAAAAAGAATATAAGACAAAAGTAGTTTAAGAAACTACACAACGAGGGAAACTCGAAAGCATTACAAACACGAAGGGAGGCTAATAATGGATGCAAATTTCACTGGGTTGGCCATGTAGCTTGAGCAGACATTATAATGCCTACAATGACACCGAACAATCCGAGTGCGCTGCCAAAGATCTCGATAACGAGAATCTTAACGAAAAGGGTTGAGTTTTGGGCGTCAGATAAGGCACAGCTGCTGCCTATGATACCGACGCATAGCCTTCATGAAAGCAAGAGAACAACAAAACAGGGGGAATATGAGATGAAGTAGATTCAAGTTTAAGTTAATCTTACTAAAGCGTCTAAAGGGAGAGAGTTAATTACAAGCTTACCCGCAAACAAGGTTAGCGAAGCCCACGATAATTCCAGATGCAAATATTGCGTAGCCAGCTCTCATGGATTCAGGATCAAACATCTTTGAAGAAGACACAGCTTCGAGCTTTGTTTGGAGGATGATAGCAACAATAACTCCGTATATAGCAACAGCCTCACAGAAAATCACACTGAGAATAATATTGAAAAGATTTATGTCATTTACATTGATAATACACTCATTGAGATGCCAACCAGAGTGTATTTTTCCTCATCAAGTGCATTGTTAATGCACAGAATTGGTATGCACATAAGGCCTTGACCATGCATGTAGAAACAGTGAGATCACCAAACATTATTTCATGAAGAGCTAGGAATAGAATAAGAAAAGGATCACAAAGATGGAGAGACAACAAACCCAATATTCGTAACTTTTCGAACCTCAAGTTCTTAAGGTACAAGATTCAAAAATATTCATGTAGCCAAAAACATAATATGACCCCAATATCTTCATGTGAATTATAATTTTTATGCTAGCCCTGTACATTCAGATAATCTAGCATTCTTCTAAAGCTTGGATCTTCAGCAATTATATTAGAGCAACTTTTAAGCCATTAACATACCTTCACTAGAAACTCACCCTAAGTAAACATTAATCAACAGCTAGAGAAACTCAACGTCGATTACTGATTAAACCAATAGCAATAAACATACGATACATGACTATTTTCCAACTGAAGTTCATGTTTTCTAGAACCAATATGCAGAACTCTAATTGAAAACACAATCCTCATTACTTTGGAACAAATTCATTCACTTATTTATATGTAGTTTGTTTTAGAAGTTATTAATCACCCGAATCCTAAAAGAACAATACAAATATACAATTACTGTAAGCACTCGTGACTAGTTAGGAGGTCGCAGCTGCAGCACTTCACTTAATTGCAGCAAACACGTTATAAGAGGAGCAAGATAACACCTAACCTAAATATACTAAATTTTCACTTGAATTTCAGTTGTTCTTTATATCTTCAATCAATCGAGCAATCAAGAGAGAGAAAGATTGTGCAAGTAGGAATCTTCACGGATCAACAATTTGGAGAAAGAAATAAAGAACGAATCCAAATGTTAACATTCGCCAATACCTGATTAGGTTTTTGGAGGTAATGCGAGGAGCTTTGATCGCAGCACCGATTAAACTACTCCCCGTTATATAAATTCCCCTAAAATCATCACGAAATACACCAAATTAAGCCGGAGATGCACAAAAAACAAATCACTCATACATCTCAGATGCAAACAAACAAAAAAGCTGTCATCAAACAGATACCAGGCGGCGCCGAGAACGGACACGCCAATCGAGATGGCGATTCCGATAGCGGAGAAAGTGTACGGAGAGATCCGAAGCAGCGCTTGCGCCCACGAACTCGATGATGCCACCATCGTGCTGCCCCTACTCAAATCTACTCGTTGAAAGAGTTGAGAGATAGAAATCAGATCGAAGACGATAGAGCCAAAAATCAGGAGAAATTATCTTTTGGGCTGAGATTCATAACACCATCCCCATACGGGGGTACCCGGATTTTGTTGTTGGCCCAAGTGAAGGAAATGGGCCTCTTGCGTTGGATATATCCGTCTTTTTTCTATATTGGATAATATTTATTTCTCTATTTGTTTTATTTAAATACATTTAATGCAACAATATGAAATTCTTTTAGAACTCAATTTGGTACATCCTTTGCCCATAATTCTTGTCTCACATTTTTTTTAATTGTCTCATAATTTTTATTTCATTTTTTAAAATAGCAAATGATTATATAATTTGAAGACCCACCATCTTTACTTACAACTAGCAATTCTCCTAAATTACTATGTTCATAAGAAATGGTGCAACAATTGTTGAACGGAATGAGTATACTATATTTATATTATAGAATATTTATTCTCGAGATGACCAGCTCTCCTATAGCGATGTGGCGGTGTACAAAGTTGAAGGAACGAACTTAAGGCTTCGTTTTTAAAAACAAATTAAGCAAGTACTTATAATATAAGTATTTAAAAATTATATGCATTTAGGTCATGAAAGAGTTTATCAATAGTTTATTTCAACTTATTTTAAAAAATAAGTGCTCACACGCGTTTGGAAAATGTTATGAAAACAAAAACTTATGAAAACAATTTATTCTAAGAAGTAAGTTGTTTTCTTATGAAGAAAAAAATCCTCATTTAAAATCCCGTTATAATAATTTGTAAATTTTTTTTGCTCTAATTAAATGTTTATATACAGGGATGGAGCCAGAAACTTCGCTTAGTGGTCCAACTAATTATATGTTTATGGATCTCATTTATAATAGTAATTTTCTGAGTTATTTTACATTTTAATTAAAAAATAGAAAAGCAAAAAAGGTAAATAATGAAGAAAAGGAAACAAACATTGCAAGGAGTCGAATCCAAATTTATAAATCCTTATGAGGAAGTTTTACCATTGTACCATAATACAATACAATTGATATTTATACACTGAAATATTTTAATTATAGGGGTCCATTGTCAACCCTGTCCCACCCCTTCCTCCGTCTCTATTTATAAATAAATATATCCAGAGAGCAACAACTTATTTAATTTAAGTACTTATAATAAACACTTATATCATAAAATATTTATTTAAATTATTTTTCCAAACAGACCTTATTGCGTAAGTGATTAAAATAGGCAAAGAATAAAAATACTTCATCTTTCTCAATTATTCACTTTTTCATTTTAAAATGTCCTAAATATATTATTCACTTTTCAAATATGACAAATTATTACAAATAATTTTTTTTGTTACAACTCTAAACATAAATGATAAGCTATTAGCGCTTATGGCCCCGGATCAAAGCAAACTAGAAATGAAAAGATTTTGTCCTCAACTATTCCCCTCCATGTGTTCCGCTTCACTCTGTTCCCGGAACCCCAGATGAAGACAAAAAGGCCCATATTTCCAAGGAGAGAGAATCCTCTATCCCATTTTTGGTATCCCATTAGGTGGCCCACCAATCACGCGGCGACACGCGTGTATTGGTGGGTCATCAAATTATCACACACCTACATTTGTTCCCACCTTATTGGTGGACACCCATTGGGTTAGAGGATCTTCTCTCATTTCCAAGATGCTCTTGTTCCTCTACTATTTCCAGTGCCGCTGATTCGCTGCATCTCGTCACGTAGATTCCTCCTACCCGCGCCGCTTTAAATCCGCCACTGAGTGTAAGATAGTCTATTTTTGTTTTTTATCATGTATTGTGTCATTTTCTATATTTTGGTTTGTAAATTGGAAATAATTCATTTTTTGTCTTTTAGCAGAAAATATAGTTCATTCACTCTTTTTTGATGCGTTAGTTATCTGTAATTTAAAGGTTAATGGTAACGTAACTTTAGATATATGTGTCACTCAAAAGAGCCCATGAAATACACCAACTATTAATGACTTTTTAAGATATAAGACCAAAATTATAAGAGGTCACAGTGCATGACAAAAAGAAAACAAGTTACACTATGCAGGGTCCAAATCAGATTTTTTCGTATTAATTTAAAAAAATTAAAATATTTCGTTCCAAAAAGTTCATGTTTCTTCTGTTTCCCTAATTATTGGTGAAATCTTCTATTCCATTTCTTGTGTCTCATTCTATGTTTTATCAGTAAAATTATAACACATATGTTTTGTTTTTTTTTGTTTTGTTGGTTGTTATTATTATTATTATATCCTCAATGGAATTATAATACTCCCTCCGTCCCGCTATTACTGTCCCATTTGGTTTCGGCAGGGAAATTAAAATTTTTTGTTTAATTGTGTATTTTATGAGTTTTAATTATATTAAGAAATTGACACAATTTTCGAGGAGTGGTTGGTGGAAGAAATGAGAATTCATCCAAATTTTTACAATGCATAATTGGGGCAATCGATTTTTTTTTTATTTTTTTTATATTGTATTTTAAGAAATAATAAGTTTTCAAAAAGTAAAAAATCATAAATTTTTGAGTTCGAGGTGGAACGAAAATCATGTTAGACATATTTTTGGAGTGAGAGAATATGATAATGTGGGGATTAGTAGTAAGTAGGAGGGACTCACTTCATTTTTTGTTTAAGAGTATTTGTTGCTATTTTAGGAAAAATGACAGTAATAGCGAGACAACTCGATTGAGAAATAATGACAGTAATAACGAGACGAAGAGAGTATATGTTAGGCACACATGTTATTCACCGAAAACAGCACACGAATACAATCCATCAAATGATTTTCTAAGTTACTCACATTGCATGACTAAAAAAAAACAAGTTATATTACAAGCAATGGCAGATATAGGGTTTTTGTTAAGAATTTTAGAGTGTTTTATTTCGCTCCCGAAAACTCAAGTTTTATCTCCTTGACTAAAATTCCCGTGTTTGTCCCTCTCTTTCGTGATGTTTGGATCCGTCCTAATTACATGATCAAAGACGAAATTTATTCCGAAATAATATTGCGGTTTGTTCGACTACCAAATAATCCAAGGCCTAACTAGAGAATCGGATAATATAAGGAGATGTCTTACTTAAAAAGAATAAGGAAGAAAATATCAAAATATCAACGGCTAACGTGTCAAGCTCAACGGCTTCCGCGTTGGGCCTTTTGATTCAATTCACAACCGGAGCGATCTCCTTTTCATGACAAATCATGTGAGATTTTTGGATCTTCAATATTTACGCTTTGGGAATTTGTGCCTTCTCTCAAATCTCAAAACCCTAGTGGCAAAATCTTAGTATGATGAGAAACTACGTGCACGCAATTTGCTAAATTCCAAGAACCGAATTTGACAGAAAATATTCAAAGGTACGGATTTATGTAGCTTGGTCAATATAAAGCTTTGATTGTTGGCTGCATCCGCGCTCTCTCTCACATGATTCTCTTGCACTTTTAATTAGCTTGCAGATCTCACTTTCCTCCAAATTCTCTCACTAGATTTTCTCAGATATTTATTTTATATTGCAACAAGCAGGAATTAGAGTATCTAAATACCTGCGAAATCCTGACATGAAAAGATTTGTTCTTCCTCATCATCAAGCTTGAAGCAGAGGAGAAAAGTTGTAGTAATTCTTTTTTTCCTTCGATGTTTCATCTTCAATTTGTTTGGTTACAAATTGAAGAATTGCATTTCTCTTTGGTGTAACATAAGATATATGTTTATCTTGCTTTGATCCTCTCTGAGGAAAACCATCATACACCTTATCTTCATCATCTCCCCCCTCTCTTCCTCAGATCAATTTTTTTGATTTTTATTTGTGTGGAAATTAGAGGGGGAAAGAAGGATTGCAGAGATGCAAGGTGTTTTACAATCAAAGGGGCTAATTTCCTTACCATCATACCCCAAAACCAGAGCTTTCATTACAAGTGATTTGAGGAACAGATTCAAACCTATAAACCCTTTGTCCAAATCAAGAACACTCAACAAAACCTCTGTTTCTCTAAATTGCTTCTCAAGAATTCTACCAAAACCTCAATTGATTGTTCAAAGCAATAGAAACCACCATGTTTGTAGAGCTGAAGCTGCTGCATCATCATCTGATGAGCATCCTCTCTTAGGAGAGAAAGAGCCACCCAAATTCATGGGCCTTGAATTAATCACTCTCAAGAAAATCATTCCCCTCGGCTTGATGTTTTTCTGCATTCTTTTCAACTACACAATCTTGAGGGACACCAAGGATGTCTTGGTGGTGACGGCAAAAGGGTCGAGTGCGGAAATCATACCCTTCTTAAAAACATGGGTGAATTTGCCAATGGCTATTGGCTTCATGCTGGCGTACACTAAGATGGCGAACGTGTTGTCGAAGGAAGCTCTGTTTTACTCTGTTATCTTTCCATTCATCGCCTTCTTTGGGGCGTTTGGTTTTGTTTTCTATCCCATGAGCAGTTATATCCACCCCACTGCCCTTGCTGATAAGCTCTTGGATGTTCTTGGTCCGAGGTTTCTCGGCCCTCTCGCGATTTTGAGGATATGGAGTTTTTGCTTGTTCTATGTGATGGCTGAGCTTTGGGGGAGTGTGGTTGTTTCGGTTCTGTTTTGGGGCTTTGCTAATCAGGTAGCACTTTATTTTCTATTCGAATTTGTTAATGTTGAAGCAATTGCCATTTATATTAGCTTAACATTGGAAGTACTAAGGGAAGTTTTTATTAATCCAAACTCCAAAGTGATGTTGATTATTATCAACTTGTTTTGGTAGATTTATGTTGTTCATCTAGCTAGATTTTCACTTCTATTTTTCGTCTTGTTCAACAGTGCTTGTAGCAATGAAGGCTTAATTTGCGCCGGTTTTACCTTCGGCGTTTATTTTGTAATTGCATTTGTTACGGACCTTTAAAGCAATTGCATTTTATTAGCTTACCATTGGAAGTACTAATCTTATGTAAGGGAATTTATTATTAATCCAAACTCCAAAGCGACGTTGCTCATTCTCAACTTGTTTTGGTAGATTCATGTTGTTCATCTAGCTAGATTTTCAATTCTAATTTTTGTCTTGCTGAACAGAGCTTGTAGCAAATAAAGGCTTAATTTGTGTCAGTTTTACCTTTGGCTTTTATTTTTGTAATTGCATTTGTTACCGACTGTTAAAGCAATTGCCTTTTATTAGCCTACCATTGAAAAGTACTATTTTTTTGTAATCGAACTTGTTATTGATCCGAACTCCAAAGTGATATTGCTCATTTTTAACATGTGTTGGTAAATTCATGTTCACCTAGCTAGATTTTCACTACTATTTTTGGTCTTGCTGAATAGTGCATTAGTGCTGGTTAAATGTATTGTGTCTCAGATTACCACTGTTGATGAGGCCAAGAAATTCTATCCCCTGTTTGGCCTCGGAGCAAACGTTGCACTCATTTTCTCCGGTCGAACTGTGAAATACTTCTCTAAAATGCGAGCGAACTTGGGTCCGGGTGTTGACGGTTGGGCTGTCTCTCTGAGCGGAATGATGGGTATTGTTGTGCTTATGGGACTCGCCATTTGTTTCCTTTATTGGTGGGTGAATCGCAACGTCCCTCTCCCCACCCGTAGCCTCAAGAAGAAGGTAATAAACTTCTTTCAAGAAACACTCCCTTTATTTTCTGTGTTGCTTTGTTAACGCATTCTCTTGCAGGAAAAACCGAAGATGGGGACGATGGAAAGCTTGAAATTCTTGGTTTCTTCAAGATACATAAGGGATCTCGCCACTTTAGTCGTAGCGTACGGTATAAGCATCAATCTCGTTGAAGTTACATGGAAATCAAAGCTTAAAGCTCAGGTAAAAACAAAGCTCAAACCTGAGCTTCATTCATATCATTAATGGACTATTGGAATGCTTTTGTTTATCTATTCATCTTCATAATTCTTGAAGTTTCCGACGCCAAACGAGTACTCATCTTTCATGGGCGATTTCTCAACCGCAACTGGAATCGCAACTTTCACGATGATGTTGTTGAGTCAGTGGATCTTCAACAAGTACGGTTGGGGGGCCGCAGCCAAGATTACCCCAACCGTCTTGCTTCTAACGGGTGTCGGTTTTTTCTCCTTGATCCTCTTCGGTGAGCCTCTAGCCCCGGCTCTAGCCACGTACGGTATGACTCCACTCTTAGCAGCAGTCTACGTCGGAGCTATGCAAAACATCTTCAGCAAGAGCGCGAAATACAGCTTGTTCGATCCGTGCAAGGAAATGGCATATATACCCTTGGATGAGGACACTAAGGTTAAAGGGAAGGCAGCAATTGATGTTGTCTGCAATCCATTAGGGAAATCTGGTGGTGCTTTAATTCAGCAGTTCATGATTTTAACCTTTGGATCGCTCGCAAATTCGACTCCGTATCTTGGAGGCATTCTACTTGTGATTGTTCTTGCTTGGTTAGGCGCGGCTAGATCTTTAGATGGGCAGTTTACCGCGTTGAGGAGGGAAGAGGAGATCGAGAAGGAGATGGAGAGAACGGCAGTAAAAGTCCCGGTTTTGTCTTCGGATAAGAAAGGCGAAACCTTTACGGATAGAGGGTCGGATCTAGGCGATTCGTCGAGTTCTTCATTCGGATCATCGTCTTGATTGCATAAGGATGGTAGAAGGATTAATAAGTTAGGTTGTTAATTTTTACTATTTAGTTATAGAAATAATGGAACCAGGAACAAATCTTGATCTTGGCAATGGGGTTTGATAGATATAGTATAATTTAATCTTGGCTCTTGAAATTGTGTTGTGTTTTGATCAGCAAATCTTCGTCTTAACTTACAAAATCAAGAATTTTAAGTTTTCTTGCAGGGATATGGGATTGTGAAAATTAGCAATTTAATGTAAAAATTTAATGTAAAATTTGAGTGTTACTATCAATGCCAGCTCCCTTTTGGCTCCTTACCAACCGGCCAAATTGTACCTTGAGATTCTCTTAGCTTCACACTCATTGATGGAAACTACAATTCCCCATACGAAATAACTTAGTCCGTCCGATTCATTCATCTCAGGTGTTCGACATATGATTTATGCATTCATGAAATGTTTTTTTTATCCTTATCTCATTATTTTGTGTCTTTTTTTTTTTCAAGACTTTGAGATTAATAGATTTGCAAGAATTTGAGATTTTCATTAATGTGTAATAACTAGTGAAGTATACAATGAACAAAAGGGACAAATGGGATAAATTCATTATTCATCCATCATTTAAGAGACTAAAAAGTTAATGCAAATATTCCTTCCAATGAGAGAGCATGCCTTATTCCTTCTTGCATGGACAAAATTCGTTACAGCACCAAACAACAAATGTGATGGAGCCATGAAAGGGATCTCTCTCTCTCTCTCCTCTCTCTCTCTCTCTCTCTCTCTCTCTCTCTCTCTCTCTCTCTGCATTTTACCTTGACATGATTCTTTTCTAACCACACAAATTGGAAGACAAAATTGTCATTGCTAGGCAAGTTTTATAAAAAGGCATTCTAGTCAAGAAAAAAACAATTCGAGGATAGAATTTTGGAGCAAAACTTTGTCCTTTTTAACATAGTTTTTTTGTCCATCCTAATACCACTATTTATTCACATGATATCCCAATTGATCATCACTCAACAAATTCATTAGATTTAAAACAAAAAAAAAATAGAATCTTCAAAAAAGTTCATACTTCATTTCCAACATGGATGATTTCATCAAGACTCTCTCCGAAATCAAAAGCAACAAGATCCTACCCGACCTCATCGCCCCGATCATCACCCGCTCCGCTTCCCAATGGCTCCCCGAGCTGGCCGAGGACTCGGCCGACCGGGCCCCGCCCACCTCAGGGAACTCATTGTCGGAAAGCGCGACTGCCACATGGACGAAAAAAAGATTCGTCATCGAATCTCTCATCGGAGTCCTCCCCAAAGATTCCACTCCCATCCCCTGCAACTTCCTGCTAAGGCTTCTACGCGCTGCTAACACGGTCCGTGTCGAGCACGTGCTCGTGTCCGATCTTGAAAAACGTGTTTCTCGGCGGCTCGATGAGGCTTCGTTGAAGGAATTGATGATACCGAATTTTAGCCACACGAGCTCGACGTTGCTCGATGTTGGATTAGTTCTTCGGCTTGTGAGGAATTTTGTGAGTGCGGCGGAGGCAGATAGAGGCGGCGTTGCCGTGGCGAAGGTGGCGAAGCTTGTGGATTCTTACCTTGCGGAGGCGGCGTTGGATGCGTACTTGGTGTTGCCGGAATTTATGGCGCTTGCCGGCGCTCTTCCGGCGCATGCACGGCCGATAGATGATGGACTCTATCGTGCCATTGATACTTACCTCAAGGTAAAAAATTCACTAAATCTTATGTTACTTTTAGAACTTGAAAATAAGATTCTTCTGCAAAAGATGTTAGCAAGTACGGTACAAATGTTTATCCTGACAAAATTGGACAATTATTGTCCGAAATTGGCCTTTTTCTGGTCCATATATAAACTCTAAACAATGAGAAAATGACCAAAAAGTATGATGATGAATAGAGTCAAAACAACTTTGTGTTATATAAAAAAAATGCAGTATTTTTTTCTGATTTTAATGTCTCACATATTCTTAAAATGTCTATGATTATAAATCATAACTTCATAAGTGAGTATGATTTAGATTATTTTATGTTTTTTACAATTAAACTTTTAATTATTATTTAATTCTATGTTTTATACATAATTCTTATGTAATTTTACATTATGTATAATTCTTATATATTTTATGCAGAAGATAAAATTATAAAATTACAAGTTTTTGAATAAAATATATAAGAATTATGCATGAAACATAGAAGGATTATGCATGGTTCGTAGTTCTCACCAGATCCACTGTACCCTATATATATACAAATAATTAATGTATTAATTTTTCTGATTTTGAATTTAGTCATGTAAATAAAGGGTAAAAACTCAATTTTTTTTTGAAAAATTAAAGGAATTAAAGAGTTGAAATCGAGGGTTTTAGATCGATGCATAGTTAAATTGGTTGAAGGTGTTTTTTCGCAATATTCTTTAATAACACATACTCCCTCCCTCCATACTGCTTAACTTGATCTTCTTTCCCTTTTTATATGTTCCATTTGATTTTTCCTCAACTTAAAATAATACTTTATCATCTTGTACATATATTATATTATCTTACGCTAGCTTTACACAACAAGAACTCATTTTCATAACCGAAAAGGAGACTAAGTCAAGCAGAACTGAGAGTATATTATTTTAAAAAAAAGCATATATGTAATTTTGTTATAAACTAGAACAAAACATTGACAATTTATTTGCATTTAGGACATAAACTAAGGTGATTTTTTTTTAAAAAAAAAGGAAAAGTTGTAATTAGAATTATAATTTTATCTCTAGTCCAAGATGTTAGTCATCTAGTCCATGTTAATCAATATCTTTAGCCCAATAGTTTTTTTAAAGGCTGCAAGTCTTGCAGGCCCATCCAACCCTACCGAAGCAAGGAAGAAAAACACTCTGCAGTTTAATCGACTGCACCAAACTATCCCAAGAGGCCTGCCTCCACGCAGCCCAAAACGACCGGCTACCGGTTCGGGCCGTCATCCAAGTCCTCCTTACAGAACAATCTAGGCTCGTCAACAAACATATCGACTGGAGCGGGTCGTTGAGCGGGCCGAGAAGCCCGGCCCCATCCGGGCTGGAGCTCTCGGCCCGGTGCTTCTCGAAGCGCGAGAACGGGGCGCAGCATATGGAGATTAAGAATCTGAAGGAAGACGTGTTGAGGCTGCAGAGCCGGTGCATGGCGATGGAGAGGCAGATGGAGAAGCTCTTGGAGAAGAAGAAGGGTTCGTATTTTAGTTGGAAGCGCCTCGGGATTTCGGGGTTTAAGGGGAGCAGGATTGCGGAGATGGAGGGGGAGAGTGAGGCCGGGTTCGGGCCGAAGAGCCCGTATGACGGGAAGGGTAAGGTGGTTGTACGAGGGAGGAGTAACAATAGGAGGAAATCTATGTCGTGAATTTGCTTGCATGAGATTTTTATGATTATAATAAATATAATATGTTTCTAATTATGTAAAAAATAACAATATAAAGGCGTTAATTGGAAATTTGGATGGATTTAGATTTTAGATAGAAAGAAAATTTGAAAACAAGCAATAATCACGAGATATAGGGACGGATCTTTTTCTAATGAATTAGAGAGCGAAATTTACAATCTTAATTGGTATAAAAATAATAAAATTTTAAAATCCAACTATAAAAAAGGGGGTAGTGCGATTTAGGGTGTGGACTCCATATAACTCCTTAGATCTGTCTAGAGCTAGTCAAAATAATCGGAACCGGCTACTAAGGTTCTACAGTTCGGTTTCGATTTTAAGTTTTGGGAATCGTAGAACCAGCAGAATTGGTGGTTTCAAAATTTGAAAACCAACGATTTAGATTACGCTACGTCACGCTCCACGCCACATGAAAATCAATGATTCGAATTGAATCATCGAACTAGAACTGTGATTATATGGTTCATGATTCGATTCTTGTTCCACCTATTTCGGAACCAAAACCAGTGGGGAACCAGAACCGTCCACCTCTAAATCCGTCAATGGTGCGATAGATACATCGTGAGTCAAATAATAAAGTAATGAATTTGTGATTGACAAATCATGATATCGTAATTATTTAATATTCCTAAGTTGAAATACTTTGTGTTGTATATTTGGTTAATGATTGGATTCTAATAAAACAAATTGGCATAAATGGTCCCCAATGTTTGCTAGTTTGGATGAATTGGTCCCTAATTTTTTTTTTAGTTTATTGGTCCTCAATGTTTACTAGTTTGGATAAATTGGTCATTTTGTCAAATTTTAAGTTAGTTCATAGGGGTATTTATGGAATAAAAGTTTCAGGGACCAATTCATTCAATTTTTAAATTAAATTTGGCTTTTTTTAAATATATTTTCTAAAATTGTATCTTTTTCGAAAAAAAAATTCAAATAACTTTTTTGAAAAAAATAATTTATTTTTTAATAAATTTTTTTCGAAATAAAAATTTCTATTTTTGTTTTAATTTTTGGTAACGAAAAAAATTTATTAAAAACCTAAATTAAAAATAAAAAATTAATTAATACTAGTTTTAGGAATCAATTCATCCAATTTTTAAATTAATTTTTAACTATTTTTCAAATAATTTTTTGAATTAACTTTTAAAAAAAAAATTATATTTAAAAAAAACAATTTAAATAAAAAATTAACTATATCTAGATTAACTAATAAATTTGCATCTCACGGCAGAAGAGGGGTGCAGGTCGACGCAAAAGTTGGGAAAGGTGTTATGTTCTTTGAGGTCAAAAATGTCATCAGAGAGGAGCCTCCTACCTCCAAGTCGTCCAGGTGCTCCTCTCCGATGACATCTTCGACCTCTTTGTCGATCCGGTCCCCTCCCCAGCAGTCCCCAACCGCTTTGTCGATCCGCTCCCCTCCTCCGCAGTGAAACGCAAAATTATTAGTTAATCTAGATTTAGTTAATTTATTATTTAAATAAAAAATTAGTTGAAAAAAATTAATCTTTTTCGAATTTTAATTATTTTTAAAAAAATTATTTTTTTCGAAAAAGATTATAATTTAAAAAAAATTTAAAAATTTCAAATTTAATTTAAAAATTGGATGAATTGGTCCCTGAAACTTTTATTCCGTATATACCCCTATGAACTAACTTAAAATTTAACAAAATGACCAATTTATCCAAACTAGTAAACATTGGGGACCAATAAACTAAAAAATATTAGAGACCAATTCATCCAAATTAGCAAACATTGGGGACCATTTGTGTCAATTTGCCTTCTAATAATGACAAAAGGAAAAGAATCATAAAAAATGAAAGTAGAGTTTTACACATCCTCTTGGGATGACATAGCGGTGAAGGTGAATTCAAATGAAAGTAGAGTTATATTTTTATAGTTTGCAGATTATTGCACACGAGCGAGGTTTACCCCTGTGCGCATCAAAGATAGCGGCAGCGGGTTTCTCGTCATTAAAAAAAATTAAAAATAGAGTTTTAGACGTAAAGTTTTCAATGACGCAACGTTGAGTGACATTTGTAAGATTCTTTCTTATTACACACATATAGACTTGCATACAAATACACACGCAACAAAGCATAACAATGGAATAGTCTGTCTATTTCAATTGTATGATCTTAAAACTGGAAATATCCCCTGTTAACCAAATCAAAAAAAAAAAAAAAAATACAAATATAGCCAACCACTAAAATAAAACATAAAAGTAGCCATTTTATCTTTATCCGGCGGGGCCGATGGGAGGGCCGATGGGTCCATCGGCCCTCCATATTTTTTTTATTTTTTTTCCTGAGGCCGATGGCCCTCCATTTTTTTCTTTTGTTTTTTTCTTTCTTCAGGGCCATCGGCCATCCTTCAATTTTTTTTTTTTTTTTCAAGGGCCTCTCTATTTTTTTTTCCTTATGGCCATCGGCCCTCCTTCAATTTTTTTTTTTTTTTTCTTCTGAGGGCCATCGGGCCCTACTTCAAATTTTTTTTTTCCTTATGGCCATCAGCCCTCCTTCAATTTTTTTTTTTTTTTTTTTTTTGAGGGCCATCGCCCTACTTCAATTTTTTTTTCCTTATGGCCATCGGCCCTACTTCAATATATATTTTTTTTAATGACAGATGGCCCTTATGCTTGCATATATATATATATATATATATATATATATTTTTTTTTTTTTATTTTTTTAAGGGCCGATTGTCTTTTAACCTTTTTTTTTTACATTTTTTTTTTAGGGCCGATTGTCCTTTGCTTAATATTTATTATATTTACTTTTTTTTAGGGCCGATTGCCCTTATGCTTACATATATATATATATATATATATATATATATATATTTTTTTTTTTTTTTTTTTTTTTTTTTTTTTTTTTTTTTTTTTTTTTTTTTGTTTTTAGGCATGGGGCCTATATGGGTTTATTAAAATAACTATTTTATTCCATCTACTATTAAAAATGCCCCATCTTAAAATTCGGACATACTAATTCAAATATTAATATAATTACAAATATATTATTATGTGTTCGAATTTAAATATAACTAGCATTCCATAAATTATGAGTTATTTCGTGTGAGCAACCAATCGCCTATAAATTATAATACCTATGGTGATTTACTTATCACTTATAGTTTTCATGTTAATATTAGAACAAAATTGATCTAATAAGTATTTTGATAGCTACCACGAATGATTGTAATTTTTTGTTTTTTCAAAAGAGTCTCTATACAAGTTTTTATGTTAATTTAATGCACGACGTTATGGCATCTTATGACAACTTAAGCCAGCTTTTCGCCCCTCGGGGGGGGGGCCCCCCCCCTTTTTTGTTTTTTTTTCAATTTTTGGGTAATTTTTTAAAAATCTTTATTTATATAAAAAATTTTTTTATTAAAAAAAAAAAAAAATTTTTATTAATTTTTATTTTTTAAAAAATAAAAAAATTTTTTAAATAATTAAAATTCGGACATACTAATTCAAATATTAATATAATTACAAATATATTATTATGTGTTCGAATTTAAATATAACTAGCATTCCATAAATTATGAGTTATTTCGTGTGAGCAACCAATCGCCTATAAATTATAATACCTATGGTGATTTACTTATCACTTATAGTTTTCATGTTAATATTAGAACAAAATTGATCTAATAAGTATTTTGATAGCTACCACGAATGATTGTAATTTTTTGTTTTTTCAAAAGAGTCTCTATCCAAGTTTTTATGTTAATTTAATGCACGCACGTTATGGCATCTTATGACAACCTTCAACAGCCAGCTTTTTCCGCCCCTCGCGCCACTAAGAGCTTTTTATTTTATTCTTTTTCCTAAAAGAATATGCGAACAATATATATTACAAAAAATATTAATGTTACAAATTTCACAAGTCATACATTCCCAAGATATTTCCTATCAATTAATAATTAAAAAAAAAATCCAACATCTAAAAATATTTTATAGTCCGACAGCTGGTATTCCGTTAATGGTACATTGGTTGTTACACTTGTCAGTTAACACACTCTCTCTCTCTCACACACAACACACAGTACCAACAAACATGGCCGACGAGTCGTCGGAAACCACCACTCCTCTCCTCAACCGGCGCATCGACGAGTGGCGCCGCCGCGTCACCACCTCGCTCCGCCCCAAGACGTCCATCTTCTCCGAGCTGAGCGGCGCCGTCGGCGACCTCGGCACCTACATCCCGATCGTTCTCGCGCTCACGCTCGTCGTCAATCTCGATCTATCCACCACTCTCATCTTCACCGCCTTCTACAACATCGCCACCGGCGTCATCTTCGGCACGCCTATGCCCGTCCAGCCGATGAAGTCAATCGCAGCCGTTGCCGTGACGGAGTCGGCGCATTTGACGGTGGAGCAGATTGCCGCCGCCGGAATCTGCACCGCCGTCGTACTACTATTCCTTGGGGTTACTGGACTTATGTCCGTCCTCTACCGGTACCTCCCCCTCCCCGTCGTCCGTGGGGTCCAGATATCTCAGGTAACTACTGTAAATACTTTAATTTTGCATCAGATCGATTTTGATTTCGGAATTTGTCTGATGTTCGGACAATTATGATTAGAAGATAATTTTGGAAAATAATCTTGAATTCAAGAATTGAGTAGAATTCAGTTCAATTTATAAACAGAAAGAATCCATAGGATGATGAATTTTGCTACAAATTTGGAATTTCCATAAATTCATGATGAGCTCGAAATGCAGCTGTCCATATGCTCTCAAGCTGATCGAGAAAATGCCTCAATGAATTTAATTTTTTTTGAACCAAAATCTTGACTTTGTTCATAATTTGTGATTTTTGAGTAAATCGTGATAGACAGAGATGCACTTATCTTTATGCTCTCAAGGTGATCGACAAAATGCCTCAGTGAATTTAGTTCCAATAAAAATAAAAAATAAATAAAATCTGAAGCAAAATCTTTACTTTGTTCATAGGGTCTTCAATTTGCTTTCTCAGCAATCAACTACATCCTCTACAACCAAGATTTCAGCAAAACGACATCAACCTCAACATCAAACGCACGCTCGTGGCTCGGCCTAGACGGCCTAATCCTCGCCCTAGTTTCCCTCCTCTTCCTCGTCCTGACAACCGGAGACGGCAGCGGCAACGAAAGAGCACTCGAAGAAGTCCCAATCAACCGAAGAAGAGTTCAAAAAAGGCTCATCATCTTATCAGCTATCCCATCCGCACTGATCGTTTTCGTGCTCGGACTAGTCCTCTGTTTCATCCGGGACCCTTCGATCTTCCAAGACTTGAAGCTCGGGCCCTCCCCGTTCCACGTGTTGAACCTGACGTGGCGCGGTCCCACAAATCCCTCTCTCGGTGCTAAACTCCGTTATCGCGGTTTGTAAGCTCTCCGGCGATTTATTTCCTGGTACGGAGCTTTCGGCTACTAAGGTTTCGGTGAGTGTTGGTGTGATGAACTTGGTGGGATGTTGGTTCGGGGCGATGCCTGTTTGCCACGGGGCGGGTGGGCTAGCCGGGCAGTATAGATTCGGGGGGAGAAGCAGATTATCCGTCGTGTTTCTCGGAATTGGTAAGCTTGTGCTTGCATTGCTGTTTGGGAACTCCTTTGTGAGAATTCTAAGCACTTTTCCGGTTGGGATTCTGGGTGTGTTGCTGCTCTTTGCCGGTATCGAGCTTGCTATGGCGTCGAAGGATATGAACTCGAAGGAGGAGTCGTTCGTGATGTTGGTTTGCGCGGCAGTGTCGATGACTGGCTCGAGCGCTGCATTAGGGTTTGTTTGTGGGATTGTGTTGTATTTGGTCTTGAAGCTGCGGGAGTTGAACTGCGGGTCGGGAGCGGATTCCAGTGACGAAGATCGACTACTTGTGAGTCCGTAGGGCGTTTTGGAATAGAGAATTTCGTGTGCATATTTTATGGTGGTGACCTTGATCGAGGTCTATTAGTGAAATTCTACGAAAATCGACTATGATTATGTAATTGAAGACTCGTTAGTTAGTCGAAACAACGCCACAAAATGGTACTTGTACCCGAAATCGACATAAGTACTAGAGTAGATAGAGAATAACGAACTGGCAAAATAACATTCATAACTTCAGGAAAAGGGGTGCCTCCTCATAAAGGAGGTACCCGAATTATTTTTCTCTAAAAACTTAAATTTTCGTAAAATTGTAAGATCATGTAATGGAGAAAAAGTATTGAACAACATTACTTAATTACATGCCAAAAACAAAGAAATTAAACTAAGAGTTTGACATTAGAGCGACCAAATAAACATAATTTAAACATTCCCCATTTAAATCAATACACACTCGAAGCGTATATTTAAATTCCACAATATGATTGGATAGCGTTGTCTATGGTGGCTCCCCCATCCTTGCAGTAGTGTAAGAAATCTATGTTGTGGAAAGGTATGAACTTCAAAGGATTTTGATCATCAACGAGCTTATCCGGCACTTGCACAATCCCACGATAGAAGGAGAAGGCTCCGAAAGAATACCTATCCTTAAATCCTTTTGTCCAAACTCTATGTGTTGGACTATGTAACCTCCCATTGCTCCATGCCTTCAAAATTAGGGTATATAAATATCGGAGAAAAAACTACATTGAGTTCAAATGAAAATGTTAGGTTTTTTTTCTTTCTTTCTGAAAGACCTAAGTCTTAAAAAAATGTTGCATTGCATCTCAAACGCCAGAGCGTGATAGGTCAATATTTTTTTCCTTTTTTATTATTGATGTATAATGTCACAAATACTCTTAATTTGTTCAAAATTATAAATTACAAGTTGTATGATTTGACTTAAATTATATTTTTACAAGTAAATGTATACTAATTCTCTACATATACTATATTTTTACAAGTTTTTTTTGATCTCGATATATAATTATTATTTTTACAAATAAATACATTATAAATTCAATTATGTAAACACAGGGTAAAAACATTATTTTTGAAGTTCACCTTAAGTTAAATTTGAGGAGTTACCGTGAGTGCTTCGCCAGCTAAGACAATGAATTTGGAGGGCGACGGTTCGAAGTCCATCCACTCGCCAGCACGATTTTGGAGCTGCAAACCGGCGACTTCGTTGGAGCAAAACACGCTTATAAACCCCTTGTCTTTGTGGGCTCGAAGGCCCGTGCTCGACTCGTTCGAGTTTGGCGAGTTGTACTTTATGAGTCGTATCATGTAAAACGACGACTCAATTAAGGAATCACTGAGTTCTTCCAAGCCGTAGCTGCTCATCACCATCTTCGTGATAGTCTCGTTCAGTTCCACGAATAATTTACTGTATGAGCATACGGTTTCGCTTCGAAAAATCACCAAAAAACCATTAATGGGTGTTCTTATACGAAAACAATCGTCTTTCATAATATCTCAATGTAGTGAAATTGTCTAAAATACCCTTATATTTTAAATTTTATTCCTAGTTAAGTTTGATTATTGGGACTCGATCAGGATGGCGACCATGAATTCTGTAAAAATAGGCACAGCGTGTTCAATGAAAAAATCAATCGAAAATCTTGTACTTGATCGGAACCCGACCGTGACTTATTCATTGAAAAGTATGCATTTTAATCATATTTATTCAATTATTAATGTAAAAAAGTTCCAAACCTTATACACAAAATGATCGGAATTAGTTTGAAAAATGAAAAGGGGATATTTTGAGTCAAATTGACTATATTCAGGGGCATATCTAGCTAGGGGTGATTACAATCCCTAATTTTTCCTTATATTTATTAAATTTTTTCCTATTTTACCCTTTCTGAAAGTGCATATTCATCCTCTCCTAAAATTAAAGATTTCGGCGCCTTCTCCCAAAATAAAAAATTGCAAATCCCCTAAATCTTGATGGGTATCCTTCCATTCCTTAACCATATTATGACTGATATTATGAAAGTGATTACTTTTATTTTTTATGAACGAAAATTACGAAAATAACTAATTTACCGGAATTTATCATTCCCAAGGGGAAACATGAGGGTAGTGAAGTCTTTAACACCATCAAAATCTCCTTCATCTTCAATCCCAAAATACTCCAAGTGAGGCATCCTTGGATACTTCCCATCATATCCAAACCCTCCCAATTCAGAAGTAAATATCTTTTTCGTCTCATCGGGCAAACCGAACACCTCCTCGAACACACCAAACAACGGCTCATATGAGTGTTCTGGCCGTGTCTTTTCGTCCGACACGACCAGACACCCGTGGGTCTCGAGGGCACGTCGGACTAAATCCGATATGGCCCTCCACGAACTTGACTCGGGAGTCAAGTTCGCTTCAGTGAATTCTACTATGGGGATCTTAGGTCCTTCATAGGAACCCATATTTGTGGTTAATTACTCTTTTGTATGTAAGAATTTTAGCCATGCAGTATATATAACCAAAAAATTAAAGTTTCTATTAGTTTGTTAGTAGGACCACTTATTAATTTAATAAAGTATTAGCTTGTTTTTCAATGTCAAATTGAGAGTGTAGACAATTTTTAATTATAAAGTTATTTTCGTGCTAATTTTTAAAAAAAAATTGTTGTAGCCTTGACATTTTCCAATCTGAAATATAGTAAAATATCACAACTCATTGTGTACTATGAAGTTTTGAAATTGTATTTAGGTAAAGGGTCGCTTGCATTACGTTCCTATTTTTATTTTATTTTTTTGGTGAAGACCATCGTTAGTTTTCATGTTTTTAGCGATGTTCTCAAAATCAGGTCATTGACCCCAAAAACAAAATTTAATGATTTAATTGGTCGAACGGTGGTCCACCCGATATGACATCATAATTAAATAATTTTTTTTCAGTAATGCTAATAAATATTATAAATAGGTTAAATATATAGAAAAATAAATATTAAGATAATTTGAAGTTAAAATATACAAGATCAATGATGATAGAAATGGAAGAGCTAGGATTGAGAATTTCGTTAGTTTGATTTTTAAAGTGTTGTGAGACGGCAATTAAATTAGTAAATTTTAGGATTTAAATTTTACAATGTAATAAATGGTAAAAAAATATAAAAAATTAAAAAAAAAACTAAAAAAATCCTGGTAAAACTGGGTCAACCAGGGCTGGTTGAACTGGTTAACCAGCCAGGTCACATCGGGTTGACCCTCGAAACAGGTTTTTTCTTACTCGGTCCGAATTTACCACCGGGTTTCGGCCTTCGGGGCCTATTTAATTATATTTGTTTCA
The DNA here is from genome assembly GCA_028984105.1 of Lavandula angustifolia. Taxonomy (NCBI): domain Eukaryota; kingdom Viridiplantae; phylum Streptophyta; class Magnoliopsida; order Lamiales; family Lamiaceae; genus Lavandula; species Lavandula angustifolia. The sequence continues at coordinate 13,044,802 of CM054804.1, read as the reverse complement.
ATTTGTAACCGATCGATCATTGTGTTAATTCTTGCTTTATTTTTTTTTCTAATTTCGTTCTAGTTTGATTTTTGGAAACTTTTCAGACGATTTATTTTTGTATTGTGTGTGTGTGTGAGATATTATAAGATCAAATCTCATCAGAGATTTATCATTAATAACATAATGATATAGTATCTTAGTGTGAATTAAATAATACTAATGATTATGACTCGACGGAGATGACAACTGAAACAATTTTATAAAATTCAATATCTAGTCACCGATTTCAGTGACTTTAAATGTAAATACTACTAGCTAGTAATTTTGTGGTCCATTTTTCCACATTGAAAAATATTAGTCTATTGTCTGTTAGTTGACCAATTAATGTTTCAGTCATACAATTATAGACCTAAATAACTTAAAATTTCACTAGTATGACATTCTTTGAAGCCGCACTCATTTCTTTATCAGTTAATATACACTCTAAATCGTGCAAAATCCCATATTTTATGTGAAATTATTAATGCAAGCCTAAATTGCATATTACCCTCTCTAAATTGTAAATTTCAACCCGTAATTCTTAATCCTAAATCCACCCGAACAAACATATGCTAAAATTTATTCAACCATTTATTCATTTTCATTTGCTGCATGTAATTGAGGAAAGTTTGACAAATATTTGTTTATCTAGCAATTCATTGCTAAGACAAAAATAGCAATGAAAATCAAGGCACCATGCCTTCACTCACCAGCTGTTTCAGCCCCTTCTTGAGCCGCTCCGCCGCCTCGCGGCACCGCTCTTCGACAAGACCCCCGAACGAGATCCGCACGTGTCCGGGGCACCCGCTCGAGCAGCCGGGGATCAGCACGACCCCGTGCTTCCGGGCCAGCCAACAGACGACCTCAAAGTCATCCTGATACTGGTCCGGGAGCTTCGCCCACAAGTAGATCGCGCCTTCGCCTCCTTTAACCGCGTCTTTCCCGAGAGGGGATAATGCGTCGATGAGTAGCTCGCGGTTTGGAACGAGGTCTTGGACTTGATCGGTCACCCATTTCGGTCCCATTTCAAGCGAGTGGAGAGCGAGCTTTTGGGAGATTAGGGTTGCGCAGATGGGAATGTTGTCTTGGACTTTGAGGAGGACATCGGCTAATCCTTCGACTCCCGAAGGGTACGCGATCTATATCGCGATCAAGAAGTAAAAAATGCAAATCAGATTAAAAAAGAAGAGCCTAATAAGAATAGCCATACTTAATCTAGTTCAAATTAAAAGTTCTAAATGCATATAAATAGCAATTTTCAAGATTTAAGACCCTGTTCGAGAAAACAACTTAAATAAGCATTTTTTTCATTAGATCAAAGTAAACTTACATATCCAACTCTCCATCCCATCATCCCATAAGCTTTGGAGAAGGAGAATATATTGACAATGTGGTTGTCCTCGAGGCAGACGTGTTTACGACCATCATACATGAAGTACCTATATACGAATTCATTACACATCAATTTACTCTTTATCACTAAAATTATCAATTGTGTCTAATTTTGTCATTTACTAACTCATATGTGTTGTCTATGACAAGCCAACATCCAGCTTTCTTGCAAATGTCTGATATCCTCTGCTCAAATAGTAAATACAAAGAAGCAAGTAAAGCATCGACACAAACACGTTTCGCTAAATGCATTCAAGCATTTTTACAGGTTGAGAAAGAAGCGAGAGAAGGCGAGACGAACCTGAAGAAGAGGTTCGGGGATGTAGGTCCCCGAAGGATTGCCGGGATTTACGACAGTTACAAGCTTTGGAGTTGGTTTTGTATTCTTTAATTTCTCCTCTAACCAATCTAGAAACAGAGTGAATTTCATTTCAGTATAAGTAAAAGCAGACAACATATACCATAATCAATAATATGTGGATCAATTCATATTTATAAGTAGTTAAAGATTTCTTTTTCGAACAATTTCTCGTAATGAGATGCCAACCTGCATCCGGATGAAGATTGGCATCGCCGGGACCAACGAGAATGTTGGTTACTCCGGTCATCTGGAACGACATGTACGCGTTGAAGTAGTACGGGGCAAACATGACAACATTGTCGTGCGCATCACATAGTACGAGGACAACATTGACAAAAGCCTGCATGTTTTTTTTTTTTTTTTTTTAATTACAAATTAGAAACATCTTCATGTATTAAAACAAACTGCAAATTGAACTTGCTCGGAGCATGTAAATCTCACACAAGAAGAACCACTTAATGGAATAGAAACCTATAGCCTTCGGTAAAGAAGAATCAAAAGATGGCAAGCCGAGATCAATTGAAGAGGTTATTTACAATGTTCGTAAAATCCACGCTTATTTACACGATGTATAAATCTAAACGGTTACCCTTCCCCATCCTTAATACAGATTAACCAAATTTTTTTATCAGGACATAAAAGAGTCCCTTTTTTTTATCAAAAACTCTGTTTCTTCGCAATTTCATTACGAAAGAATCATATCGGAACAACTCACCTGATTTGCTCCGGCAGTCACCATCACCGACGATTTCTTCAATTTGTTTTCATCATGTAACTGCAAGAACAATTAGCTTGAGAACAGAAACAGAAATTCCATTTAGCAATAGAAGTAACTTGGTACTTGAGTTAAAGAATGAAGCTTTACAACAAACAATTTCTTAGAGAAAAGGAGAAACTTAAGGTGTTAACAAAGTATGACCTTCTTAATTAAGGCCTCCCTGAGCTCGGGGAGGCCTTCATCAGCCCCATAACGACTAACGGAAGGGTCCCATACAAGTTCTTGCACTTTTTGCAATGCCTCCTTGGGTGGTTGCCAATACACTACCCCCTGCAAATATTGTCGTTACGAAATGATCTAATGTGAATGTTCAAGACATCCATTTGCTAAAAATTTACAATCATGAATAAGTAGACAATTTATATTGTCAAACCAAGTTATAAGATAACAACAACAATTTAGGAAATTCGAGTAGAAGCTAGCAAAAAGCAAGGGAATCCGAATCGGTTCGTAGTTCATAGACTTCCTTTTTATGTTTGCTCATAATTTAAGGCATAAACATGCTAATGGCAAAGTGAAGCACCAAGAATATCCAATCATCAGAAAAATGCAGTAGTTATATACGAAGAGCATATTCAAGAATACAAATTTCAAGAACTTTTAGAAACCCCAAACTAATCCCAATCATCCCCTTCAATGTAAACAAATATAAAACTAAATGATCCAACTTTCGAAGATACCCATTTGCTTAATTGTAGAAAGAGTGTTCACATCCATGAACAAGTACTATGCTAAGTTTAGGCTCTCAAACCAAGTTATAAGATAACGATAACAATTTCGGAATACAAACTAGCGAAAAGGAAGAGAATCCGAATCGGTTCGTAGTTCATAGACTAATTAAGGCATAAACATGCTAACGGCAAAGTGAAACACCAAGAATATCCAGTCATCTGAAAAATGCAGCAGTTATATACAAAGCCCATATTCAAGAACACAAATTTCAAGAACTTTCAGAAACCACAAACTAATCCCAAATCAAACTTTTAAACAGAAACAAATATAAAAAACTAAGCAAAGTACTAAGAACAGAGAGAAACTCACTTTACAACCAAGCAATCAATTAACAAAATGTAAAGTTCAAGAAAAGGTACTTTCCCAAGAAATTAGACATCACAAATTTCGTATTCAACTAAAACAAAACCACAAAGCTCAATTCCTCGATAACTCAGAAAGAAAGCAATAACGCAATAGATTTAATTTCACAAATTTAAGCATTGGGAAGAGTAAACTAAAGAAACCTGAGCTAGAGAAACGCAATCGTTCGAATCTTGGATCAGCCTCTGTATCTGAAGAAATAAAGCACAGATTTTTACACAATCTAAAGTATCTAAGTTTCAAGAAAACAACAACAATTTGTACAGCATCAAATGCATGATTATAAATTAATTAAAAAATTAAAGGGATCCCATATTTTTATAGAAGAAATACCTGAACCATAACTGGAGGTTCAGTAAGCTTAGCCCTTCTTGCAAGCATCTCATTAGAACCCATCTTGCTCTAGCTTCTCTCTTTCTCTCTCTTTCAGGCCCACAAAATGCAGAGATGTGGGAGAATAAAAAAAAGAATTGTTTCACCGTATGAGAAAATTGTAATCTTGGCGTTTTCTCACCTACCTTATAAATAATACAATCTTTATTATTCAATTTGTCATATAGTAAGTGACCTGGTTTCACATAACACTACGAGTTTATCCCGTGTGTGTTCTTTAAAGCCCATAATATATAAAATTTTCCAAATTATTGGTGGAAAAGATGAAAAGATCCAAAAATGTACATGCTTTGATTTTCATTCTCACACCAACCAGTCTCCTTGCAATTTTTTGCGTGGAAGAGATTAAATCGTCAACAAATATCCTCATAATAAAGTCAAGAAAAGCTGACTGTTTTCTCGCAAAGGCACATGACTTCGGTTTGTTTATCCAGCCTTTTTCAATTAATTTTGTTTTCTTAGCTGGTTAATTAGTTGTCAAAGCTTCTTGTTGAATAGAAATCAAATCAAAATCAAACTACTCTTCTTAAAGATTCCTTAATTTTAAATTAAGCAAAATTACAAGGTGGGGTGGTGGCGCAGTTGGCTAGCGCGTAGGTCTCATAGCTTCTGAGTAATCCTGAGGTCGAGAGTTCGAGCCTCTCTCACCCCATCGTTTTTTTCATTTTAAGAAAACGAGACAAGTGAAATTGTTTCCCATCAATTTACTTTTTTTGTCATTTGCCCTTGTAAAAAAATTTACTCTCAATTCTTTGAGATGGACTAGTGTGCATCATGTTCCATATGCAATATGATCCAATTGCCCAATTTTAATCCCGTTGACCCGCTTTGACTCATGTGTTGACCTGTTTTTTTTTCGTATTTGTTTTTTTTTGTTTTTTTTTTTTTTTTTTTTTTTTTTTTCATTTTTTTTTGTATTTTTTGTTTTTTCCTTTTTTTTTGTCTTTTTCGTTTTTTCGTCTTTTTTGTTTTTTTTCGTCTTTTTTGTTTTTTTCGTCTTTTTTCATTTTTTCGCCTTTTCTTTTTTTTTTTTTCGTTTTTTCCGTCTTTTTCGCCTTTTTTTGTTTTTTTTTTTTTGTCTTTTTCCTTTTTTTTTTTCGCCTTTTTCGTTTTTCCTCTTTTTTCATTTTTTCGCCTTTTTCGTCTTTTTTGTTTTTTCCGTCTTTTTCGCCTTTTTTCATTTTTTTCCATCTTTTTCGTTTTTTCATTTTTTTCGTCTTTTCGAATATACAAAGAATGACACGACACTTTTTTTCGTTTTGAAATACAAAAAATATTTTTCGTTTTTTCCCCCTTTATTATAAGGACGAGAGTGTCACTTTTTGTATACAAAAAGTGTCGTTTGTTCTAAACAATGACACTTTTGTTCGTTTGTTCTAAACAATGACACTTTCATTCGGGACAATTGATACTTTTGTTTATTACAATTGACACTTTAGGTAACATTTCTGGTTATTATGCTTCATATTGATTAGTAGATGAAGTGACACGTTCCTTAATTCTGAGTGCCAATTTACTTCAGTGTGATTGACACTTTAAGATAAATGACACTTTCGTTCGTTGTAATTGATACTTTTTTCATAAACAAATGACATTTTTTTTCGAAACAAATCGCATTTTTGATAAGTAACAAATGACACATTTATTCATTACAAATGACACGGCTTCCTTATAAAAAAACATTGGAAAAAATAAAAAAAATTATTTGTTACGATTGACACTTTTGTTTGTTACGATTGACACTTTCATATGCAAAGAGTGACACGTATGTCCTTAAAATAAAGGGAAAAAAATGAAAAAAAAATTTGTTTGTTGCGATTGATACTTTTGTTTGTTACGATTGACACTTTCGTATGCAAAGAGTGACACGTCCGTCCTTAAAATAAAGGGGAAAAAATGTTTAAAAAAAAGTAAAAATGTTGTAAATATATTATATATATACTTACCATATATTGTGATGACCATGTAAACCCTAAAAGCCCATGAGCCCATCTTGTACTCTATAAATAGAGGTCTCCACCCTCATAATAATACACACCTAATTTTTGCTCTCTCTATTTATTTTCTATATTCTCTCTAGTTTATAACACGTTATCAGCATGATTATTGCTCTATTTAAATAGACAATTCTTTTCTTCCTCGGATTGTTGACCGATTGTGACCATTAAAAATCTCCGAAGAGTTCTACAAGAATTAAGTTCGAGGTACATGATTGATGCTTTAAAATTTTTAGATTATAAATCATGTTGCCGATGCAATTCCAATATAGGAATTAATGTCATAAAGAAAATATTTGAAAATTATCTCCTTGCATTTTCTTTTGGTCTTTATCGAGAGCAATTTCGGAAAAATTTGCATTTGAGATTCATCGTTATAATTAAATATGTTTGTGTTATGAAAACTTCAATCCATTCATTCTACGATTGATTATTGAATGATTATTACTATATAGTAATTTAAATTGTTGCTCCCGAACAAGCACAATTAATATTCCGGATGAATATTACATGTTGCTCTTGAAGAGCAATTCAAGTTTATTTATTTGTATGATTATATTAGAATAAATTGTTGCTCTTGTAGTAGAATCATTTTTTTTATTCCTGAAGAATATTAATGCTCTTGAAGAGCAATCCAAAACCTTATTTTTAACTTAAATTGTTGCTCCAGAAGTAGCACAATCAATGTTTTGAAATAAATTACAGCTCTTGAAGAGCATTTACAATCAATATTCCCGAAGAATATTACATGCTCTTGAAGAGCATTTATTTTACGCTTTTATTTATTTGTTTGTTTGTTATTTATTTATTCAATGTTGAATCTAGATTGTTGCTCCTGAAGTAGCACAATCCATATTCCTGAAGAATATCAAATGCTCTTAAAGAGCAATTCAAATTTATTGAAATAACTCAATTGTTGCTCCAGAAATAGCATGAGTTAATATTCCTGAAGAATATTACAAACTTTTAAAGAGTTATTAATATTATCTATGTATTTACTATATACCTCAGTTTTTTTTTTGCTACATACTGTATAATATTTATATCTATATATATACATATAATCTCAATTTGTTCCTCCTGAAGTGGCACACAATTAATATTCCTAAAGAATATTACATATTTTTGATGAGCAATTCATATATTTTGTCTTATTGATGGCGAATCTTGGTTCTTGAATTGTTATTATTGTTGCTCCCGAAGTAGCACAATTGATGTTCTCAAATAATACTATATGTTCTTGAAGAACAACTGGGTTTATGGAAAATTTTAACTTTTCGCCTGAAGTAGTTTAATATAGACTAAAATTGTTGCTCTTGAAGTAACACAATTTGTATTCCTGAAGAATACTAAATGTTCTTGAAAAACAATTCTAACCTCTTGATTTTGGCAAATGTTATATGTTCATAACTCTAATTGTTGCTCCTGAAGTAGCACAATTAATATTCTTGATGAATATTGCATGTTCCTAAAGAACAATGTATATCTAAAGGTATGTTGTAATTTAAAATATTACCTAATTATATGGAGTGGTAGCAAGAGCTCCTCTTTGAATGACAATTGCATTTCCAACATCCTATTGTGGCTTAATTTCTTTTCAAGAATAGATGTGAGATCCGGTAGATCTCAAAATTTGCAATTCATTGATTTCGCTTATCATGAAACTAAATTGTTGCTCTGGAAGTAGCACAATTTCATTCCTGAAGAATGATCATATTGTGATAGTAACATTACTATTACATGTTTATGGAAATACTTAAAATAAGTATTTTTATATACTATTTATCTTTTGCTCCTGAAGTAGCATCATTTTTATTCTAGAAGAATATTAAATGCTCTTAAAGAGCAACTCATATCTTGAGTGATATATGTTTATTACTGAATGAAAAACATTATTTATGTCTAGTTGACATTAATGAAATCTTGATATCGATGTTCATCTGCCAATAAGAGACATAGGGGGATAATAATCTAATAAAACGAAGCATCCCAGCAGGATTGCGTCAATATATTGTTTATCCTCCCTAAAGCTTGATACAAGTAGTTGTATCTTCACTGCAAGATTTTAAAATCTAGTGGATCGAAATTATTGAAGGCTCCAGAAGAGCATGTATCATTTTATCAAACGATACTAAATCGACTATTGAGTTTACCCTTACTTTAGTAAGTCTAGAAGGAACTTACTAAAGGATATCCGTTGCAATAGATATCATATTGAAATAATATACAAAGGTGTGATTCTTTTGTATTTAGCCGGAAGCAAACAAAAGAAAACTTATCCCACTACCACCTTGAATGTATTACACATTCATAAAAATAAGTGAGACAAACCATGTCATGAACCGGAAGTTCAAAGGGCTTTATGCTTTGACATGAGAGGATTGGACATTCACGAGCAACTATCATGCGCAACATAATTGAAAATTTATCTGAGCGCAAATAGAGATCCTGAAGAATCCTTACATTGATTTTCATGAATGCTTGACTTCTGGAAGAAATAAAGCAATTGCGAGAACTAATAGTTCAAATAATAAAGAACTCAATTTCCTCAAGAAGATTTGTCTTGATAAAGCGGTGAGTTTATTAAACTCCAAGTTCCCCCTGAAGAGGATTTATATCATATGACTTTGGAATTGAGATCGAGTAATTAGTTGCTAATATCCATACTCAAAATGGTATTTGTCCGTATAAAAATGCATCTCACATTAAAATTGTTATTATGATGAAATAACGTTCCCATCATTAGATGGAACATATGTCACATTTGGATTTCTGAAGTAATCAATGTGATATCTACATCCAACAAAAAGCATAAGAACAAACTAGCCACATTTGGATTCCCGAAGTAATCAATGTGAATAAGAAGTTGAAAGATTCACTTGCAAAAGATTACAAACCAACTTCTTGATGCTTTTGTATATAAAAGAAGTGACAATGTCATACATTTGCTGCAAATACCCCCAACAAGATTTCATGTCCCTGAAGGACAAGTATAAATGACAGCATATGCATTACAAATTCGTCAAAAATATGGTCGACCAATTGGTTCTAAAAGAAATTTTGTGTCTAAGAAAAGGGGCACAAAATATGAACCAAACAATGACGATAATGATTAATCAATCAAATGAAGTTCCTGAAGAACTACAAGCGTCTGAAAATAGAGATCTCAAAATATTGGAGAGATCAAATATCGTCGTGGACGCACGACGGCATTTTCAGCCTTTTAATATGACTCTTGAAAGATGAAAGAGGATCCTCAACGACGATCTATAAGAGATTGTCAAGATTGAAATAATTGGCCAAAGAGGAACGAAGTCATATAAGGTGAATTAATATTCCCTAAAAAGCCGAAAATTTTGGACCTGTAGTTCCAAAATCTGGAAAGTATATCCCCGAAGGATACAAATATGTCTTTATTACAAAGAGAAATAAAAAATTGCGATATCTAGGTCAATACTTGTAATACAATATTTCTCTCAAAGACCGGGAATTAAATATGTACTCTCTCATATTAGACGCCATTATATTTGATTAATCTACTTATGTCACAAATGGCTTGTTATACGCCTTATGGATGTAGTAAATATTTATCAAATATGATTCACTAAATAATGACATATATATGAAGATCCCTGAAGGATTTAACTTGCTCAAATCATGTAAGTCAAAAAGATGTTGTCAATTAGACTGCAAAAGTCATAGTAAGGGCTGAAATATACAGTCGTATATGATATAATAAGAACGACGAGTATCCATTTGACAAAATGGTACAAAAATGATGACTTGAGTTTGATTGAAACTCCTGAAGAGCATAATATTTATATGTATACTCCGTTCAAATGACTTACATAGAGCAAATCATTATGAATTATTTTATTCATTGATAATCCAACTCACATCGTCGTCGGCATTAGGGGGAGATATGAAATATAAAGATTGAATGCCGCAAATATCTCGTTGGATTAATTATTTAGATTCACGCACTATGAACCAGAAGTTCATCAAATTATTTAGTGCAAAAGGAGTGATTAAAATCTCATGTACCTGTTGTATATGCACCATGAAAGAACTGAAGTTCCTCATAGACAAAATGAATCAATTAATTCTCATTGACGCTAGAAGCGTGAGAGATTTATTGGTGTTAAGAGATAAGAAGTTCGCGGAATAGAAAATTAGAACACATCACTCCAAATTCCTCCTGAAGAGGATATGTGAATCATTATGTACAAAAGTACTTGATGAAATCAACTCATGCCTAAAGACGGAGTTAGAATCAAAGACTTGGGTTGAACTAATAATTGTCTCGACCTGTAGATCGAGCATCTCTCTGATGGAGTTACGCTCGTCGACCTATTTAAAAGGTCTTTAAAGAGATGTTATTGTATCGCATCCATATAGCTATATAATGGTTGCTTCAAACACTTGAAGTGAATTGAGACCTATAGAAGATAACAAAGATGTTTTAGGACTAGAAGTTCCTTACTTATGTGCAATATGAGGATTTGAAATGGTATTGACAATCGTTTATTATCTTCGAGACAGGCATGTTATTCTCTATGAGATTAATTAAACTTGTCTTGTACATATTATTGTAGACCTTAAAGATAACCTTGAAGATTGTTATCTTGAGGGGAGTAAGAAATTGTAAATAATCCTGAAGATTAGACTGACTCCTAAATCTCAAAGACCCTGAAGGTCAAATGGTTGCACTCTTTTTTCCTTTCTAAGTTTTTTCCCAAAGGGTTTTCTAAGTTAAGGTTTTTAACGAGGCATCCAATGCAACACACGAGTATATGAGTCATTGAGATTGATTCATAAAAGAGACAATGGAACACATGATCTCCAAAGGAGTGGCGGCATCAACATCCAGCAAGTGACAACCTGATGGATTCTTTTACAAAGGCATTAGCAACGTTAACATTCAAGAAGTTGGTACACAAGATCGATATGCGCCGACTCAATGATCAAGAATGACTATATTGAGGTGGAGCAGCTGTACTCTTTTTCCTTCGACCAGTTTTTATCCCATTGGGTTTTTCTGGCAAGGTTTTAACGAGGCATCAGTTTCTTTTAGGGATGGTCAATCAAGGGGAGTGTTGTAAATATATTATATATATACTTACCATATATTGTGATGACCATGTAAACCCTAAAAGCCCATGAGCCCATCTTGTACTCTATAAATAGAGGTATCCACCCTCATAATAATACACACCTAATTTTTGCTCTCTCTATTTATTTTCTATATTCTCTCTAGTTTATAACAAAAAATAAATAAATAATGATGTCATGCTGACATGAGTGGGTCAAACACGGATCAATGCGGGTCAACGGGTCAAACACGCCCAATGCCTTTGACTTGTTTCCTTTTTTTTTTTCGAATTGTCCCATTTGACTGGTCCGTGCCGAAAAGAAATGAAACAAGTCAAATACGACAGAGAAAGTACATTTTACCAATTATTCTTGTAAGAACATTACATTTTGTTTTGAAGGCAAAGCCTTTGGATTAGTGATCAACACAAGTCAAATTGTTTCCCATCAATTTACTTTTTTTGTCATTTGCCCTTGTAAAGAATTTACTCTCAATTCCTTTGACTTTTTTTTTTTTTTCCGCATTTGACTGGTCTGTGCCGAAAAGAAATGAAACAAGTCAAATGAAACAGAGAAAGTACATTTTATCAATTATTCTTGTAAGAACATTACATTTTGTTTTGAAGGCAAAGCCTTTGGATTAGTGATCGACAAGAGCCAAGAGGAGAGAGGGAGAGGGAGAGGGAGAGGGGGAGAGAGAGAGATACGAAACTGCAGTTTGAAGAAAAACAATTGAAACTCATCACAACTACTAAAGGTAAAAAATACTCAAAACAGATTAGAACAACAAACAATAACTATCACAAACGCCATAAATTGGCATCAAGAATACATCGTATACCAAACACTTTCACACACCAAACAATTCCCACATTCCATACGACAAATCCATACACCATTACACCAAAGAAGACAACCACCATTACTACATACCTCCTTCTCCTCAACAAGAGCTACAATACTATCGTGGAAACAAATCTCAACGAGGCGTAAAAACCTCACCCATTATACTACATTGTCTACGTAACCACAGCCTAACAATCCACCTCCTCCTTCTTGAACTCCTCCAACTCCTTCAACCAAAGATCCCCAAACTCACAATCCTTCCACTGATCAAACCACGGCCCTCCAAGCGTATAATGTATAGCCTTCGGATACGTGCTACTATCACCCTCAACCACACTATTATGCCCTACTAGAAAGTTCCAAACAAACGGAACTTCCCCAATCTCATCATCCTCCAGCCATTGGAACCTATGCAAGAAAGCTCCACTCTCCTTGTTCACAACCTCGGGCGTTAGCACGCGATTCTTCGGATGGCTGCAGTTGTACAGAACCATGGAAGACCAGTTCTTCCTTGGATAGACAGTCTGCACAGCCCCATCCATTTTGGTGGTCTCCTTAGGGGTGTAATCGTGCTGCACGCACATAATCGCGTATTTCTCGTCGATTAATTTGAATAATTCGTTGATGTCAGCTAGGTATAGGAAATCGCAATCCACGAAAACCGCCCAACCCTCGAAATTGGCGAGGTATGGGGTTAGGAAGCGGGAGAATGAGAACTCTGTACTCTCCAGATTCCCCCTTTCGCGCCAATAGAGGCCTTTTTCGCGCAATTCCGACTGCTTAATCGGATGGATTTCGATCGGGATCGAAGATCTTTTCAGTAAGGAATAGCGGCAGACTTCGTAAGCGAGATCTTCTCGCGGATCGTAACCTATGAAAATTTTGAATTTCGTACCGTTACCGTTCGCATTGCCGTTGCTCGAACTCTTCGCCTCGACGCCGTTTGAAAGGTGAGGCTCAGCTCCGGATTTCGACATTGATTCTTAGCTAAAAGCTCCGAATCTGCACGAAAGTTGAAAAAAGAAAAAGAAAATTCAGAAAAACTAATTCATTCAATCATTTGCAAGATTAGATCAATTCGAACAAATGTTGAATTGTTTACCTAGCCAACAGATCTCGGATGAGGAGAAATGGATATTTTCAGTGCGAAGATAAGCGTGGAGAATCGAGATTGGATTTCTTTCCGAATGAGATTCTTCCGAACAATTTTGGTTTTCCAATTTGGGTCGCAGATTTTTGAGCGGAAATTCCGTAGATTTATATAAGTGCGAATTTTTTTCACCGCAGAAGCGTCAGTGGGCGAACGAGATTGCGCGAATTTATGATGAGAGTGATTTTTGGGCTTTTATGGAAGTTGGATTGATGGATCAAATACGAACCAATTAGAGCTTTGCAAGTTAACTCTTTCAATTGACCCAGACTTGTATAGCTGGCCCATCATGATTTTTATGTGCTAATTTTCTTGTATTATTTGTAATACTCCCTCCTCGTTTTCTTTTTTTCAGGAAGCGATCTATTTTTTAAAAAGGAAATAACTTCCACTACATTTTCTTCTACTTAATCATGCATGTACTCTCTCACTATCCAACTCATATTCTCTTCCTTACTTTATTATTTAATTTTTTAATTTTCGTGCTCAAAAGAAATAAGTCGCTTCAAACGGGATAGATGAACTAACGTTTTATATTTAATTATGTGAATCTCCTAAAGAATTTATATCGATTTTGAATTGATTAAAAAAATGTGATGGGAGGGTGGTGGAAAAAGTAAAAAAAGTGGAGTTAAAAATGTAATGGTAATTGTAACATGGCATTGCTTTGATAAGGTTTTTTAAAGAGATAATGTTTGGCAGAAAATAGAAATGCAAACTAAAGGGGGCAACTCTTTCCACAAATTAAGAACCCTTAATTGTCTTTTAATTGCTAATGTTTGTAAAAGTTATTGATTTTCTTCCAATTTCTTGATTAAGAAATAGATGAAACGAAAGAAAACTAAGGCATTACTTTGATGACAAAGAAAAGTTAGAATGGTGTATACGCATTTCCGCCTCGTATCCGAAAAATGAAAAATTAGCTTAAATATAAGCTCACACATTTCCTATTCTTAAGATAAAGTTTGACGGAAAATAGTAATTTAATACTCCATCCATTCCAATTAACTTGTTTTTGAGTCAAAATTGGATGGTTAATTATGTATAGAGAAATTACCTTTTTAGAATGAGACAAAATAAATGAGACAAAGTAAGTACTAAAGAGACAATTATTTTCATAAATTAATTAAAAGTTTCTTATTATCATTTGGGGGGGGGGGGGTTAGTGTCTTTAAATAGGTGATAAGATTTTGAAGTGGGGGCTATAAGGGTAATAAGCACTATGACTCTATCCCAATAATGTTTCACAAATGAGGTGGTGTCATATGTATTATCACCACATTTTGTATGTGAGCTAAAATTGAGTTAATTAGTTTGATTAATGATTTTCTTGAATTAAAAATACACAAGTCATCATCTTATTGGTGGGACATGTATTGAAATACCAAGATTGGGAAAGCGAATCTCACTGGGTAATAAGACACATATATTTGATATTAATCTATTTTTTGCCTTAAATATTTAATTGCTACACCTAACAAAATTCACAGACTTGTATAACTCTTTTGTATGTAACACTTCATATGGTGTGTGTAGTATATGTTGTACATCATAATCGATTTTGATTTGGTTATTAAATAAAAATGTATTCCACATGTCAAATATTTGATGAGGGTGACCGAAATCCATCCGAACAAAATTCTTACATGTAAACCCAACTTATCGCTGTAAGGAACAACATTGTTATATCATTATCTATCTTTGAAACCACACGGTATCCCCTCAACATTTTCAGAAGATAAAAAAAATAATCAAGAAAGATACAGTAAGGGCATTAAAAATCTTTCTATTACTGCATCTCAGTCTGCATGCCTTGCTGGAGTTATTGAACACACAGTTTTACATGTAGCAAATTGAACTCTCCAAGGGTACGAAATATTGTTTTTCCAGGTTTTCATCATGTTCCAACCGCTGCATTCACAATTAACAACTTATATATAAAGTAGACATGAATAACTGATCATATTTAGCTACGGCAAATAAGATGAGACTCACCTTTAATCTCAAGATTTTGGCATGTGAAGCCCAATTGTTGAACCTCTTCCCTCAGTAAATCTGGTTATCTACTCTCGATTTCAACTCGAAGGCCCAGATTTGCAAACCTTTGTTGTTCGTATAGTATCTTGACTGCTGAAATATTGGCTGATTTGCTGCACCGCACCAGATAAATCAATTGGAGTGTCTCCGATGCTTGAAGGGATCTCATTGAGTTCCTGCAAATCCCCAATACCAAGCTCCTTCAACACTGGAAAATTGGAGCTATGTGCAATCCATTTTGTCAAATGATTAAACTGAAAAATCGCCAAGTGTTTCAAGCTAACAAATTTCTCATCAACAAAAACCCACTCGGTTCCTCCAACTGCATCATCGAGTTTCAAGATGAGGCAATGAAGCAATCACTGCCATATAACTCCACTCCAACTTGCATCCAATTAATGTCAACTCATTGAGGGAACTCGAAAATTTGATGTTCTGCAACAAATAACCTGCATGATCCCATGGTTTGCAATAGTATTCTAGAGATTCAAGTTTATTGAAGCAGTCAAGGTTTTCCAGATGGTAACACGGCCATGCCCCGCTTTGCAAACTATAATCACAATAAATACTCAGTCTTTTGATGTTGGGTATTCTCTTGCACACCTCTTCTGTTAAAACTAGATTACGTACTCTCTCAAGTGTCTGTAAATTTTGTAAAACAAAGATACGGTCTTCACTTGGAGGGGGAGGATCGGGAAGAGAGAGATCGGAAATGATGATATGCCTAAGTTGTGACATCTTCCAGATCTCAGCCGGTGCAACTACACTCTTCCAGATAATTAAAGTTTGCAGACACCAAAATCTTAATAACAGTGAAGGAAGAAAGTAGTCATGTTGTATAGAACTATCTTGTAAGAAGCGTAGGTTGACTTCTTGAACAACACCATTATATGGGGTTTTTTTAGTACAAGAAAACACTCTCAACAATCTAGTTTTAAACGGTGCAGCTCTTTTCCCAACGGTGAATAATTAATGGTTGCTGTAAACCATGAGTCTCTCGAAGGTAAAACCTTGCCGTTCTTTGATCAGCTATAAAGTGATGGACAAAAAAAATTCTCTTCCTCACCTATCTTTATACACAAGTCTCTTACCGGATCATGAGTATAACACGTTTTCCCTAATTGAGATGAACTAGAACTAAGCAAAAGGAGATTTCTATCAATAATTTCATTTATGTAGCTCTCTCCAATTTCTTCCAAACTTTGGCCTCCATTTGCTTTTATAAACCCTTCAGCAATCCAAAGTTTTATAAGTTCGAGCACATCAATATTAGAGTCCTCTTTATATAATCCCAAGTACAGAAAACATGGCTTCAAACAAACAGGCAAGTACTTGTAACTCAAATACAATATGCTTGAGAGTTTGTTTTCTCCTGAATTGAGAATTAAGCTTTTATCTTTTGCAACTTTCTCCCAATGTTCTTGTGTCCTACGGGGATTTATATAGAAGCCCTCCGATGACACTAATTGCTAATGGAAGTCCTCCACACTTCTTCACAATCTTCTTCGCAGCTTCTTCTAACTCAAGAGGAAAACCTTTTTGTAGAAATGTCTTCTCACAAAAAAGCTTCCAACTATTTTCTTCATCAAGAAATTCTACAGCAAGTGCCGAGGAACCAATGTAATCAACCAATTTTGATTCCCGAGTAGTTACAATAATACGACTTCCATTTTCGTTTTCTGGAAAGTAAAACTTGATCTTATCCCAAATCTCCATACTCCATATGTCATCCAATACTATCAAATATCTCCGATTAAACAGAGTTTTATGTAATTCATCACTTAGTTGTTGATCATCAAGTGTATCTATGTCAATTGAGTCTCCTAGGCAAGAAAGTGCTTGTGCATATACTTTTCTTGCACTGGAATCTTGTGAGACAGTAATCCACACACAAATATTAAAATGACGCATGATATGAGAGTTTTGATATAAATTTCTTGCAAGAGTAGTCTTACCAATACCGCCCATACCCGTGATTGAGATAATTTGCCGATCAACATCATGTCCGAGGAGCTCATCCAAGAGTTTATGCTTGCCGTCGTCAAATCCCACCATGGTGGTAGCTTCTTCAGTTGCAGGAGGAGCTGATGATGACGGAGGCAGATCGGGTAAGAAACTCCGACTTCTTCCAGTTTCCAACTTCTTCTTTGATACTCTCCATTTCTTCTATAATCATCTGCAGTCCGTGTAAGAAACTCGGACTTTCTCCACCACGAATTCGATCTGCTGCGTGGACTTCCATTATACCCTCAGCCTCATGAGCTGCATCTGCAATTCGACGCACCAAATCTTCTACTTGTCTGCTGTCTGCATCTGAGTATTTCTCCACAAAATCTACTAAGAAATCAACCTTTTCGTAGATAGATTTATTCTGGTTGATGTCGAAGAACGTGGAAACAAAAGGATGAGTGTGGATCTGATCCATAGTATTCAGCAAAGAAACAAGAGATGCATAAGCTGTTGCTGCCATTTCAACCCCCGATTTATTTATTTTTTTTCTTCTAAGTTTTAGAGAGGAGCGCAGCTTGCTAATTAAGTAAATTGGGTTGTTCTTATGATGAAGAGTTGACCATTTCTTGATCTTCAACAAAGTTACGACTTAGGAGCCTCGGCTGGTAAACGTTACCTTTGATTAAAATATTACGAAGTTCAATCATATTTTATATACAGACAACTTGCAAAAGGCTAATTAATTGTACGAAAAAATTGTTTATGTTTTCACTAGCAAACAACACGAGCTAGCGTGGAACGTTGATCATAATTTTATTTTTACATTTCTTTCTCGTATTATTACATTTTATTTTTAAATTTCTCGAATTCTTTTATATACCCTAAATTTCAATTTGTCTCCAACGTGACATAAACGCGGCAATGTTAATTCTTTTATCCTCGCAATCAACAAGTATTTGTTCTGAATTTAAGGCTTTTCCATTTATTTAGGCAAAAACATTTGATATTATTATTTAATTTTGCGGAAGAGTTAGTTAGCATTTGGGCTTTGAATTTGAAAATGACAACAAATATCTAAATGTTATTTATGAAGCCCGATGCATGAGTAATGAAGATGATGATTGCTGGACTATTGGGCCATTTATGAGGGATTTATAGGCTGCTGGGCCATTGCATAATATTTGGGCCCAGCTATCGTCTATTTTTGGACATAATTAGTCGTTAAATTACAATCTTACGAATCATAATATAAAGCGTTTGACATGGAATTCTACTACAAACTTCTAATTTTAATAAGTTCGAAGATTTGGCAAGAAATTCCAAGAGTATAAAACTCACTAGAAAGTCAGATACTTTACACGTCAATAACATAATAGTACTTATTATTATTGTTCGTTGTTAGAATCTCTAATTAGGTGATAAGATTTTTTCATGTCACCCCAACTTTTCTCTATAAGGAATAAAATTATTATATCATTATCTAAATTATTGAACACATAACTTTACATGTAGCAAATTGAACCCACTATATAAGTAGGAATGGAAATTTGTCTTCTTAATTTGCTGGGGCTCATCTTTAATCACAAGATATTGGCATGTGAATACCAATTCTAGGAACTTTACCCACAATAGTTCTGGTCCTTTACTATCGATTCCAACTCGAAAACCAAATCTTCAAACCTCTCTTGTTCTTGTAGTGCCGCAATTGTTGAAATGTTGGTTCTGTCCCTGTAGTGGCGCAAAAAGAATCAATTGAAGTGTAGATATTTCTCCAATACCTGAAGGGTTCTCATTCAGTTTGGACAAATCCCATACGTGAAGCTTCTCCAACACCGGGAAATTGGAGCTTTTGTGCACATGACCAGGTTGAAGAATATGCGGTTGTTGTCCTCTTAGGATGACAAAGTTGGTAAGGTGGGTTGGTCCGGAATCGATAGGTTCCTAGGTTCAAATTCCACTGGAAGTAACTTTGTAGAGTCTGCAGGCTACTGCACAAGGAGCGGAGTTTACCCAGTGCTGCTGCGGGTTCCACGTATAAAAAAAAAAATATGCGGTTGTTTCAATCTAAAATATTTCTCATGTTCTGTTCCTGCATCATCAAAGACTATATTCACAGTTAACTCCTTTGATGGGCTCCATCTCTTCTATAATAATTTGCAGATCGGTTAAGAAACTCGGACTTTATCCCCTACGAAGCCGATCGATTATATTCCCTAGCCTCAAGACCTGCCTCTGCAATTCGATGTATCAAATCTTCTAGTTCTGTGTTGTTTGAGTATTTCTTCACAAAATCTACAAAGAAAGCAACCTTTTCGTAGAGAGATTTCTTCTGGTTTATGTCGGGAAAAGGGGACAGGATTAGATCCAAAGTATAGCGTAAAGAAATCAGAGATGTATAAGCATCTGCTGCGTCATTCGGAGCCCTAATATTTAGATTTTGGCATGTGAGGCCCATTTGTTGGACCTTTTCCCTTAGAAATTCTGGTTTTGAAATCACGATATCAACTCGAAGACCGAGATTTTCAAACCTCTGTTGTTCGTGTAGTATCTCAATTGCTGAGATGTTGGCTGATTCACTGCAACCGACCATAGACATTTTTCTGAGTGTGTGTATTTCTCCGATATCCGAAGGGATCTGATCGAGTTGCTTAACATGCGAAATAGAAAGCTCATCCAACACCGGGAAATTGGAGCTCTGTGCAATCCATTTTGTTGTAATACGAGGGTTAGTAATATCCAGATGTTTCAAGCTAACAAATTTCTCATCAACAAAAACTCACTCGGTGGCTGGAAATACATTCCCATCTAAGTCCAAAAATTGAAGATGAGGCAATAAAGCAATTACTGCCATATAACTCCACCCGAGCTTGCATCCATCTAACGTCAACTGCTTGAGGGAACTCGGAAATCTGATGTTCTGCAACAAATCACCCGCATGCTCCAATAAGTTGCATTTGTAATCTAGAGATTCAAGTTTGTTGAAGGAGCCAAGGTTTTCGAGATGGCCTCACTATGCGGACTGAATTTGTAATCAATATCCAGTTCCTTGATGTTGGGTATTCTCTTGCACACCTCCTCGGTGAAAACGAGATTTTGTACGGTCTCAAGTATCTGTAAGTTTTGCAAAACACAAAAGTCATCGTCACTAACAAGAGGAGGATCGGGAAGAAAGAGATACGAAATGTTGATATGCCTATCTTCCAAATCTCAGTCGGTGCTACGACTGCTTTGCTTGTTGAAACAATTAAAGTTTTCAGACTCCAAAGTCGTGATAACAATGAAGGAAACAAGTTATCATGTTCTTCTTCAGAAGAATGAGATTCTAAGAAGCGCATATTAACTTCTTGAAGAGCATCATAATATGTGCTTTGGTGATCACAAAAGAACACTCTCGACAATCTAGTTTTATACGGTGCAACTCCTTTCCCTACAGGGACTATTAGAGGGTGAAAAATTGATGGCCTCTTTGAAGCATGAGATTCTTGAGGGTAAAATCTCGCGCTTCTTTGATCAGCTATAAAGTGGTGATTCCCATCTGTGCTTCTTTGGACACAATAAAAGTTTTGTTTCTCTCCTATATTTATGCACACGTCTCTTAAGAGATCATGAATGGAACAACCATTAGAAATGAAACAAAATGAGAATCCTATCAACAAGTTCAGTTATATAGCTCTCTCCAACTTATTCCAAACTTTGGCCTCTATTTTCTTTTATAAACCCTTGAGCAATCCAAAGTTTGATAAGTTGGGGCAAATCAATAAGATGGTCTACTGGATAGTATC
This sequence comes from Lavandula angustifolia, assembly GCA_028984105.1. Taxonomy (NCBI): domain Eukaryota; kingdom Viridiplantae; phylum Streptophyta; class Magnoliopsida; order Lamiales; family Lamiaceae; genus Lavandula; species Lavandula angustifolia. The sequence continues at coordinate 13,023,909 of CM054804.1, read as the reverse complement.
CCAAATAAAGAAAACATGGCTTCAAACAAACAGGTAAATACTTGTAGCTCAAAAATAATATCCTCGAGGGGATTGTTCTCACCTGAATTGAGAATCAAGCTTTTATTTTTGGCAAGTTTCTCCCAATGATCCTGCGTCCTAAGTGATTTCCCAAGAAGTCCTCCAATCACACTGATTAACAGTGGAAGTCCTCTACACTTCTTCACAATCTTCTTCCCGACTTCTTCTAATTTGGGAGGAAAACCTTGTTGTGGAAATGTCTTTTCAGAAAAAAGCTTCCAACTATTTTCTTTATCAAGAAAATCTACAGCAAATCCAGAAGAACCATTGTAATGTACTAATTTTGATTCCCTAGTAGTCGCAACAATTTGACTTCCATTTTTGCTATCCGGAAAGAAAAGCGTGAACTTATTCCAAATTTTCACACTCCATACATCATTCAATACTATCAAATATCTCCGATTAAATAAAGCTTTATGTAGTGCAACACTTAATTGTTGATCATCAGTTGTATCCATGTCAATAGAGTCTCCTCCTAGGCAAGATAAAGTGCTTCCAAATATACTTTTCTTTCACTAGAATACCCACACACGAACATTAAAATGGCGTAGGACGTGTGAATTTTCATAAAGATTTCTTGCAATAGTTGTTTTACCAATACCACTCATGCCAGTGATTGAGATGGTTTTGCGATCAACATCATGTCCGGTGAGGTCCCACAAAAGTTTCTGCACGTAGTGGTCAAATCCCACCATGGTGGTAGCCTCAGCCGTTGCACGAGGAGCTGATGATGATGATGGAAGCAGATCGGGTAAAACACTCGTACTTTTTCCAGTTTCCTCTTTAACCTTGATGATAGTTGTTGGATTTTAGATTATTAAATATTAGATTATTAAATTAAATGTGATCTTTTTATGAATGCATGAAGAGCCACGTTGCATGCTTTATATCTATTCATGTTGGACATGTTTGAATGGTTATTAACGTGTATGGAAATGACACATTACACGTTATAACCGTTGCATCCAATGGTTATAACATGTTTGAAAGGACACATTGCATGCATGAAGAGCAACGGTTATAACAATACATTGTTACATCACTTTGGTTGCATGGAATGGACGAAAGGTTGGCAATTGAAGGGATGCATGGCTTCAAGTTGCATTGGTTGATGATATGAGACCAATTTCGTTTTGCCATGTTGTCAACCGAAAAGTTGCATGATGAAACATTTCGAATGTTATACAATTTCAAAGAAACGTTGGCAACTCTCCATGGAAACCTTTCGTGGTCTATAAATAGACCATTCCATACAACCATTTCAATGAATTAATTCTTCCATTCGTATGTTATGTCACTTCATTACATACATCTATATGTTCATATTTCCTTAGTCCCGAGATATCAAGTAGTTCGCCGGAATTACGAGAAGTAGTACAACTACTCGTAATGAAAAACCGTTGTATCTTGGAGACGAGTGCTATAGACCACTTGCACCGAGTAGCGGAGCATTATCGTCTTGCGGAGAGAGAGTCTAACTCTCGCCTCGGTTTGCATTTCGTTATTTTCGCTATTCAATTTTTCATATGTTGTTTGTTATGTTGTTATAGTATTTATACTAACATATGATTTTATTGTCGTTATTTCTTAACACCTAATTTTTTAATAACAATAGTTTCTTCTTTGGAATTTTTGTCAATTTCCTCTTTAGCCTTGGTGACGTCTTCTTTGATAGACTCCATGTCTTCTATAATCAGCTGCAGATCGAGTAGGAAATTCGAACTTTCTCCCCCACGAATTCGATTTGCTACATAGACTTCGATCATATCCCCAGCCTCATGAGCTGCATCAGCAATTCGACGCACCAAATCTTCTACTTCTCTACTCTCTTCATCCGAGTATTTCTCCACAAACTCAACAAGGAAATGAACATTTTCGGAGAGATAGTTATTCTGTTGATGTCGAAAAAAGTGGAAACGAGAGGATGAGTGTGGATCTGATCAATAGTATTCAGCAAAGAAACTAGAGATGCATAAGCTGTTGCTGCCATCTCTAATTAACCTCGATTAGCTTCTTCCCCCTTTTTTTTTTTTCAAGTTTGAGATAGGAATGCAAAAAGAGCTTGGTTTGAATAGATTGAGAGTATCATGATGTTGTGATATTTGTATGGACGCAAAGAAACACAGGCCCATGCAGGTTTGAACGATGGCAAAGAAATGATAGGCTGGAAGAGGGGCACACGATAAATAAAATAATTGAATTCTAAAATATTTTAATTAAGAGAAACTAACACAGGTGTCAGCAAATCGAAAATCTCATACAAGGAAAAAATTGTGGCATTATATTTATATCTGAATCCAATTATCCAAACATAGCCAAAAATGAGCAAAATTGCAAATATGGAACAAGTTTGTGCGTTATGTTAGTTTCTAAATATTTTTTTTTGAATTTATTGCTCTTTGATTTATTTTGGCAAAAAAACAAAAACACATTGATATTATTATTTTATTTTGCTGAAGAATTAGCAAGCATTGGGGTTTGAATGTGAAATTGACATCAAATATCTACAATGTTATTTATGAAACTGCTGGACTACATTACGAGAGATTTAAAGGCTGCTGGGCCACTGCATTATATTTGGGCCCAGCTATAATGTATTTTTGGAAATGATTCAACTGCTCAAATTCTTGATTTTTTTTATTGCAAATTTAGATTCGGAAATGATTAAACTTAATCAAGATTGAAGTATATTTGATGTGAAAATTCAGTATCTTGTGACGAAGCAGCAATAGATGAACATAGTATATAAATCTGCAAATAGATTAAAGAATTGAAGAGAGAAATGAAATGTAGTAATTTGTCGCGTAGCAGAAATAGATGAATATAGTATGTGAATATACAAATATTTACTGTTCATACAATATGTAATTTGTCCCATTAAGATGGCGTAGTGGTGAAGATGGATGGCCCGGGACCAATAAGTTATGGATTCAAATCCCACTAGAACCGCTATATTGTTGTCTGTCACCTATGAAGCCTCAATTACTTGAATAAAAGAACAAGACCATCGGCACTGTTTCCCTGCATGAATCAAGAAGTTGTTGCGAATGAATTATTGAAGAATGTTGCGAAGAAAAACTTGTAACTTACTTGATAAATCTGTTGATTCAGTTGGACCCACTATGGTGAGACTGAATTGAATCCCTTCTCTTTCCTTCGTCTCTCCAATCTTCTTCGCAGACTTAACTACCGAGCTCGATTTCCAGCTTCTCGAGGTGCGTTCCCAGGCACTCCGGAATTTCTATGAGGCTTTCACAGTTCCTCACCACAAGAAACTTGAGCTTCGCAGACTGGGGAAGCTGTCAAGACCGAGTTTCCACGAAACTCCAGCCAAGGCATTGTCTCTCATCTTGAGGGCCTCGAGGCTTTTGATCATTGCCAACGTCGACATGTGTTGCCACTCGATGAATGTATTTGTTAACGTCAGCCTCTTCAGGTTTGGTGGGAAACAGTTCCGCAAGGGAAGAGTGCGCAGCATATCTTCGTACGTTTGTTCGTAGGCTAAACTATTCACCAACTTCAACTTTTCAAGATGAGGCAACTTTTCTAGGAACCTATTGTTGAAAATCGTGGTTAATTTCCCGGAAATCCCCAGGGTCCTGAGGTTTTTCGCCTTTTCGGCTACGCTTTCTGTGCAGGACTCAGGTGACAATCTGTTTAATGTATGAAGGTTTTGCCCTCCATCGCCTTCCCATCTTTTGTCTAGGACGATAGCCGCTTTTGTCCTGAGATACCTCAGCCGAATCATATTCCACGTGTTTGCTCTCATTACAATGGTACGAGACTTTGTCTCGATTAGAAGAGATTGTAGGTTCCACAACAGGATGATTGGTTCGGGAAGAGTTGTGAGCGTATCAATGTTCAGTGTCAGGTACCTGATATGAGTTAGTTTGGTAAGCTTACGGAAGCCCTCCGGAATAGTGTTTATGTGTTGCGCCTGTAGCTCGACAGGTCGATCGTAGAGGCACAAAAACTAGCAGACATGCGGACCGCTAGGGTTTTGACAGAGGAAATTAGAAAGATCGGAACCAAAAGAAAGACGATGAGAATTTTGTAACTCGGAAAGTGAAGGTTAGAATTCTCCTGTCTGGGATCTTTTAACCTCCTGAAACAAATTATCCTCCTTTGATTTGGCTATGCAGAACGCACGTATCATGTCATGGACGGGACATGTATTTTAACTCTCCCCATGTGATTTGTTTTCTTAGCCTTAATCAAGTTCCTGCAAATAAGATCATTCAAATTCTCTTTGGCACTTTGCTCCAAGCTTCGTCGTATATTTTTACGCAGTATGAACCCTTCTGAAATCCACAGCCCGCTCAACATCTTAGTCGGAATCTCATAATCTTCAAGAAATACTCCCAAGTATACAAAACATTTTCTCAAATCATCCGACAGTCTGTTGTAACTCGACTCTACGACGTCTGTTATGCGTTGTGCCTCGTCATTTTGTAAGGCATCACTCACATTGTCCGAAACCATCTTCCATTCGTTCACAGCTGTCGTTGGAGATCTGTTGATGACAACGATTGTGAGTGGCACTCCGTCACACTTGGCGGCTATACGGCACCCAGTGCCGATTAGATCTTGATGGCTATTTGGTACCTCTGAGTTCCCGAACACCTCGTACTTGAGCAGCTCCAGCTCCAGCTTTCGGTTTTATCCAGGAAACGCAGATTATGGGGATCTGTACGTATGAACTTTAGATTGCGGTCCGACATTCTTTTCTCGGCTCGTTATGAGGACTTTAGCACCTCCGTTGTTTTCGGGCAACACCTCTTTGATTTGTTTCCAAGCTTCCACACTCCATACATCGTCAAAGACTAATAAGAACTTGTGAACGAACTATTTCAGCAAGTCGTGGTTGTTGTGCCTAGAGTTGTCTTCGCTGGGGGAGTATTTGGAGAAATATATCCCTTATGTTGAACACTTGAGATATGTTAATCCAAATGCGTATGGGGAAATGATGATCGATATTCTCGTTATGATATATCTTCCATGCCAGTGTTGTCTTCCCCTGTCCCGGTATGCCGATGATGGTTTCTCTGTTTCTTTCTTGAGATGGTCCATTATTTTCAGTTCCTCGCCGTCGAAGCCTATAATCTTGTTTTTCCTGATTGGTATATCCTGTATCAATCTTGCAAAATGTAAGTATAGGAGCCACGCAAACAAGGGATAATTGGAAAATAATAACTCCCACTTTGTATAGAAACCATAAATCAATAGGTAAATTCATTTATTCATTCAATGTTTCAAACTGGATATGCTCTTAAATAACTAATTATGCAAAATTCATATATACACATGCATGGATAAAAGTATAAAGTTATGTACGCATAAAAATTAGGAATTATGTAAAAAATAGTCAGCAATTATTGTACGTCCAAAAATACAAATGTTACAACAGACTCCGATGGTTTTGGAAAAAAGTAGAAATTATATTTAGCATTAGCTTTGTTAATTGTGATAATATTAATAAGGATGTCAAGAGAGTCAGAAAAGAAAATATCTTATTCTCACAAGTTAATTAAGATTTAAGTCGGATGTTACCGTCACTATAATTGTTAATCTCACTTTTGTAAGTGGTTATCTAGAGTTAATATACTGTTCAATCTTTCAATCTCACTACGGTCAATTTATTATTATTATTATTATTATTATTATTATTATTATTATTATTATTATTATTATTTGGGATGTTATATTTGAATTTGACAAGCAAAAAGTATCCATAACAAATTAAAAATAATCTTACTTCTCACAGACCCAAATTGCCAGGATTTTAGGATTTTCAGTAGCTCAACTTTCCGACAAAATGCAAACATAAAAAAATTAATTCCAATTGAAAAAGAAGAAGTGAGGAATGAAATAGGATTACTCTGTTTCGCTGAGGGGGAGGATGATCCTCGCCTCCGGCTCCATCGGCGGCAACGTTCTGCATATCATTCAATTTCTGAAACTCCGCGAACAACGGCATCACCTTGTCTTCTCTAACGGACTTGACCTTTTTTGGCGAGCTTAGTGCGCAAGTAAAGGGAGGGCTTGCGGGAAGTCATGGTCTCGTTCAGGCAAATGTCGATGATGTTCTCCGCCGTTGGTTATCTTCCTCTCCAACTCCCTAAACATATGATCCTTCTTCTTCTTCGCCGTCTCCTTGAGAAAAGCGTTGAGCGACGCAAGCTCGTTGTTCAGCTCCGTGAACTCGTTCTCCGCTCCCGTTATCAGATCCCTGTACCATATCACTACCTCCTTCAGTTGCTCAAGCAAGAATGTTACTGCGGCCTCAGCCATCGCTGGAGAGAGAGAGACAGAGGAGAGTGGGTTATGAAACTCTAACTAATTAAGGAAAATTTACAAATAAAGAAAATAATGTCACATGCACGGGGTGTCACCAAATTGAACCATGAAAATTTCACTATAGTTTCCTCGAACTCGCACTGAAACTTTACCCACAATTTTTAGAATCCTTGTAATTTTCTATGCCGCTGGAAACGGATGGACTTGGTGTCCCATATATATAATCACTTTTATGTCACCCATCAATAAAGTCAGAATGTTCCGCACTGAAGCACAACTAATGAGAATTCTAAAATAAAATAAATTTAAAAATTAATAATGTTAGATATGGTCTCAATACCATTTAACTTTAGATAACATTACTAAGACCTCAAATTAAAAACTTTCCATAGTAGCTTGTTAAAAAAATATTCTTTATTTATTAAAATTAAATGGAGTGGGGCCGGTAATAGAAAAACATAGGGAGTATTATATTTTAGTTTTTTATTTATTGAAGTTATAAAAAAAGACCACAACTACAAGTCAACTGTGGAATTATTAAGTAGTATTTGGAACGGCTTATTGAAAGTTGTTTTTAGTTTTAAGCTAGTGTGAGGGTGTTTGTGACTCCCAACTTAAAACTGAGATTCTTTAAAATTAGGTCGAAAATAGAGAAGCAGATGAAGCTGCTCCACCCCAACTTCTAGCTTTCAGCTTATAACTTATGTTTTTTTCGGACCAAAATACCCTCTTATCTAATTCCAGAAATATTCATAACCCTAAAATTATGATATAATTTTATAATATATATAATATTTAGATTAATTTAGTATTTTATAGAATTAGATTGAAATTATAAAGCAAAAAATAAATATTGAATAACAATAATTTCTGAATTTTATTATTTATTATAAATAATAATTATTTAGTAACACTAAAGACAAAACATACAGTTCTTTTAAAAAGTAACAATAAGCTACTTCTATCAGCAATATTCTCAAATACTATTTTTTCCACTTTCAACAGCGTACTTATTTCCAAACACTAACTGATTTTCAAATAAGCTGCTTTCAGCACTCAATAAGCTTCAGCTACTCCAAAACCCCTTAAATACTACCTCCATCCCGCTTGATTTATCTTGTTTTTCTTTCTAAACTGTCCTACTCGGTTTGTCTTGTTTCCAAAAAAAGAAAATAATTACTGCACAACTCTCACTTTTTCTTTATGGGACCTACATTTTTATAGACAATCACTCACTCGTCTACATACAATCACCCACTAATATTAATCTTCGTGTCGAAAAGAAATAAGACAAATCAGACAGGACGGAGGGAATAATAGTTTTAATTTTATTTTATCATAAATTTACTTATATATTCCATTATTTTTTTTTAAAATCTAGCGGGATCAAACTGTCTGAACTGCCTTTATATCCCTCTACCACTAATGTTATCTGTATAAAATATTAAATATGTTTTAATTAAAATCAATTATGGTAGACTATATGTACGACATATGTACGGCATGTCAAGATTTTATGATATGTGACATATAACGTGTGAAAAATTGTGCTAGTAATTTGAAAAATATGTACAAAAGCAATTAAGCTTTAAATACGCGGGCTTCCTTGTCTTTAATAAAAAAAATATCACCTAACTATAAAAAAATAAAGCTTTAGGTGATTGATGTTTTAAAAAAAGTAATGCCTGCTATTTACTAATTACTCTCTCCCTCCTATTGTTCTTGTTCCCTTTCTTTTTGGCATAGTTATTAAGAAGAGTTGATACTTGTAAGTAAATGGATGGATCCCACAAAAATAAAATTGTGAATTGTGAATAGAAAAATTATCATTTTTAAAAAAGAACAAGATAAATGGGATAATTTGAAAATGAAAGTAAGATAAGATGAATGAGACAGAAAACCTAAGTTTTAGGCATATTTTAACCTCTCTCTCGTATTGGCTGGGGCGGACTGCATCTCAATTTTTACATTTCTTTTCGACTAAAAACACACATAATTTCAAGCCTGAAATAATCGTGATTAAAATTTTTATAGTAATTTATTTAATACTCGTTAATACTAAAGTGGCAATTCTATTTCTTCCATAAAACTAGAAGTTTTAAATCTCATTTAATTGCTAATTCCGAGAAAAGGTGATAAGATTTTGATGTCGGTATCTAAAAAGAGTTTTGAACGTGGACCGTGGAAATAAAGTTAGGGGTCCGCTTCGAATAACGAAACAGATCAAATTGAAAAATGTGGTTCGGTTCGACTTCGTGCTTTGATTCAATTTATGTTTTTAGGAATTATTTAAATTCGGTTAGGTTCGTAGTTTTAAAAATTCAAATCGAACTGAACCAATATTTTTTTTATTTAATATTTATCATTATTATATGAGAATGTTACTGGATTTAGATATTAAATTTAAGTTAATATCAATTCTAATCTATACAAAGGAAGAGAAATGAGTAACAACTTTATACCTATGAGTTTGGAACGAGTGACATCTTATAAACTATTATTCTTGCATTATTTATGATTTAAAGAATAAACTATTATTCTTGCATTAAGTATTAATCATAGAGATATTTATGGAATAAAAGTTTAAGGGACCAATTCCTCCAATTTTTAAATTAAACTTGAATTTTTAGAATTTTGTTTTAAATTATGATTTTTTCGGAAAATAAATTAATTTTTCAAATAATTTTTTTTAAAAAAATAATTTTTTTCAAATAATTTTTTTTCTTTTTTTAAATATTGTTTTTATAAACGAAAAAAATTAATTAATAAAAATTTTAGGGACCAATTTATCTAAATAATTTTTTGAATTAACTTTTTTCAGTTTTTTTTATTTAAATAAAAATTAAGTAAATTTATATTAACTAATAATTTTGCATTTCACGGAGAAGGAGGGGAGCGGGTCAACACAACGATTGTAAAATGTGTTATGTTCTTCGAGGAAAGGAGCAGCTGAACGACTTTGAAGGACCAATTCATCCAATTTTTTTAATTAAATTTGATTTTTGTAAAGGTATTTTTTAAAATGGTAATATTTTTTTAAAAATAATTTTTTTATCATATAATAGTTGAAAAAAAATTATCCTTTCTTTATCATTTTTTCAAAAAATAATTATAATATTTTACAAAAAATAATTATAGTATTTTTCGAAAAAAAGTTATCCTTTTTTATCATTTTTAAAAAAAAATTCGGGAATTTTTTTTTTTGAAAAATAATTATAATATAGTCTGAAATTATTTTTTTTATCATTTGAAAAAATGAAAAAAAATTATTTGAAAAATTAATTTTTTTCCAAAAAAATCATACTCTTAAAAAAATATATAAAAATTCAAATTTAATTTAAAAATTGGATAAATTGGTTCCTGAAACTTTTATTCCATAAATATCCCTATGATTAACACTTAATTAACTTAAAATTTAACAGAATGACCAATTTATCCAAATTAGCAAACAATGAGGATCAATAAACTAAAAAAAAAAAAGATAGGGATCAATTCATCTAAAATAACAAACTTTGGAGACCATATGCGCCAATTTGCCTTTTCTTTTTAACTTCGGGTTTTTAACATGTTTTTTTTTCATAATCGGCTCAATCTTTGACTAAAAAAAATAAAATTTAAGGATTCAACTTGTTGAACCAATGGGTCGGTCCGATGTACCGTCATAATTATATAAAAAATTAAAATTTAAATACCGGGCTGACCCGGGTTAAGGGGTCTCAAGTGTCGGGTCACACTGAGTCGACTCGCTAAACAGGCCTACATGATGCTGGGCTCGGATTTTTGATCGAATCCCAGTCGAACAAGTTGATCCAGCTGTGTCGGGTCGGATTTAATAACACTGAGTAAATCCCTTGTAATTTGTTGAGTTGGTGCTATGAGATTCTCATTAAGCAATTCGGATCTTTTGGCTTAAATTCGGAGGACCACTTGGTGGCCCACCAATCACGCGACGCCACGAGTGCATTGGTGGGCCCCACTCAAATAAATTAATATTTGAGTATAAAGAAAGTGGCCCATCAATACACGCGTGGCGCCGCGTGATTGGTGGGAAACCAAGTGGTCTCAAAATTGTAGGCTAGAAGATCTTTTCCGCTCATTAAGGCCCTGACATCGTCTTGTCGTAGTTGATAGATGTGATTAAATGCTTATTTTATCAATTTATTATACATTATGAACTGAATCAGTCTAATTGTATCTATTTTCTAACTTAACTTTGTTCATCCACTTCGTAAGCTCGATTCATCACAACCACATTTTTATGTAAGGAACTAAGATCTAGAAGTCTAGAAACCTTTTCAAACACTTTGTGAAGATTGGCCACTTTTGAGAGATTTATAGACTTGGGTCCAGCTATCATTGCAACAACTTAACTTATTCAACTTCTAGTTTAATTTAAGAAAAACTTATTTTTTGATGTTTGCAACAGTTTAAATCCGAAAAAATTATCTACATTTAAGTTGAATAAGTTGAAGTTGGTATTAACCAACTTCTCCAACTTAATGACACCATATTTGTAATTTCGGATAAGCTATGATTTAACATTTTACTTATAAATTTCAAAATAAACTACTACATTATAAATTTTGCATACACTATTTTTTCAACTTTTTCTTATTTTAAGCAGTTTTTGCAGACACACCCCAAAATCTCCACTTTTACCAATTTCTCCCTAATTTAAGTATTTAAAAAAATTTAAGCTATTGTAAACACCCCTTCTATCTTGTATTTTCAGCCCAACTTATCTTCGCTTAAAAAAGATATTACATTTTTGGCCAGAAAATAGTAATTTAAACTAAATCGGCAATTATAATTTCCATAAATTAGAAGTCCTCAATTCTTATTCAATTGCTAATTCTCATATTTTTTTATTTTTTTTAATGTGGACAAATCGATATGCATCAGAGAGATTTTATTTATTTATTTTAATGTGGGAGCTAGAAGCTAGTGGTAGAAAAACTGAAAAAGACACATTAATTGATATTCTAGTTTTACTTAACGTTTTTGGTACTTCTAAATTCAATGTTACCATTTTTGTTAAATCTTTGAGTTCTAATTGCTACGGTTAACAATATTCTTTCTTGTAACCCAGAACAAAATTAATACTCCTTCAGTCTTAATTTTATGAATTTTAATTATATTAAGAAATGAATAGTGTGTATCTTATGAATTTTAATTATATTAAGAAATGAATTTTAATTATATTAAGAAATTGACATAGTTTCGAGAGTAGTTGGTGGGAATATAAATTCATTCAAATTTTTACAAAGCATAATTGAGGAAATTAATTTATTATTTTTCTACTTTTTCCGTCGCATATTTGCCATCGATTAATTGAATAATTCGTTGATATCAGCTAGGTACAGGAAATCACAATCCACATAAACCGCCAAACCCTATAAATTTGCTATATTTTTCTTGTGATATGTGGAAGAAATTTAAAGGTTTGGCGAGATAAAAGTTGTATTTTTTTAATTTTATTTTTTTAGCTTCAAATTGAATGTTTCTCATATTTTGGTGAATAATTTTCAGCCAAAAATATTGATGAAATCAAAAACAAAAGATAAAGTAAGAATGAAAAACTGATTTTCTAGTTAGCGGGGCTTAATAAAACTTTTCCCAATCTTTCAATTCTAAATATTGATTATTTGTGTGTGGATTGGAATTATTCAATCGAATTAGAATAAAAATACAAGATAATCACATGATATTAAGATAAAATGATAATCACATAAAAACTAATGAATTAAGATACAAAGAACATATGAAAACTATAAAATCTAAAAACATATTAGACCATTGTCTCAATACAAAAGCTTGTTAGTATAATCTTCCTCCATAAAACATATCTCTTTCCCTAGCAGGATAAAATGTGACAGCCGCGCCATATTTATCAGTTCTTCTCCATTCACGAACTCTATCTCCACGGCCGCGATAAACACTAAAAAGACAATAACTATGTAGAATAAAATAGTAAAGACAAAACATACCTAAAAAAATTATCCAAAAGAAAAAAACGCCACCGAAAAGCACGCGCTCAAATAGTGATGGTTGCATCATGGGAAGATAACGAGGAATCGTAAGTCCAACCACAATCAATACGACGGACCAAATCATAAATTGTAATACATTGTATTCTAATAACTCAATCAACTCCGTGTCTGCACTCCGATTAGACCCACCGGTGGTTGATGAAGGAGATCTTTCCATGTCGCCTTTTTTCTAAATTTTAATTTTCAATCTTGTTTTATTTTAAACTCATATGGGTAGTAACGTGGATCATATGTATATTTATAGGATTTTAGATTAGAAACGTTAACCTAGATGGAGTCTATCTCGGGCCTTTCTATCCCTATCCAAATTGTGTATAATGTATTATTGATATGGAAATAAAATTATAGATCCATTATCAGGGGCGGATTCAAGATTTTTGGTTAGGGGGGCAAAATTTATCGGTGTATGATACTTTGGGGGGTTCGGGGGCGGAGTCCCCGAGAAAAAAATTTAGGACATTTTTCTACGTAAGTCTAATTATACTTACTCTTTTTGGCTTATTTAAGAGATTATATTCTTCTTTCATAAATAACTGCTATATTCTTCATATTTATTCGAAAAATATCGTACACAATCTTATTTTGTCAGTCTAAATTTAGTTGGAGAAAATTATGAAGACTAACAATATCTAGCTTAGGAGTTAATTAAGTATTTAAATGATAGTTTATTTACACTTGCTAATTTTAGATCAATCAAGTAATTAAAAAAATGAAACATAATATATTAATTGCATAAAGTTATATATGTAACTCTATTAAAATAGATGTATAGAACTCTAAATTAAATATTGCCACTAAAATAAGTTACACTTAATATACTTTTTTTAAATATTTTTAGAAGTTCGTAGTCACATTAACACTAATTCTTCATTGTTACTTTAGTTTAGGATAATAAATTTAAAAATTTCGGGGGGCGAATTCAAAAAATTACGTAGGATAAGCATATAAATTACTCGAAATAAACGAAATTCCTAGTAATGCACGAAAATTGGGGGGCGGTCGCACCCCACCCGCCCCCCTTGGATCCGCCCATGCCATGTCCATTATAATCCCTGAAAGTAAGGAAGAGAGATACGAAGATACATAACAACAAAAATACTGGTCAATTCTCAAACTAATAACCTTTCAAAACTCCTCTTAAACTTGATGACTCCTTGGATGGAATCTTTCTTTTCAATAATATCTGCAGATCGCGTAAGAAACTCGAACTTTCTCCACCGAATCTGACTGGAATAAAATTCCTAATAAAAATAATCATAATTTATAATGCATAATTATTTATAGAATAATGTGTGCTGTCATCTATTAAATTTATATTTTTCTATTAAAATAATAACAATAAGTCATGGAAACTGTTGTCGTCTAGTAGTACATAACAAACAAACAAACAAAAAATTGTATAACAAATTTTGTTGAAGATCTTTTTTCCGTGAGTAAATTTTTAATAAAGGGTTTGTTGGTTTCATACGGAATAAAGTTATCTATTTGAAAATAATGTAGTTAAAACAAAAATAAATAAATATAGTATTTAGTTTGGGACTTAAAATTGAAAATGTATTATTTCAGAAATTAAAATTTATAGAAGTATTAGTTTGAGAATTTACTCAAATTATATATGTGTGAGATAAATATACACAAAATATTTAGCTAAGAATTTTTTTTATCCCACTTTTGTATTTTATTTCATAACTCATCAATACAATCGTGACACATATTTTTTCAATTATTATATTCTCTAGTTGGATTACTTAATTCTAAAGAAAAATTAATTTTAAGTAAAAAGGAATACATGTTACCGTTCCATGTGGAACATGGAATGAGAGACATGTAGAGGATCTTGGGTGAATATATTTGTTGGTCCCGAGAGCACGTTCAGGTGTAGAGGGGGGGGTAAATACACCTGAAACCGATTTCTCAACTTGTAACACGAACAGTCCTGTTCAGGATAGTGCCGTACCGAATGAATTCAGTAGACCAAATAGCTATTCTGAATCGTGTTAAGACAGAAAGACTGACTCTGCTGAGATCTGCTAGCTGATTGGGTCAGAATTCAGTATCTTCAGATAGAGTTCAGTGGTGCGGAAAAGTGTAGGCCCAAATAGTTGAGTGGAAAACGTTTGTCAAAAGCAATTTCAGTTCAGTAGATAAATCAGATAAGTATGCTGAAACTTAGTTGAATGATTTTAAAGAGTATGATATTCAGTATGAACAGTTAAAATCAATGCAACAGTAAAATAAGAGACACAGAGATATTTAAAGTGGTTCGGATGCACAGGATCCTACGTCCACTGTCCCGAAAGATCAGGAGGCTATTTATTATCCTGAGTTAGTCTCAGTCAGCTTGTACACAGGACAAAGCCGCGTCTTGAAATTTATACTGAGCAAGTCTCAGTTTACACGGGTATCAAACTGAAGTGCTTGACAAACTTCTTCAACTATGAAAGAGTCCTTTTACAATAAGGATAAGGTTCAAATGTGAACTCCTTCGTCTAAGCTATGGATAAATTCAGTTGAGCTTAGGGTTAGAGGGATAGGGAACGAGAATATAGCTTCTAGAACGACGAACATCTGAGTTATAACTTTGAGTTTGTGTATCGTCGATTTGGATACTAGAGGCTTTTATATCGGTTTAGCTTGGTTCCCTAAGAGCTGGTAGGTAGTCTTTCACCGGAGAAAGTTCTTCAAGTTCTTGCGGAAGACTTATGCGATATTTGTTTGCTCGTTTGAATGCTCTGTGTTCTCGTATGTTTAGTTCGTTGTCGTGATCGTGATTGTCGCGGTGAACTTCAAATCTTGAATGATCCCTCTATTTATAGAGAAGAGATTGGGAAAGATCCGTTGGAGACGATGATTCCTTTTTCTCTTTCTTTTGGTAGCTAACGGCTCTTTTGAAATAAAGTAACAGTGTCATTTTCCTCCTTTTCCGGAAAGTTGTTGACTTGCAGCTTTAGCAGGTATAGGACAGGTGTTCGCTTGTCATTTGCCGAGGTTTGGAAAGTAGTTGAGACAGAACAGACTTCGAGGTGACTGAAGCTGACTTTTCTCTTCCTCGTATTTGACTATGCTGATTTGCCATTCAAAAGATCTGACAGTTTAGAAGACTGTCTGGCCGTTGCTGAGTCTGATCTCTGATTCAGTAGACAAGGTGCTGAGAAGGTTCTACTGAAGATCAGCTTTGAGTACAGTAAACTACTCCTGTTGAGTTCAGTTCTACTGACTCCATTCAGTATACTGCTCCTGCTGAGTCCAGTACATACTGAGTCTTCTACATCTGGTGCTGAGGCTGATAACCTGCTGAGCGCCTGAACCAGTGCAGAGTATCTGCTGAGTCTGAATCCTCAGTGACAAAAGCTATTACAAAGGAATAGTTCACCAATCAAGATAGGGTTTTGGGATCTTCAAATCTTCATAGAATCACTCAGAGCATAAGCCTACTAAGTGCATGTCAGTACGGAAGATGAATCATTTCCCACTATGTAAAACTGTGCTGAGGACAGAATCATCACCCAACAATTTCCCCCTATTTGATGATGCCAAACCTAATACTAAACATAGCAATCATCTATGCTAACACTAAACTTGTCAGAAACAGAGCTCCTTACAGTATTACAAGAAGGGTCAGTGGAGTTGTTCTTCAAGTTCTAGACTACTGAAGGGTACAGGATAGGGAGTCAGAAAATAGAAACTAAGTGTATCCCCCTATCTTAACATTTTCCCTTAATATTACAACGAAGCATTTCCGCTTAGAACACAACAGCTAGTCTAACAGAAACTAAGCAACTACTGACAAACGGATATAATCAGTGAGTGTGTGAGTCAGTAATCACTTCAGTGATTCTGAGTGTTAAGCATAAAAACAGAACACGACTTATATGGACAATAAGATATTGTCGAAGCCAAAAGAGGAGATGTATATATATAATTGAGAATGGTTCAGTACATTACATCTCTTTCTAAGATAGGAAGGATAAAAGAATCTAAGAGCTAAGAACGCTTGAACTGCTTGATCCTGTCCATGAAGTCTTGCGACTGAGTCTCGGGAAGGGACAGTCCATACATCCTATAAGTGTACTTCCTCAGCTTCAGAAATTCAGCAAAGTCTGCGGGGTCGTCTTCTTCAAGAAATCTAGCTCTGGCAGCATCCTTCACTTCACTCTCTATGATGCCATAGTGGATAGAATCATCAAGTCTTCTAGGTGGTGGTAGAATTCTGGGCTCAGGGACTCGGACTTCAATCTTTTCTCTCACAGCTTTCTCCATGTACGCATAAAGATCAAGTTCAGTCCTCATCATCCATTCAACATAAGCATCTTCTCTTGATGAAGTCTATCTTCAGCGACTCCCATCTCTGAGTGTACAGAGCAGGCATCCACTCATCAGTCCTTGGCCATCTATGTATCTTCAGATCTGAAGGTTTCCTAAATCTCCTGTATCTATAAGGAATGCCAGCTTTGGAAGGAACCCTCAGTCTGGCTTCTTGTTCAGTACGGACTCTGAGTGCTTCTAAATCTGCCAAGTGGATCCTCTCTCTGGCAGCCTAAATCTGTCTTGCCTCTTCTCCTCTATATAGATATCTATCCATCTGAGCAAAGATGGCTTCTATTTCAGCCTCCTGTTCCTTCGTAGAGGGCTTTTGAGACGATCCATCTTCTGAGTCAGCAGGGGTACTAGATTTATCTTTGGATGTACCCTGCTTCTCAGTACCCTTTTGCTGCTGTTGCTTCTCCCTATCATCATCATCTTGGAGTATCAGCTTCCTGGGAGGCAACTGAGCGGGTGCTTTCTTCTTTCCTCCTCGAGCTGGTGCCTTAGTTTTTCTTGTTGCAGGTTTGGCTTTCGGCTTGTTTGCTGCTTCAGCTTCAGCTATCTCCCTGGCCAATTTTTCGTCGGCTGCGATCTGAGCCGCCTCCTCCTTACTAATGTATCTTTTTAATTTCTTGGAGGGAGGGGTCGGGAGCTTCAATACTTTCTTGCCTTTGCCTGCTACTGGAGGTGGGAGAGGCGCCTCTTCCTCTTCAGTATCCTCCTCCTCAGCATACTCAGCAACCTCTTTGATTATATCCAGAGGGGTTTGGGTTGCCTGAGTTGCTTGAATTCTGGTTCATGAGCCACTTGGGCCAGTCCCTGCTGAGATTCCAGCAGAGACACCCTGGGCCTCACCAGTGGGTTCAGTGCTTACTCCAGCCACTGACCTTGTCTTTCTTGAAGACTTTGGTATATGTTCCTTAGCCTTCTGGGTTTTCTCTTCCCCCTTGCTTGGTAGCTTCTTTTCAGGTGTCTTTCCCCCCTTTTTGGCATCAGCAAATTGAGCCGGGGTAGGAATAGTTACCTTGGCGTTCAGGCTTCGGTAGGAGGCTGACAACTCATCGAGTCGAATATGGATCTTGGCCAGCTCCTCGTGCAGCTCATTTTTCTCACTAACTAGTTCAGACTTGTATTGCTGGTGAGAAGTGTCAGCTGCTGCCTTGAACTCATTCAGCTTAGTACCAACCGTATCCTTTAGAGCCTTCTGAATAGATGCGAGATGAAGCTCATTGGCCTGAGATAGGGTTGAGACTGACTCCGTATGAAGGGACTGGGAGGCCTTGAATTCAGCAAGTAATTTAGCCTGCCCCTCCTGGAATAGTCTAAGCTGAGCCTCAAAGTCAGCTTTCTGCTTGGCCAGTGCGTCGGATATGATGGAGGAGACATCAGGGGCGACTGATTCTGACAAGGTTTTCTTCAGCCCCTGAAGCTCTGCACTAGTTGCCTGAGCAGTCTGCTTCCACGTCCTGTGGACAGCTTTGGCAAGGGCACGATTCTGAGTGCCTTGGCTTCTAAGAGCCTTTGCCACTAACTTTGAACGTCGGCCTTTGGGGCTGGGCGCTACTTCATATGTCGACTCGAGCAAGAGCTGAGAAGGCTCTGCTGAGGATGAAGTACCAGCCGCCGACTTCACAGGAGGAAGGATACTTAAAGGTAAATCTGGTTGAGCTGGAGTATCCTTGTCCTGGTGAGATCCCTCATCAGGCTTCTCAGGGCCTGAATCATGGGGTGGGTCCTGACCGTCGTGGTCAGACCCATCTGAGGGAGCTGAGCCTGTGGCCTGCTGTCTATCATTCAACAAGGCCAGCATTGCGGCCCTCAGATCATCAAAGCTTCCAAGGTCAGCAGGCTCTGAGTAGCCTATCTGCTGCCTTATGTGCTGCTCCTCCATTTGCAGCTGGTCGCAGGAGTAGTGAAGAATGAGGCGTAGTTGATGATGCCACTCCTGGAACCTGAGAAGCATGTGGAGTCTGGTCTGTTTGGCAATGGACACCAGATCAGGGTGGCCAAAAATCTCCGGTATATGCTCCTGAATCTCGCGGGATGCTCGAGAATGGATCGCTGAGGCTTCCATCCCAACGGATTCTTGTTCAGATATCGTCTCAGAATCATCCAAGTCAATGGCGGACGTCTGTTTCTCAGCAGATGGCAAACTGCTGAGTGGAGGGATGTTGTTGGGTGATGATTCAATCCTCAGCATGATCATACTTGTGGGAAATGACTCTATCTTCTATACTGAATCACGCTCAGTAGCCTCGTGCTCTGAACTGTTGAGAAGATTTGAAGATCCCAAAACCCTATCTGATTTGGGAACCATTCCTTTGTATTCGTATTTGTCTCTGAGGTTTCAGACTCAGTAGACACTCTGCTCTGGTCAAGGCGCTCAGTAGCTCATCAGCCTCAGCACCAGTGCAGAAGACTCAGTGATATCTTGGACTCAGCGGGAGCGATATATCGAGAAAGTCGATTGAACCGAACTCGGCGGGAGTAGTTCACTGGACTCGTAGCCGATCCTCGGTAGACTTATCTCATCGTCTATCTACTCGAATACAAGGTCGGACTCAAGAACGGCGGATAGTCTTCGGGATCGTCGGAATCTTTTGAAAGACAATCGGCATTGTCATATGCGAGGAAGAGAGAAGTCGGCTTCGATCGTCTCGAAGTTTGTCTTTGTCTCAACCACTCCATCCACCTCAACGAATGACAAGCATACACGTGTCTTCTCACCTGCTAAAGCTGCAGTCAACCTTTTACCCAAAAAGGTGGGAAAGTACACTGTTACCTACACCAAAAGAGCCGTTTGCTACCAAAAAGAGAGAGAGAGAAGAAGATCATCTCCAACAGATCTATTTTCAATCTTTGCTCTATAAATAGAGGGATCATTCAAGATTTGAAGCACTAAAGAAACCAAGAACTAGAGAGAGCGCGAAAAAGAGCGAATTCCAAAGAACAAAGTCTTAGCAAGAACTCGAAGAACAATCTCCGGCGAAAGACTACATTCTAGCTCATAGGGAATCAAGCTAAACCAACATATAAAGCCTCTAGTATCCAATCGACGTTACACGAACTTATAGCTTACCTTCAGCTGTTCGTCGATCTAGAAGCTACTCTCTCATATTCCCTATCCCTCTAACCCTAAGCTCAACCGTTCTTATCTATTGCTTAGACGAAGGAGTTCACATTTGAACCCAATCCTTATTGTATAAGGACTCCTTCACTGTTGGAGAAGTTTGTCAAACACTTTAAGTTTGATAGTGTTGTAAACTGAGACTTGGATCAGTATAAAAACCAAGACGCGGCTTTGCCCGAGTGTGCAAGCCGACCGAGACTAACTCGGGATAATAAATAGCCTCCCCGATCATTCGGGACAGGTGGACGTAGGATTTGAGCGATATCCGAACCACTTTAAAAATCCTGTGTCTCTTACTGCTTTCTTAACTGTTGCATTGATTTTACTATTCATACTAAACACCATATTTAAAATCAATCAACTGTCTCAGCATACTGAACTTTTAATCTACTGAACTGAGACTTAAAACGTTTTCTCACACAAAAACTGATTTGGGCCTACACTATTCCGCGCACTGAACTCTTACTGTAGATACTGAATTCTGACCTAGTCGGTTAGCGGATCTCGGTCGAGTCGGTACTCTTAGCCTTTAACTCGATTCGGAAACGGTTATCCGGTGGCCGAACCGATTCTTGATCGGACACCATCCTGAATAGGACTGTTCGAGTTCGAAGTTGAGAAATCGAATCAGGTGTATTCACCCCCCCCCTCTACACCTGACCGTACACTCGGGACCAACAATTGGTATCAGAGCAGGAGTTCTTTGACTCTTGTTATCTTTGAGACTGGTCTATTTGAACGGATCCGAGGGAAAACGTTTTCACTGCATATCACTCTACATTCATATCTATATTCTTCATGGCTGATATGTCAGGTATAAGGATGGTACCCATGTTCTCGGTGGAGAATTATGGAGTATGGCGAGTCAGAATGGAAGCACATCTGACATCCCTCCATGACAGTATGATTGAAGTGCTTGAAGATGGACCTATCGTTCCTATGATTGATAGTGTCGTGACTCAGGACCAAGCTCAAGGAGGAGGAATGGTGACCGGGAAGAAGATTCCCAAAGACAGAAGTCTCTTCACTCCTGAGGAGAAGAAGCTTCACAACTTAGACCGTGTTGCCAGAAACGCTATACTGACCACCCTTAGTGATTCTTATCTTGGCAGGGTTCAGGAATGCAAGACTGCTAAAGAACTCTGGGATGCTCTAGCGCTACTGAGTCGAGGGACTCAGAAGATTAAAGCCAACAAACTAGCACTGGAACTCCAAAAGCTGGAAAGCTTGTCTCTCATGCCCGGTGACAAAATCGAAGATCTGAACGTCAGATTTACCAATCTGATGAACTCTATCAATGGGCTGGGAAAGACATTCAGCAATCGAGAGATGAATATGAAGATTCTGAGGGCACTGCCGGATGGACACTGGACACCTTTTGCCACTCTATTGCGACATTCTGATTTAGATGCTGTGTCTCCTGACCATATCTTTTCAGAATTACAGGCAGAGGAGTTTGAGTTTGACAAACCTCAAAGAAAGCGAGAGTCGAAGGCGACATAAAAATCGACCATGCTTTCAAAGCATCGGTCAAGACAAAGATCTCCAAGAACGAGCAAAACGACGAGTAAGACTGAACCTTCACTCAATGATCTACAAGAAGGAAGTCTCGCTCAGAAGTATGCGCTGCTCGCTGTAAAGTATCAGAAGGAGAAGGAGCGACGCAGAAAAGTGACTAAAGCCTATCGGGAAACGAAAGGTAAGTCAAATTATATGTCGAAACACACTCCTGACTCACAATCTTTTGAATGCAGAAAGAAAGATGACTCAGAACCATCAAAGAATAGCGAAAGCAAAGAAGAAAGAGTCATCGCTTGTTACAACCGCAAGAAGCCGGGACATTATCGGTATGATTGTCCCCGAGCTCGAGTGTCTTTGAACGCGCAGCACGTAAGGCAAGGGAGAGAGAAATTCGCCCGAAAAGACAATCCTACATAGTGGCGAAATCTCGGACGACTCGAAGAGGTCGACTCCTTTATGGATTCATCGGATGATGATGCGGCTTTCATGGCCTTAGAGCTTGAAGTCGAAGAATCAGTGAAAAGTGCATGATGGCGGGCGAAGAGGATGAGGTAAATTCTCATGAACCACTTAATCGCTCTTCACACTGCACACACGACACTATTTCAGGTGCGGATGAGAATTTGGACGTCGCGACCGCATACGAAGAACCGCTCGACGAACAAATTTAGATGAGTCTCAGGCTCAAGCAAGACTCTTCGGGAGTTGGATACCCCGAAAGTAGAGAATCGAGACTTTCTCGGGAGAGTCGGGTTGCTACGAGGCCGAAGGACTTGTGTTGAGACTCGGGGGAGGAGATAAACTCTCCGATGGCCAAGTCTCGGCATCAAGAAGATCGGATTTCGGTTTTGACCAATGACTTGACTCGAAAGATATTGAACCGAGTTTCTTTGAAGCAAGAAATGTCGGGACTTCGGACCGAGCACGACACACCGAAGAAGAGTGATGATGTGCCGGAGGAGCCCGATGGCCGAGAGGTACATGGGTGCTGAGAAGAAATTAGAAGCTATGCTAGCAAGCAATAAGCCAAAGCACCGCAAGGAAGGACTTGGATTCGGCCGGGGAGCTTCCTCATCCGCCCCAAGACACTCGAAGTACGGCTTGCGATAGGTTTGTTCAAGGGGAGACTATGAACGCAAATATAATGAACCCCCTAGCAAAGAACAAACGAGAAGATGAAAGCACCTCATCCCACACATCGGCATTCCGACAAGAAGATCGGTGCCAAGAAACCCCGGTTCGGTCGAGGGGGGAACCAAGAAAATCAAAATTGGCGGATCAAGTATGGACCTCCAAAGGCGACACATCCAGCTCGGTATGGGTCATACTATTATGAACCTATAGTCAGAAGAGGCTCCAAAGGTCAGAAAAAGAAAGCCACATAGAAGGCTAAGGTCAGCAGTCCACCAACTCAGAAGATCAGGACTCCTGAACCTCAGAAGCCTCAGAAGTTAGGCCGTGACCGATCCGGTGGTCGAGATATGTTGACTCCAGAGGAAAGAAAATGTCTGAAACCACCAGGGTTGTTAGACAGATTTGGGTTACTAAAACTAACATCTAAGGACCCAAAATCAAAAATAAAGGGTACCTGAATATAATTCTGTTTTGCAGGTGCGTAAAGACCCATGGTATGTGGACAGCGGATGCTCAAGACACATGACATACCAAAAGAGTCTACTGAAGAATTATATCACTGAAGAAGGACCCAAAATTGAGTTCGGAGACAATGCAAAAGGCTATACCAGAGGATATGGAACACTCAGCATTGGAACTGCCAACATTCCAAGAGTATCATATGTTGAAGGACTTCAGCATAATCTTCTCTCTGTTAGTCAATTTTGTGATAACTCAAATAGAGTGATATTTGACGCCGGTTTTACGTGATGTTATTGATAAATCCACGGGAAAACAAGTGTTATCGAGTTCGCGCAGAAAGAACATATATGTGGTCGACCGGAACTCAGCTGAACCTGAAGCTTGCTTATTGGCAAAGAATGACAACCGCACGGGGTGGCTATGGCACAGAAGACTCAGCCATCTCAACTTTAAGGCGCTCAACAAGCTTGCAAGAAACACTCTAGCAAGGGGACTGCCAAATGAAGTATTCAACAAAGACACTCAGTGTGAAGCATGTCTGAAGGGAAAGCAAACAAGGAATCAAAATCCTCCGGTTCCATCGCCTTCCACGGATGGAATTCTTCACCGCTACATATGGATTTGTTCGGTCCAGTCTCCCGGTGACGATCGGAGGCGAAAAATATGCATTAGTGGTCATAGATGACTACTCGCTACACATGGGTCATATTCATTGCCAACAAGTCTGACGTCAAAACAGAGTTACCAACGCTTCGAAAAAGCTCAGTGTCGAGAAGAACACCAAGATCCAGAAAAATACGTTCAGACAGAGGAACTGAGTTCCTTAATTCCATGGTAAAGGAGTTCTCGCAAGCGAAGGAATAGAGCATGAGACTTCACCGCACGCACACCTCGGCGAGAATGGAGTTGCTGAACGAAAGAACGAACTCTAAAAGAGGCAAGCAAGGACTCTACTCGCAGACTCGGGACTCCCAACCAAATTCCAGGCGTGACTACCGATACGCAAGTTATACTCGAGAATAGATCTCTACTGACAAAGCAGCATAAGCGGACACCATATGAACTATGGAACGGCAGGAAGCCTTCTCTATCTTATTTCCATATTTTTGGTTGTTCATGCTTTATCCACAATAATGGGAAAGATCAGTTGAAGACTTTTGATAGCAAGTCAGATCAGGGAGTATTCTTAGGATACTCTCGGGCCAGCAAAGCTTTCAGAGTATTCAACCATCGGACTCTTTGCGTGGAGGAAAGCCCTCATGTTGTTTTTAACGAGTTTGCTACTGAAGACAGGAGCAATAACTCAAATTCTGAATCTGAGGACATCAGTAAGCAGCTACAGGATCTAAGCTTAAAAGACAAATCTGAAAAGATCCAGCTATGTTGGGATGATGATTCAGACGAAGAAATTGAAGACAAATCTACTGAATCTCAACCAGCTAAGCAAGTAGCTGAGCAGATTGATTCTCCCGAACATAATCAATCCCAGGTAACTCAGGTCGATGAGGAAACCGTAGAGGTAACTGAGACCACTACTGAGAATAACAACTCAGGGGGAACATCTAGTAATGTTCCTGAGCTGAATGCCCCTGAACCTGGTGACTCAGTAGATCATACTCTTATCACTGAAATTCTTCAAACTCAGAATAGTACAACTGAAATGCCTAACTCACCTACTATCTGTGTTGAACAAATTTCAGATGAAGAGTTAAAACATCGTAGATCGTGGCTAGATGCTCACACTGCTGATCTTATAATTGGAGATCCTTCAAACATGTCAAGACAAGATCCAGTATTTCGTCAAGGAGAAAGCGCATTATTTTCCCGCTTCCTGTCTACCGAAGAGCCTCGAAATATTGAGGATGCACTTAAAGATGCTGGCCCGGATTATTGCTATGCAGGAAGAGCTGAATCAGTTCACGAGAAACGAAGTATGGGAGCTTGTAGACAGACCCCGGCATCAACATGTTATTGGAACTAAATGGGTCTTCAAAAACAAGCGAGATGAAAACAACGTTATAGTCAGGAACAAAGCAAGACTCGTGGCTAAAGGCTACTGTCAAGCTGAAGGAATAGATTTCGATGAAACTTTCGCTCCAGTTGCAAGATTGGAGGCAATTAGACTATTCCTAGCCTACGCAACACATCAACGATTCGAGTTTATCAAATGGATGTGAAGTCTGCTTTCCCGAATGGCGTGCTTGAAAGAAGAAGTCTATGTGGAACAACCGCCCGGCTTTCAGCAGGGACATCAAGTATATAGACTCAGGAAAGCTCTATACGGGTTAAAACAAGCACCCGTGGGCTTGGTACGATACCACTGTCGAGTTTCTTCTTCGAAAGGTTTTCGAAAGGCACGATGAGACCGCACTCTATTCAAGCATTCGACCGGAAGAAGACTTATTACTTGTGCAGATCTACGTGGATGACATTATATTCGGATCAAAGAATGTCATCATGTGTCAGCAATTTGAAAAGATGATGAAGGATAAGTTCGAGATGTCAATGATGGGAGAAATGAACTACTTCCTTGGTTTTCAAGTCAAGCAATCCGAAAAAGGAACGTTCATCAACCAAGGCAAATACACTCGAGACCTCATCAAAAGATTCGGCTGCACATCCGGCAAATCAATCAAGATCTCTATGAACACGAATATGAAGATAGATCTTGATAAAGAGGGAGTATCAGTAGACCAAACTGAATACCGTGCTATAATTGGTTCTTTATTATATCTAACAGCTACTCATCCTGACATAACTTATGCTGTAGGTGTCTGTGCTCGATTTCAGGCGAATCCCAAGCAGAGTCATATGGACTCAGCAAAGAAGATTCTCCGCTATCTACGAGGAACACCTGACATGGGTTTGTGGTATCCAGCTGATGATAATATTGAACTAACTGGTTATTCTGATGCTGACTATGCAGGATGTAGAATAGACCGAAAATCAACTTCGAGGAACATGTCGGTTCCTTGGCGGCAAGGCGATCTCATGGTTTTCAAAGAAACAAGCACTCGGTGGCCACATCGACTACCGAAGCCGAATACATGGCTGCCTGGAAGTTGTTGCGCCCGGATCCTTTGGCCGAGACAAGAATGAGAGACTATGACGTCATTCGGAATGAAGTGCCGATTTTCTGCGACGACGATACCGGTGCTATTGCAATCACTTAGAACCCCGTACTTCACACGAGATGCAAGCACGTGGACATCGACATCACTTCATTCGTGACCATGTCGAGAAAAAGGATATCGGGATGGAGAAGATCCATACCGACAAGCAACGGGCCGATATACCGACCAAGCCTCTAGCCGAATCCGCATTCGAGAGAACTTTCAATAGAGCTAGGTCTGTTGGACCCTACCGACCCCGGTCGGTAGAAGAGGTTTCGGGAGAGAGACATTTCGGTAAGGGGGGAATGTTCACTCTCGATCGATACATTCGATGCGTAGAGACGAAACCATCTACACGAGGTATCAGTGACTACTATGTTCAGCGACAAGTTTGCGTATCTCTACTCAGTAGTAATTTAATACAACAGTACCTTGCATTTATGGCAAAGATTCAGCATGACATTAATATCTTTTGGTTTGTCTTTATTATTAACGGCTTACATTTAATGCACGACATTCCATACATAAGCTTGCTGAACTCTGCACGCATTTAATGTATGTCTTTTCACAGGTACTACTTAGGCTATTTTACAACTGGCTTTGACTTAGGCGCCTTTTGTGATCATTGCCTATTTTTAACTTCTAATCTTAACCGTCCATATCATAAAGCAAGTTTAAATTCAGCCTTCGATCGAAAACCGTTCACCTTCTTAGTTGATATATATATTCGATCATATCTTTGAAACCGCCATTAGCATACTTCATAACTTTCAAATTCCGAAAAATCCGAGATCTGCATTCGCAATCCTTACTTGCAACTTCACTCTCAATCTTATCTCGAATTTTATCTATTGGTATGCTTATATCTGTTAATGTATTTGTTACATGTTTCGATATCGCATTATGCAAGACTGTTTCTATCCAAGAAACGCGATCGATTCATTTCTTGTAACAGTACTATGGCTGGTATATCTCGCCGTTCTCCAAACAAGATAGAGGAAATCGTCAGCAAAGGCCGTATCTGGTGCGAACCAGTTATGGAGTTCGACGCGTGCGAGCTCGAGTACATGGACGAGATCTTCACATATCTGAGGAAATCCGGCCTTGAGGAGTTTCTATCGAGGAAGCCTACCTTCTTCCTTCCTCGACAAGTGGCGGAACTATATCTAAACTCCGACTCAGTTGGAGGAGACATTCTGGCGAGGTTCGCTGTTAACGCCATTGACGACGCATCGAGGATACTGAAGCAGATGTCTATTAAACAAGCGCTGAAGAAGAGCTTCAACCTCCCGTCTGAAGGTGTCAGCATCTTGGGGTACAATGACGACGCTGTCGACACATACCTCTCCGTTTTCTGTGGCAAACCCACAACATTCAGAGCAGCATTTCCGAAGAATGCAATGCTACCACAGTTCAGAGCACTGGCGTACATCGTCACTCAGCTGTTGACGAGCCAGGCTGGCTCTTTCGATCAGGTCTCCCGACCGAAGATCCATATGATGATGGCGATCTATGACTCGCGTGAAAGTCAATTGGGTCGACTTCTTTGTTCGCGAATTTATGGCTCAGGCAGCCAAGTTCGACAAAGCTACGCGAACACTGACCGCAAAGGGAAAGCTTCTCTACGGACTTAAATTGTCAGTCATGATCGAGGATTTCTGCGAGGTTGAGCAGATCACTTATGACGGCAAAGAATACTTTAATGTGAAGAAAATCCACTTTCACAACAAGTCCGCGGCCCTGCAACAGATTGGTTCGGGGCCGGCCGCGAAGCTTCGGCCATCTAAGCCTCGGCAGGGCGACTCCTAAGAAAAGGACACCTCCGGCTAAATCACCTAAGGCACCGCCCAAGAGGCCGAGGAAGGCCATACCGGATACACCCGCGAACCGGAGACAACTACGGAGTGGCTACCGAACCGACTCCTATTCAGCCACTACGGTTGGTAGATGAGTCTTCCTCATCCGAGAAGACCAAGTCGGTGGAGAAAGCCGTCTCCACCGAGGAACAAGTTCAAGAGGAACAGGGAGAGGCTACGAAGCCCAAAGTGAAGAAGTCCAACGTCCGGATAGCCCTCTCTCGTGCCTCCGCTCGGCGAGCCGTCCGCCCGCGACTCCGAGACTCGACTTCGTTGATATCGAGTCGATTCTGCGTCTGCGAAGAGACTCTCGGGATGGAAGCAAGCAGTTATCGTCTCTAGAGCTTCCCGAGAGATCATCCAGTTCATTCCGGAGCTTGCCGACCATTCGTATTTGCTCGTCCTAGCCAAGTCGACAAGGCTCCATATGATCCTACGCTTTCGGAGGTGGCCTCAACTTCAACGCCTTGTTCTACACTACTCCCGTCGCCAGCCTACACTTGGAAGAACCGAGATTGCGTGAGGAGATAGGCTATTCCGAGCCTGAGAACCTCAACACGATGGAGAATCTAAGGGCAGCCATGCTTGCAATTATTGCTGATCGACGCCAAGCAGCTGGCTCGCCGCCCTCAGATGGGTCCGACCATGACGGTCGGGACCCACCCATGATTCGAGCCCCGGAAAGCCCGATGAGGGACATCCACAGGACAAGGATACCCATACCGAAGCGGCACCACCACTCGGTATCCTTGGTCCCGAGAAGTCCAAGGCCGGTGCTTCGTCCTCGGCGAGCCCGCTCGGCTCTTCTTTGCCGATCGACTTTCGAAGCGGCGCCCGGCCCAGACCGCAAAGAGATCTCGATCGATGGCAAAAGCCTTAACCGCCCAAGGGATCAAAAATCGAGATCTTGCGAAGGCTATCCATAGGACATGGAAGCAGATCGCTCAAGCCACGACTAAAGAACTTCGTGGGTGAAGTCTTCTCGTCTCTTCATCGGCCGCCCCCGATGTTTCCGCGCTTATTTCGAAGCGTTGGCTCAAGACCAAGTCAAATTCGAAGCTCGGCTCAAGATCTTTCGGGAGAGCCAAGCCAAGCTACTTGATGAATTTTTGGCTTCTAAACCGGCTCATACCGACGTTATCACCGAACAATCCGAGGCCACCGAACAAAGACTTGAGAATATCCAACCGGCCTTGGAAGACAAGATCACCGAGAAGCCGAAAGACTTCAAGGAAGCAGTGACCTCTCTCACAAGCAAGTACAAGGAAGACCTTACCATGGAGAGGAACGAGTTGCATGAGGCTCGACTAAGCTCCACCATCGTCTTGATGAGCCGTCAACCTCCTACAAAAGTCCGAAGAAGTCGGTCCTAGTCCCTACCCCGGTGCTCATTGATGATGCCAAAAAGGGGGAAAGTGAAGGAAAAAGGGAAGGAAAGAAGAGTACTGAGAAGCTGACTCCCACCAAAAGTCCAAAATCTAAGGGGGAAGCTACACTGAAGTCATCCCGGACTCAAACTCGGTCTCGTAAGGGTGAGGCCCGGGGTGTTTCGGCCGCGAGCACACTCGAAACCGGCCCAAGTGGCTCAGGGACCCCAGCAGACTACTCAGGCAACCCAGACTCCCAAAGACATTATTAAGGAGGTTGCTGAGTACGCTGAACAGGCGGTGGAGGACTCAGAAGAAGAAGAGGCTCCTCTTCCACCACCAGCTCAAGAAGGCAAGGGCAAACAAAAGCTTAAAATTCCAACCCCTCCAAAGAAAGCGATTAAGGTACATATCTCGCCGAGGAGGAAGCCCAAATAGGCTGCGGATGAGAGCGCGGCCGAGAAATTGCAGAGGCCGGAAGCGGCTAACAAGCCAAAGTCTAAGCTCGCCAAAGGAAAGACTAAAGCCCCATCTAGAGGAGGAAAGAGAACTGCTAGATCGCCTCCGAGAAAGCTCATCATAACGAGATGAAGAGGACAGAGAAAAAGGAAAAGGAGCAAAGACGAGAAGAGTACTGAAAGGCAGGGTACATCCAAATCTAGATCTAGTACCCCTGCTGAATCAGAAGAAGCCCCTCAGCAAGCCACTGATACACAAGGAGAAGAAATCGAAGCCATATTTGATCTGATGAACAGATATCTATACAGAGGCGAGGAGGCAAGACAGATTCAGCCGCCGAGACGAGAATTTGGAAGCGCGACCTTGAAGCTATGATGAAAAGGATCGAAGAGGAGGCCAGCCGAGAGTGCCTTCTAAAGCCGATATTCCATACGATACGAGGAAATTCGGGAAGCCAGCTGACCTGAAATTTCAAAGATGGCCAAGAACAGATGAATGGATACCAGCTCAGCTCAATCAAAGATGGGAAAATGCGAAAATTGAGTTCATCAAGAGGAACTATTTTTGGAGGTTCTGGTCCAACAGGACAAGGATTGAAGCTTACATGGAATGGATGTTCGCTACTGAACCTGAACTCTACCCATACCTCGACAAAGCCATATCTGAAGGTATAGAAGTCAGTGTTCCGGGACCCGAATCATACCTCCACCCGAGAAGACAGGATGACTCAGTACACTTTGGTACGATTGAAGCGGAAGTGAAGCATGCAGCAGCGAAGAAAGAACTTGCTGAAGATGAGCCTGCCGATTTTTGCGAATTTACGAAGCTAAGGAAGATCACATACAGGATGTATGGAGTGCCGCTCCCTGAAGATCAGACTCAAGAGTTCATGGACAGAATCAAGAAGTTCAATGGCCCTCCTCCTTAGATTTTTTTTGCTCATTCTCTTAGCATAGCAAGATTGTATCTGTACTGAATTTCTCTTACATATATATACAAATCTTCTTTTGGCTCTGACAACTACTTGTTGTCTAAATAGCCGTGTTTGCTTTATGCTTTAACACTCAGAATCACTGAAGTGATTACTGACACACACACACTATATTTATTTACTTGTCAGTTTTTGCTCGGTTAGATCTCTGATAGACTAGACTTTCATAGAGTTTTTATTTCTCTTAGGGAAATTATTGTAAAGGGAGAAATTGTTCTGCTCTGTCTCCCTCAGTAGTCTAGCACTTACCAGACAACTCCACTGATCCTACTTGTAATATTTGTAAGGAGCTCTGTTTCTGAGTAAGTTAGTGTTTAGCATAGTTGATAGGACATAGATGATAGGTTTTGGCATCATCAAATAGGGGGAAATTGTTGGGTGATGATTCAATCCTCAGCATGATCATACTTGTGGGAAATGACTCTATCTTCTATACTGAATCACGCTCAGTAGCCTCGTGCTCTGAACTGTTGAGAAGATTTGAAGATCCCAAAACCCTATCTGATTGGTGAACCATTCCTTTGTATTCGTATTTGTCTCTGAGGTTTCAGACTCAGTAGACACTCTGCTCTGGTCAAGGCGCTCAATAGCTCATTTGCCTCAGCACCAGTACAGAAGACTCAGTGTACTGGACTCAGTACGAGCAGTATACTGAGAGAGTCAGTTGAACTAAACTCAGCAGGAGTAGTTCACTGGACTCAGAGCTGATCCTCAGTAGACTTATCTCAGTAGTCTATCTACTGAATACAAGGTCAGACTCAGCAACGGCAGATAGTCTTCAGGACTGTCAGAATCTTTT
Source organism: Lavandula angustifolia (assembly GCA_028984105.1). Taxonomy (NCBI): domain Eukaryota; kingdom Viridiplantae; phylum Streptophyta; class Magnoliopsida; order Lamiales; family Lamiaceae; genus Lavandula; species Lavandula angustifolia. Next base: position 12,992,365 of record CM054804.1, on the reverse strand, counting down.
GAAAGACAATCAGCATTGTCATGTACGAGGAGGAGAGAAGTCAGCTTCAGTCTGTCTCGAAGTTTGTGCTGTCTCAACCACTCCATCCACCTCAACGAATGATAAGCATACACGTGTCTTCTCATCTCGCTAAAAGCCGCGATCCAACCTTTTACCTAAAAAGGTGGGAAAGTACACTGTTACCTACACCAAAAGAGCCGTTTGCTACCAAAAAGAGAGAGAGAGAAGAAGATCGTCTCCAACAGATCTATTTTCAATCTCTGCTCTATAAATAGAGGGATCATTCAAGATTTGAAGCACTTAAGAAACGAAGAACTAGAGAGAGCGCGAAAAAGAGCGAATTCCAAAGAACAAAGTCTTAGCAAGAACTCGAAGAACAATCTCCGACGAAAGACTACATTCTAGCTCATAGGGAATCAAGCTAAACCAACATATAAAGCCTCTAGTATCCAATCGACGTTACACGAACTTATAGCTTACCTTCAGCTGTTCGTCGATCTAGAAGCTACTCTCTCATATTCCCTATCCCTCTAACCCTAAGCTCAACCGTTCTTATCTATAGCTTAGACGAAGGAGTTCACATTTGAACCCAATCCTTATTGTATAAGGACTCCTTCACTGTTGGAGAAGTTTGTCAAACACTTTAAGTTTGATAGTGTTGTAAACGAGACTTGGATCGCATATAAAAACCAAGACGCGGCTTTGCCCAGTGTGCAAGCTGACTGAGACTAACTCAGGATAATAAATAGCCTCTTGATCATTCGGGACAGTGGACGTAGGATTTGAGCGATATCCGAACCACTTTAAAAATCCTGTGTCTCTTACTGCTTTCTTAACTGTTGCATTGATTTTACTATTCATACTGAACATCATATTTAAAATCAATCAACCGTCTCAAAGATACTAAACTTTTAATCTACCGAATCGAGACTTAAAACGTTTTCTCACAAAAACTGATTTGGGCCTACACTATTCCGCGCACTGAACTCTTACTGTAGATACTGAATTCTGACCTAGTCAGTTAGCAGATCTCAGCTGAGTCAGTACTCTTAGCCTTTAACTCGATTCAGAATAGTTGTCTGGTCTGCTGAACTATTTCAGTCAGACACCATCCTGAATAGGACTGTTCGAGTTCGAAGTTGAGAAATCGAATCAGGTGTATTCACCCCCCCCCCCCTCTACACCTGACCGTACACTCGGGACCAACAAATATCCGCTAATTAATTAAGCACACTGACATCTTAAATTAATTAACATCTTATTAAATTCCTAAGTAGTACCACTCGACCTTATTAACACAGCTGAACTTAATCAACCGGTCGGGTTTAGTGTGCTAATCCTTTCGAGTTTCTCAGGGGATATTATCAACCCATTTTACTAGGATACGGTTGCAAGATACAGACAACCAGCCTGAGCCACAAATAACTACTAACACCCAAGATACGTAGATCCGGTCGCGATGACGTTCACCATAGTAGGTCAAAGTGATAGATAGCCAAATGCGCTCAACTGAAGTCTTATCAAGCTTAAGACCAGCTAAGTCACCGAGATCTTGGTTCTCCACTAAGGTCAGTTAGGAGAACACATCTCACTGTGATCCATCAATACACCACCTTAAGTGTACCAGTAAAGACAAGAAACTAAGACAAGCCACTTCTTATCTAAATTGCAGCTTAAACCGACAACTTATCCTTAAGTCGTCTCAGCTGTGATAACTGTTTATATCTTGTTAGTTCAACCAATTTGTGTTGTCTTCAGTGATACCCGACACACTACACAAATCTAACTTTTGTACAAGATAAAGGATTACATGTGCAAATATATATATTTATGAATAGAATAGTGGTAGGGACAAAACACATTGTATACAAACATAAAATTTGCTTCCAGTATACAAAATTCCAACAGAAGAAATACATACTCAACCAACAGGCGATGTAGCTGACCTGGTTGATTCTACTGAACATAATCAACAACAGGTAACAGCGGTCGATGAGGAAGCCCTAGTGGTAATTGAGACCTCTACTGAGAATATAAACTCAGGGGGAACAAATACTGTTCCTGAGCTAAATGCCCCTGAACCTGGAAACTCAGTAGATCCTAACCTTCTTACTAAACTACTGCAATCACATAACGGTGCAACTGAAATGCCTAACACACATGTTGACTGTGCAGAAGTAGTATCAGAATAAGAAGCCAGACTCAGACGTTCATGGCTCGACGCTCATTCTTCAGATCTTATCATAGGAGATCCATCAGCAACTGTAAGGACAAGATCTAGATTAAGTCAATAGAGGACGCAGAAGAATGTCAGTCAATAGAGGACGTACTCAACGATGCTGACTGGATCATCGCCATGCAAGAAGAGCTGAACCAGTTCATTAGAAATGAAGTTTGGGAGCTTGTTGACAGACCTAGACATCAGCACGTAATTGGTACTAAGTGGGTCTTCAAGAACAAGCGTGATGAAAACAACGTCATTGTCAGAAACAAAGCTAGACTAGTTGCCAAGGGATACTGTCAAGCAGAAGGAATCGACTTTGATGAAACATTCGCTCCAGTCGCCAGATTGGAAGCCATTCGTCTGTTCCTAGTTTATGCAACACATCAAAGATTCAAAGTATATCATATGGATGTAAAGTCAGCTTTTCTGAACGGCATACTGAAGGAAGAAGTCTATGTAGAACAACCGCCCGGCTTTCAACAGGGACATCAGGTGTACAGACTTAGGAAAACTCTGTATGGGTTAAAACAAGCACCCAAGGCTTGGTACATCACCCTATCAGACTTTCTACTTCAGAAAGGTTTACAGAAGGGGACAGTAGATCTCACCTTGTTCAACATAAAGTCAGGAGATGACATTCTACTGGTGCAAATCTACGTGGACGACATCATTTTCGGTTGCAGAAACGTGACTATATATCAACAATTCGAGAAAATGATGAAGGAGAAATTCGAGATGTCTATGATGGGAGAGATGAACTATTTCCTTGGATTTCAAGTAAAGCAATCACCTGAAGGAATTTTCATCAATCAAGCCAAGTACACTCGAGATCTCCTGAAAAGATTTGGCTGCGATTCGAACAAGCCAGTCAAGATCCCCATGAATACAAATTTTAAAATCGATCTAGATAAAGAGGGAGCTTCTGTTAACTCTACTGATTATAGAGCTATTGTTGGTTATTTATTATATTTAACAGCTAGTCGTCCTGACATAACTTATGTTGTAGGTGTATGTGCAAGATTTCAAGCGAATCCCAAGCAAAGTCATCTAGACTCAGCAAAGAAGATTCTGCGATATCTGAAAGGAACACCTGACGCAGGGTTGTGGTATCTTGCTGATGATAATCTTATACTGACAGGTTATTCTAATGCTGATTATGCAGGATGTATGATAGATCAAAAGTCAACTTCTGGACCGTGTCAGTTCCTAGGCAGCAAGCTAATATCTTGGTTTTCAAAGAAACATCATTCAGTGGCAACGTCCACTACTGAAGCTGAGTACATGGCTGCTGGAAGTTGCTGTGCCCAGATCCTTTTGCTTCGACAACAACTGAGAGACTATGGTATAATTCAGGATGAAGTGCCCATCTACTGTGACTCCACTAGTGCTATTGCTATAACTCAGAATCCAATTCTCCATACGAGATGCAAGCACGTGGATATTCGACACCACTTCATTAGAGACCATGTCGAGAAGAAGGATATCAGAATGGAGAAAATCCATACTGACAAGCAAAGGGTAGACATACTGACCAAGCCACTAGCTGAAAACAAATTCAGAGAATTATCAGTTGAGCTAGGTCTACTGGATCCTACTGAACCATGTCAGTAGGACACAATAATTGGTATCAGTAGAAACCGACTACTGATATAACAACAATTGGTCAGTACGACAGGTCAAAGACTCAGTACAATGATTCAGTCGGGTGAATCTAACTGTACATAGTAAGGGGGAACATGTCTATCAGCACATCATATGTCCTCCTAAGTCTAAATGGTAATCAACTAATCATAAAAGTTCAGCTGGAGAGGTTTGCGTAGTATTACATAATGATTATCAGAAGCATGCTAGCATTTATTATCTCAATCGCTTGCATTCAATAGTTAATGAACATTTATTTCCCGCCATTAATCTTTTAAGGATAAGTCAGTAGGAAACCGTTTTCATTTAACAGACTTAGACATTAATGCTTCCTGCAACGCATTTAATGCATGTCTTCTCACCTTACTTTAAACTGCGCATTTCCTACGCGGGTCTAGGGTAGAGGGCCTATGCAATCATTTCTTTTTAACCTTTAATCCTAGCGGTCTTTGTAAAAATGCAAAATTAACCTCAGCCGTTGGATTAAAACTGATTGAATTGCATGTCTTTTAAAACCCTTATGTTTCCGCCTTAATCCCACTTCTCGCCATTTTCGAATCTCTAGAGCTTTTTCTTTGCGTTCAGTTTCTCAAACTCCTAACTGCTCTGCATTTGTTTTCTCAAAGCTCTCCATTATTCGATAATTTCTTGAATCCTGCTTAAACTCTACTGACTTACTCTATTTTCAAGTGCTAACGAGTTTTTTGCAGATACTCATGGCGACGGTAATGACCCCACCGCAAATCGATGATATTATCAAATCGCGTATCTAGTTCGAGCCTACGATGGCTCTGCACCAGGTGGATATTTCATATCTTGAGCCCGTCTTCACGGCTCTCGAAGAATCCAAACTTGAGCTCCTTGTCTCGAAGCAACCCAGAGCTTATCTGCCTCGACAAGTTACAGAAGTTTATTATAACTGGAGAACCTCAGAAGATACAAGAGCGGAGGAATCCTATTTTTCTTATATGAAGGAAGTATTCCCTCAGTCTTGGGAAGCAAGTCATCACGTCATCAATCTCCGAGACGCCGTGGAATTAGCCTTTGATCTTCCGGCTAGTGGAGTCTCACCCATTGGATATAAGGAGAAGGAGATTAACGCCTATGTTCAGAAGTTCTTCGGCAAAAACGACGTTGTGTTCAAAACAGCGTTGCTCAAGAATCAGCTGTTACTGGAATACCGCGGGCTCGCCTATATTGTATCTCACATTCTTACGAGCTCAGCCGATTCTTTTGATCAGTTATCTAAGCCCCGTCTTCAGCTGATGATGATAATTGATGACGGAGTCCAAGTCAACTGGACGGACTACTATGTCGCTGAGCTTAAAGCTCAGGCTCAGAAGTTCGCAGCCACACCCACTGGAGAGAGAAGACTGATTAGTGTGGAAAAGCTGCTATATGGAACAAATATGTCCGTACTAATTGAACAATCAGTTTCGAGGAGCTCAGCCTTTGCTGACTCAAGATATTTTGACAGCAAGCTCATCAAGTTCAAAACTAGAGCCGCTGCTGAAATGTCTATCGGGCGAGGGTCACCTAAACAGAAACGAGTCTCATCTGACTTGCCCCCTCGTGCCGACCCACCTAAGAGGAAGAGGCTCAGGAAGACTGGACCTTCTGAGGTTCCAGCAAAACCTACCTCTGCTCCACCCACTCAGGAGGAACCATTACTTGACGCGGACACTGGCATAGAAGGTGCCACCTTGAAGGAAAAAGTCCAGCGGATTAGTTCCTTAGAGACCCAGTCGGATGCTGCAGGACCGACTAAGGAAATCTCCTCTGAATGGACGACAATGCACTCCACCCGTCTCTGAGCCACTGGAGAGGTCAGTGCTCAGATCCCCAAAATAGTTGAACATCGGGATCTGATCGACATTGCTATAAGGGCAAGGACACAGATGCTGCTGAGATTCCTTAGCTGGGATATTCTTGAAGATCTTATCAGGACTCAGTCAACTTTGTCCCTACTGACAGAAGAGCAGAGCTTGCAATTAGCTATAGGGTTTGGGGAACCCGCTGATCTAGCCTCCTTCGAGGATCTTCGCGCTGCTATGCTCTATCTGCTGAGCTTAAGATCCTCAGCTCCAGTCAATAGCCCTTCGCCTCCATCTTATCATGGTGATGACAACGACGACAACAATGATGATGATGACATGGATCAGGCGCCACCCAATGAAGCATATTTGGGAGGATCTGCAGAGGGTAACACTCCCCGCAAGCAGGGCAAATCACCACCACCTTCTACATCAGGTGATGCCCCGATTGCGTCGAAGCCGAGTCGAGCGCAACAACTCGCGACATCTAAGCAGAGGCTCGGGACCAGCAGCTATCAGATAAAACCCATTGGTTTTGTGTCCTCCAAGTTAGTCAACAAAGCCATCATGCGGCAGGGGGACAAGAATCGTCTCCTTGCAAAGGACGTTCACCTCAAATGGGCTCAGTACACCAAGGCCCAGAATGAGAAAGTTGACAGACTTGCGGAAGAGGTGAAGAAGGTCTCAGAAGCTCCTAATCCATCAGTCAATATTAAGGAGATAGTCGAGACTGCCCTCGAAGCTCAGAAAGCGGATTTGGCCGCTCAGAGTCAGCAGCTCCTACTATCTCAGCAGAAAATGTTCACTGAGCAGCTGACTCAGAGCTTCGTATCAGCCCAAACCGCAATGGATGAGCGCAACAAAGTGATATTCTCCAGCCTTCAAACAACCATAACACAACAGGCGGAGGCCCTCAAGCTCATTCAGAAGGAGATGACAAATTCTCATGATGAGTCTCTCCTAAGACTAAGACAAGAGTCCGCAGCACAAATGAAACAGTTTCGTGCTGACCAGGAGAAGGACTGGGAGCAATATTGTGATGCGGTCAAAGATTTCGAAACCACCACCACCACCTTCATTAAAAATATATGCTTCAATGTGGAGAAGGAGGTGATAGTCATCCACACTCGCCTCTCTCTGGCTGATGATGCCAAAAAGGAGGAAGGAGTTGAAGAAGCCGAGAAAGTTGAACAGGCTGATGCGGATCAGGCTGAGGTGGAGAAAAGCCCAGAAGTCCAAGTCTTAACTAAGAGGGAAGGTTCAGCTGCTCAAGCTGGAACCAGCTCAGTACCCCCTCCCAAAACCGTCCAAACAACATCGACTGTGGCTGAGCCAGCCATAATATCCTCAGCTCAACACATTGAGGATATTGCACGGTTCCTCGATCAGGAGGACGAGCCACTGCCACCGCAAAGGTCGGGGAAGAAGATCACTACTGAAGCTACTGCTCCTTCTTCCCCGACGCCTAAGTTCCAATCCAAAGCGGAGCAGGAGGCGTTTGATAAATGAGTTGCTCATCAACTACAAGATCAAATTAATGATGAGTTGCAACTCGAAGAAGAAGTTAAGAAAGCAAAGAAGCCCAGAAAGCTCGCTGGCAGAATTGCTAAAGGAAAAGCCAAGCAGCTACTGGAAGAACAACAGAAGAAAGCTCAGGAGGAGTTGGCCAAAGCTTATGCTACTGACGTCCAGCCCTTGGCTCAGAGTACTTATACTCCTACACTTACTCTAGAGCAAGAGGCAGAGGACAGAGCCATCTGGGAGGCTACGCTGAAAGGACTGAATCTCCGAAGAGGAGACGCTAGATCAGCAGCCCTCAAAGAAAAGAAGAGATTCGAAGATCTGACCAAGATCATAGAAATAACTGATAAGATGGCCAGTGAACCAGTCGTCGATTGGAAGAAGCAAATTCCAAGGTCATCCAAGTACTACAAGAGAGGTGCTCCCAAAGGAACTTATCTGAAGAAAGCCCCTCCTCCTCATGTAGACAAATGGATACCTTTAGAGCTGAACGAGCAATGGGAGGAACTGAAGGAGGAATTCATCAAAGGATACTATGTATGGGGTTTCTATCCTTCTGGGATTCCGGCTGATCAACTGTTCGATGAATTTATTCATCAATATAATGCCCGACTCAGAGCTCAAATTCTCTGATCCTAGAGAGGGAGAAGCTACCTCTCAAAGCCCCTGCATTCAGACGCATCCCTCCTCCAAGGACGACTCGTGGCGTACTATGCACGAAGGAGATAAAAGACGAGATCGAAGCAGCAACTTATCACCATGACCTTAGTTCTGATCTACCTACTGATCTCGAGGAAATCCAAACTCTACGCGCAAGGATCTATAAATACTATGGTTTGGACACTCCAGCTGATAGGTCTGCAGATTTCAGGAGCAAAACCAAGAAGTTCAGATCTCAGCAATAGTCTTCTTATCTTTTCCTTCTTTTGTATAGGAATAGGAACCTTGTAATGTAATTGCTCATATATATCAGTTCCTATTTCCAGCCAGATAATTACTCATTATCTTACGGCCCTTGTTTGTGATTTTGTTATCACAACTGATCACTAAAGTGACCTGACACACACTCACATAACCGTTTCTCTGATTTTGCCTCTCTCTCGACTGCTGAACTCATGAAGTTAACTGATTCAGTTTTACTGAAGTCTGTTTATATCAGTAGTTTAGTGTTTTGTGTTGTAATATCTAGAGGTTTTGGCATCATCAATTAGGGGGAAATTGTTGGGTTATGAGTCAGTAGATGATACTCAGCAGCTTAATGGGTTA